>VWZK01017168.1:27478-88033 GCA_013396935.1 Baryphthengus martii
GGGAGAGGAGAGGGAGAGGAGAGGAGAGGGAGAGGAGAGGAGGGATAAAGAAGCAATAACTAGAGGGAGAAAAGACAAGATCATGGGACAAAAATGCTGGCCCAAATCAAGAAAAACCACACCAGCTACTGCTTCTTCCTAACCACTCCAAGAGAAGGAATGACGAAGTAAAGGTAAAAAACCAAGAAACAGAAGAATTGGGAGAATTGAAAGAGGGAGGCAAGAAACACAGTAGTGTAAAAGTTACATCAAAATAATATTTCAATCTATCTTTGTTGATGGTGATTATTTACCTTCTCTAAATGAAGGCAGTATATGCAGCATCTATTTTTTCATCCAACACAGGGATAAAAGGCAACATCTGTTATTTAGCAGTTCTTTTTTGACATTGGAGATGTTTACTTTATTTTTGCATTATATTCTTAAATATATTTCACAAATTCCTTTATATACAGAACATGTGAAAAAAAATCTTTAAAAAATGTGAATAATTTTTAATTATTGTTCAGGGAATAAAAAAGTAGGCAGGTTTGTAGCTTTTTGGTGAATTCCATTTATTCCAGTGTAACATATCCTGATATAAAGGAGTACAGTTAATGTTATCATTACCGACATTTATCAAATATTTTCTGTCATAGGACATACTTTTGGGTTGCGTCTTCTTCTACACCAAGACAAACGACTGGCAATGAAATATAGCGCTATTTCAAAGAGGCAGTGCTCTCTTCCTAAACTTCTTCATTACTTGTTAGCTTCCACATTTCGTTCTCCCAACTTGGAAACATTTGACTGTTGCTTGGAGTGGTGATGTGGATAACTGGGAAGCCTGACCAACTCTGAAGATGTCAGCGGAAGACCCCCATAGTCATATGCATTGAAAACATCCCAATAACCCCAGCTATCTGGGGTGGGATCTCCCCTGGGGCTCCCAGGCCTGAACCCATGACAAGAATCCTAACCCCTACTCCTTCCGAGTAAGCAAGGTAAACTTCAGGAACATACAGACTACAATTAATGAGAGCAAAGGGTAATTCACAGCTAAACAGACCAAACCACCTGGACTAAACTCTGCATATATCATTAATCTTTGCATCCATGGTCCAACTGCACAACAAAACTGCAGCTGGAGTACTCTAAGCTACAAGAAGAAGAAGACAAATTGTGGGGGCTATGCTATGCTGGTCTCAGTGAGGTCATGGCACGTCACTCATTCCCAGAGGCTTTTAATTTGAGGAGAAATCATCACTCTGAGCCAATTTCTTCCCTTGATTATTAGAAGAAGGACTTCCAAAGACTGCTGATGCAAATGTCAGGAAAGTGGGTCTAATATCTCCATAGGTATTTCCAGTCACAACCAGAAGCATGTGGTCTCCAGGGACACTTTGTTGTGGCCTTTCCGTACTCAAAGGGGGTCCATAGGAAAGATGGGGACAGTCTTTTGAGCAGGGCCTGTTGGGACAGGACAAGGGAGGATGGGTTGAAACTAAAAGAGGGAGATTTAGACTGGAGAGAAGGGAGAATTTTTTTCAGCGCTGAAAGTGGTGAGAACCTGTTCCAGGTTGCCCCAAGGGGTAGTCACTGCCCCATCCCTGGAACCATTCCAGGGGAGGTCGGACAAGCCTCTGAACAACATGCTCTAGTTGCAGATGTCCCTGATCCCTGCAGGGAGGTGAGACTAGGTGACCTTGAAAGGTCCCTTCTAACCCAAAACTTTCTATGATTCTGTGGTTTGCAAAGTTCTCAAAACTACCTGTCAGCAGCAACCTGCACTACTCCTGAAACCAGCAGCCCTGAGCAAAGAGGAACATACATTCAGTCCTAAACATCTCTGAAAAAATGAGACCATAGATTTAAGTTTAATGCCATACAGAGGTCCCCAGGGAGTTGTGATTTTAATGAGAATACCATCTGTACTACTACACGAGCCCAAATCTCTAAACTCCTGCGTGCTTTTCTTGTAGGAGCCCAAATCTCTGAACTACTGTGTCCTTTGTTTGTAGGAGATAGCTTTCACTACTGTCATCTACCCAACAACACAACAGGCATGACTGAAATGGGAAAATGCAGAGGGACACTTGGCTGTTTGTGTTACAGATGTGGGGAGCATGTTTCAATAATACCATCTGCTACAACTTCAATTTTTTTCCTTTTTCGCATAAGTTAGAGGAAAAGAAGAGGAAGAAGAAGAAGAAGAGGAACAAGAAGAACAACAAGAACAACAAGAAGAAGAAGAACAAGAACAAAAACAAGAAGAACAAGAAGTTGGTTTCCTTGGAGCAATAAACTACCATGTGAGAACACATCTTATCTAACTCAGGGCAGAGATCCTGTTCAGGAGGAATGTTTCTGATAAAGTCAGATCTGCTCTCTGTGCAGATGAAAGAATTAACACATTCACATAACTCTTTACCTTCTGCAGCAGTACTGTCACATGTTATTCCTGCTTTATCCCTCCCTTGAAATCCTTAAGTCTGACCATTCTGCTAAACAAGTACAAATTCCCTGTATGCAAAGTGTGGCGGGTTAAAAAAAAAAGACCAAAAACGCCCCAAAACACCAAAATTGCATCAACTGTGCTTTGTTCATTTATCTAGGAGTTGCTCCTGATGAAGACAGAAGCATATGTCTGTGTATCTTAACAACTGTGATGAGAAAATGATGTATCAATGCATCAGCAGTTTTTGGAGGAGACTATTGGAAAGTATTTTGCAATGTCATATATTGGGAGTATATCCTGAGAAGGGAGATGACTGATCCACTTTTCATACCTGGATTCAAAATTACATCGCTATTAAGTTCTTAAAGTTCTTAAAGTTTCAACATACATCCTGCTGGTGTGAAAACAGGGTACCAATATTCCCACAGGTGAAGATTATGGAAGCTGCCACTGCAGGTAGACAAGACTGAAAAATCGCTGCATTATCTTTCTTTTTTAGAATCATAGAATCGTTTTGGTTGGAAGAGATCTTCAAGATCATGTTGCCCAACCATTCCCCCAGCACTACCAGGACACCACTAACCCCGGTCCCTCAGCACCACATCTCCACAGCTTGGAAACCCCTCCAGGGATGGTAACTCCACCTCTGCCCTGGGCAGCCTGGGCCAGGCCTGGACAACCCTGGAAAGGAAGAAATTGTTCCTCAGCTCCAACCTAAACCTGCCCTGGGGCAACTTGAAGCCATTTCCTTTTGTTTGACTCTGCAGCAGAAGGGAATTGAGTAATAAAGGATATAAGGTAAAAGGATACAGGAATGAAGGAGTGTGACCAGCCAGGTGAAACCCCAGCATGAAATTATCGGCATATGACGTAGATCCAATTCACTTGGAAGCAATATGTGATCTACCAAGAAGCCAGGTGTTTTCTTTCGCTTGGCAGCAAAATATTTGTTGGTTTCTGAACCAAATTAATAGAAATGGGATGAAGTTTAATAGTATAAAGTGCAAGTTAAGGCATATAAATAGCAGAAGTTTGTGGGTATACAGAGGAGTTTGAGAGGAGTAAGCAACTAAGGAAGAAGGCAACCTCACTGACATGAGAAATGCAAGTGTGCCATAAGATATACCAGGAAAGAGGAGTATTAATATTTCCATTCAAGGCACCAGTGAAAACACCTAGAGCAGAAGTTCTTCCCCATGGGGGTGGTGAGACCTTGGCACAGGTTGCCCAGAGAGGTGGTGGAAGCCCCATCCCTGGAAGTTTTTAGGGCCAAGTTGGATGGAAGTCTGGCCAACCTGGTCTAGTGGGAGGTGTCCCTGCCTGTGGCAGGGGGTTGGAACTGGATGATCCTCAAGGTCCCTTCCAATCCTGACAATTCTACGATTCTCTGGGGAAAAAAAAAACAAAAAAAAAACAAAACAAAACAAAACAAAAAAAAAACCCACAAGGAAAGAAAAGAGAAAACCAAACTGCAGGAGAAAAGGTTAAAAAAGGAAATAGATAAAATGGGGTTGGGGACTGAGGGGTCAGGCTGATTTAGTGGCCTGTTGGCTTTCAAAATGGGTACCAAGCAGGGCTGGAATTGTTCTCTAAGAAACTTCACCTGTAAATAACAAGGGGGGAGAAAATCTGCTAAAGTCAAAATGCTGAAAGACAAATGGATTTGTTTCCACAGTACACGAGCACTTTTACAGCAGAAATTTGAAGTTTCTAACTATCAAACAATCAAACTTCCAGAACAGAAACACGATTTGGGAGAAAAGACTCAAAAGAGCAAAATATTTTAAACAGGACTTGTTTAGTTTTAGGAAGGCATTGCATGATGCAAGTAGTAGAAATATTTGGAGGCCGGACTCAGTAGTCTTTGGGTCAGAAATGCTTACGTCACCCATTGCTCTCTTTTCAAAAGTGGTTGGTTTGGGGTATTTTTTTTCCCCAGGATACCTTTCTGTTTCCTGCCCATTGAGCGGCCATTTTGTTTTGCCTGCACTTTGCCCTCACCTCCTGCCATGAGTTCCTTCATGCCTGTGCTCACTTCTCGCATTTCTTCCTCAAAGTTTTAGGCCGTGGAGGAACACATTGATCCCAGCGTGCCTAAATAAGTCAGATGCCAACTTTTACACCCTTTTCCTCTGCAAAATCTGTTGAAATTTTCACGCATGATGCACCTATCAGGCCGTGGTTTTCGGCATTCCTGTTACGAAAGTATGTGCTGTGGCGCTGAAGTAAAATTAATTGGTACAATACCATGAAAATACCGTCTCAAGGGAAAAACAGTCTTCTCTGTGAGCTGTGTCAGAGTTATATAAGTTTTAAATATGTCTTTGGTTTATTCTGGACACGCATTTTCAAGCTGTGCAGGACAATATCTGAATCCACTATACCCTGCGGATTGGGGACAGGAATATTTACGGTACTATTTAACGTATAGGTGAAGTATTTTCTATCTTTGAGTGCATGCTGAGAGACTGATAGGGAAAAGTAACAAAATAAAACCTTACTAATTTGCACGGTGGTTTCTTTTCTTCAGGTGTTTTCTCTTAAAAAAAACCCAAACATTAACTGATACATGATGTTCTCTGTTCTGACTGCATTAGTGACGCGGGGTCTGAGAAAAAGGCTGCTGTGTCAGCAAGCAAAACTCAGAAATATTTTATTTGATAGCAATACTAACCATACAGCTTGGAGAGTCCATCGGCATTTTGTGGCTTGAGTGTAATTAAGAGTCTTTTGTTGTGCACACGTAGCATTTGAGGAATTCAGATCCAAACACGATATTTTATCTAAAACTGAACCGGAGGGAGCTGTTTACACAGGAGCTTTAGCTTCAGAGCAGCACAGGAAAGCTAATACTTTGCAGAAAGGTGTCTGGAGACCAAAAGAAATTCTTCAAGTGTCCGGCAAAACGGGCCCTCCGGACTTCTAGGGAGGCGATGATGGGATTCTCACTACAAGCAGCTAAGTCTTTAAAGTCCAGCAGATAAAAGCAGTGGTCAAGCCTCAGAGACTAGATATTCCCGCATGAAACATAATACGGCATGAAATGGAGAGAAAGGAGATCCTGTGCTTTTAACCAACAGCTCTTTGACAATGAGGCTGAGTGTAAGCAGATGTTGTTGCTGCATAAACAACCAAGTCCTTTGTCCATATAGGCCTTAAGAGCTCAGCTTCTAATGGAGGGGTAGATGGCCTTGATTTACACAGTTCACCAATAAGGCTGGAAATACCTTTTTATAGCCCTGAAGATAACTATCTGCTTAACGCCAGGCATTTTGTGACCACTTTATAACTCTTAAAGACAGCAAATTTACTGCGCAACAAAGCAAATGTTTAAGGGATTTTGCTAACGAGGTTTTCCACCCTCGTCAATGGCCAGGTTCTTGAGAGCCAGCTTTGGAGTTTAAAGTGAAAGCTCCAGACCTCCAAGTAATTTGTTTGAAGCACTGTGAACTTAAAAAGCCAGTAGGTGAGCTTTAGAGCAGTACTTTAGAGTCCCTCTTTTTTTTTTTCTTGCCATTCTCCCTCTCTTTATGCCTTTATTCTGCTTTTTTTCTGACGTGGTGCACAGGCCAACTGGCCCCATTACGGGCTACCACAGCTTCCATCTATTTGTTAACATGTGTCAGAAGTCCATACTTGTCCAGGCAAAGCTTCTGCGGCCCAAATTCTGTCTGAGAGCCTGACTGAACGAGACATGAGGGTAGCACCTGTCCTCTGGTCAATTAACGAGGAGTCCTACTCACCAGCTGTCCTTCAACTTTGGCTCGTGTTCCATCTCTGCTCAAGGATGCAGAGATCATAGAAGAGTAGAATCTTAGAATCATAGAATAGTTTGGGTTGGAAGGGTCGTTAAAGATCATGTTGTTCCAAGCCCCCTGCCACGGGCAGGGACATCTCTCACTAGAGCAGGTTGGCCAAAGCCCCAACCAACCTGACTCTCAACACTCCAAGAGATGGGGCATCCACAGCCTCTCTGGGTAACCTAGGCCAGTCTCTCATCACCTACACAGTGAAGAACTTCTTCCTCTGTCTAATCTAAATCTACTCTCATCCAGTTTAAAGCCATTACCCCTTGTTCTATCACTACAACCACTTTCAAATACTATCTCCCCAGCTCTCCTGTAGGCCCCTTCAGCTAATGGAAGGCTACAAGAAGGTCTCCCCGGAGTCTTCTCTTCTCCAGACTGAAGAACCCCAACTCTTTCAGCCTGTCCTTGCAGCAGAGGTGCTCTAACCTTTGGATCATCTTTACAGCCCTCCTCTGGCTCTGCTCCAATAGGCTCATGTCCTTCTTGTGTTGGGAGATCCTGAGCTGGTCACAGTACAGCTGGAATCATTGTCCCGCACTGGGAATTACCTCCTTTATCCTCAAAGTTGATGTGAAATCTTATAATGTGCATGGGAGCGCTGGGTGCTGGCTGAAGAACCTTTTATGCAGGAGAAGGAGAGCATTTAGTCCGTTTTATATCTTGTGTGTTTTATACACTGAGCAAACCAGGGCAGGAGAGGAAGTTGCACTTTCTCCTGTTGCTCCAGAGGACGCGTTGGCTGTTGTTTGTTTGTCACGGTATTGCATATTTAGACTCCAAACCCATAAGTTTGAATAAGAGAGCTGCTTCCTTTTCCTAACAAATGCGGCTTGTTTATAAAAACAAACCACCAAGGCAATAGAAACAGAATGGAGGGAAGTTTTCCGAGCAAAACAGCGATATTGTCATGATTAATCTTTCCGAACGTTGCGACTGATTCCAAGACTTGTTTCCCTGTGAGTCTGTGTGATTTGTTGATGATAAATGCACATTTCTGACCGGAATACAGAGTGCAAATCATTGTGAAAAAGCACTGATATAAAATATTATGCAAATAACAAGTATCTGGTAACTGCAGGTAAAAATCACGGTTTCTGTGATATTTATTACCGCAGATATTAGAAATATACTGTGTCGGTTAAAGTGTTGCATATTTTCTTTTTTGAACGTGAGAGAGATGCAGATTTCTGATCAGAACACAGAGCACAAATTATTGTGAAAAAAAAACATCGGTACATTGTTACGCAAATAACAAATTACAGGTAACTACAGGAAAAGTCTGTTCCTGTGATATTTATTACTGCATGTATCACAAATATACTTTATCATTTCAAGTGTTGTATGCTTTTTTTTTTTCTTATCTGACAGGATGACAAAATATTTACCTGGTAATAATACTGAAACGGATATTTTTTAAAGGGAAGAAATTACAAGAAGTTACTTAATATGTAGGTACTTGCGTGTGTCATTGCCACCTCAGTATGAGATAACAAGGTTTAAATAAAAGAAGGTGTAGTGTTACTATAAGCAAAATGGGCTTTAAATACTGCATCAATTTGGATTTCGGTTTTCTTTTCCCATTCTTTACCTTATATTGCTTTTTTCATTACAGAAACTTTTCGGTACTGGATTAAGTAATGCCCTTAACTTAATATATTTACCAATTTAAAGAAGTCATGCATGCATCAGACAGTGAGGCTGTAAATTGTGAGTCATCCGAGTCATATTTCACCGCCATTTTTCATAAAGAAATGCATTCGTTGTTTATTTTAAATCCTTTTACAAAGTTTTCAGACAAAACAAGGTCAAATCGCACATAGCATTGGATCAACGGAGAGTCAAAGGTCAATGGTTCATAATGATGGTTTTTAAAGGTGGTAGGTCAACGTGCAAAGCCGTAGGATTTTTGAAAATAAAGAAACACGTCTTGCTCTGAGGATACTGCCAAAGAGAGGTCCTGGTTTAGAGCATTTATTTTAAAAGACAAATACCTCCCTAACAACAAGCCCTTGATGTCTCTGACACAAGAGACATGCAAAAGTCATTAAGGCTGTCCCAGCGGAGCTCCTACAGTTGCTTCACTTTAGGGTGGGTGTGAGCATGCTTAAAATTAAATTACTTTAAAATAAAGTTAGAGCACTAAGCAATATCCTGCTTTTGACTCAGCAGGGTTTCCCGTGAGAAAAGAAAGTGGGCAAAGAGAGCTTAGAAAGACAGACAAACATATTTACCCCTAGGTGGAAGGTACAAATTAAATTAGCTTGCCACAAAAGGGAGATGTTTTCTCCTTCTGTTCAGATGTCATGGCAGTGAGGAAACATCGTCTGGGGCCAAGAAAAATGGCACAAATGCATTCATCTAAGCTACCATTCATCCTGTTCCAAGGTCTAAACAGAGCACATAAAAGAACAGCGTTGCTGAAGCACTTCCTTTCCTTAGTTACCAAACGAGGACTTGCAGAGGAACATGGGAGCGGAGGGCGGGGATATTTCCAGCGTGGATTTCGCTGTTGTGGTGGGAATGACAGAGGATGTCATAGACCTGATGAGGCTGGATGTCAAATGCCGTTGCCACCGTCCTCGTCCCGCTTCGTCCCCCAGGGGGGAAAGGCTCCGCGTTGCGCTCGGCGCGATGCGTTGGAAGGTGCACCGCAAACTTTTCCCCTTTCCGTCTCTAAAGATGGAAAACAATAGAGGCACTTCCTGAGAGTCAAGTATATCTTTTATTGTGCCTCATTAATATGCATGTTTTTGGCACTCACTGGGGTTCAGCTGGTACGCTTTCCAGTATCTCATTCTTTATTTATATGAGACTGGGAGGTGTGACCTATGGAGCCAGTTGGCTGTCATGAATTGGAATATTCATTAAGCCTTGTGAATTATGCATTGGGCTGCTTATAACACCAAGATCCACAGTTGATCCAGCCAGGACTTTTAACTGCTTCCCATTAGGTGGAATGATCCGCAGATTGGTAAAAAACATACATGTCTGCTGTACGCTGCAGAAATCGCTGCGCCAGTAATCCAGGGGAGTGCTTGGGGATTTTGTGATTCATGCTCAACAAAGTCAGCCTAATCTTTCTGTTTGTATTTATTTGAAGAGTTTTAGAGTTGAATTTCTGCTCTCGCTCGTCGCTGTCGCGTTGGCGTTCCTCTAGATTTTGAGCTTTCCTTCCAACCGTTCAGCGGCCTGTACAACAAATTGTTTTCTTGTCAGGCTTAGAGGTCTGCATCTGGCAAGAAACCCTCTTTATAGAGATATCAAGTGCTATTTTCTGTGGGAAATTCAGTGTTAAGAGAGAACCCTCAAGAATACAGATAGATAGTCGCACAGGAAAAACTCTTGCTTGCCTGCGATGTCATTTCTTATTTTATTTGATTAGGCTAAACATCACACAGAGGCTCGATTCGATTTTCAACCGTTGCTTCTGAGTTTTGTATGTATATTAAGGTTGTATTTGTCTTTGTACTTATGAACTAAGGTTTCATACAAAGATTTTATCCTCTAAAGAATGTAGTCAGCATCTTGTTTTTATTTCAAGAAGCACAGATTTCATATTCTCGAACTCTGCCTAGAGAAGGATCAAAATGGAGGCAAGTGGTTGAAATAAACAAAAAGTTATTTCTGGGAAGCTGGACATGTCAAGATTAATGAAGGATTTTAAAAGCCTTGGTCACTTTAATAGTATCAACAGGTCTCAGTGCAGAAAAGTTGTCTTGTCACCTTATGACCTTTTAGCTTGAGATTTGTAGTTGCCGTATGACCCGTGCAAGCAAAAGCTGTAAAATAATCAGCGAAAACAACCAACTAAACCCAAAAAAACTTCCACCAAAAATCCTCCACGTGGATTTTCCATTTGCCACCGGGAGTTTTGCACTCGGTTTAAGTGACAGCTTTTACTGCCGAAATATACCTGCCGAAGCGAGCAGCAGCTCTCCGTGAAGCGGCTGGGAGGAGTAAAGCTCTTCTTGCGCAACCTGAATTCGCCGCATTGTTTTGTGATAAGTTCTGTGGCCTGGCCTGAAAGTGGATAGCCTGATCTATGAAAAGGTCACGGGTGAGCCCTGTGTAAAATGGCATTGTTTACAGTTTTTTTTAGTGAAGAGATTAGCTGTCATTTATTTCCACATACCTTAACTGAAGAGCTCTAAAGGTTCCCAGCAAGAGCGTGTTCTTTTCTCTTTCTCAGCCTGTCACATACTTGTCAGATTCAATAAAATTCCTTACCTGAATTATGCAGATGAGGTTTTGTTGTGTCCAGCACCCATCATTGTTCATCTCCACTACAGCTGAAACTTCTAGCAGCCCTCTTGCTTATACTGCCTGATTTCAGCACTCCTTAGGTCAAGACCTTTCAACCTCAGGGCTTGACTTATGCCACAACCGTTTGACAAATCGCCCAGGCCTTCACAAAAGCTGGTTGAGCTCCAAAGTGACTGCTCTCTATACATCACTGTTTCACTGTTTTGACATTTCCTTCTCACTTTTCCCCTCAGTAATTAGACAAAGGAAGAAAAAGACATTTGTGTCCAAGGAATGCTTTCATTTAGGGCTGTGATAAATGGCTACCCTTTCCAAGAAAACCACGGTCCCACTGTAGGAGAAAGTTTCTTCACAAGGAAGCGGAGCGAGTACAACTGCCCACTTTCTGCCTTGGGGGGCAAGAGGGTGTGTGGGATGGACACACAGCATCTTCCACTCTCAAACCTGCACAGCGCATCTATTGATCTTATACAGCTTTTTCATCCGGGCAATGTATTGGGGTTGAGCAAGTCATCCAGATCCTACATTCGTTGGTTGTTCATAAGTTGGCAGAGGACAATATAGCATTTTTAGCATGATGGATGGAATAGCAGATCAAGCTGGACTAGAACATAAATGAAGGAAACAAATGAAAGCATGTCTTTTCCATTTATTTTTTTTTTTTAAAGAATCCTGTGTTTTCTAAGATGGGCAGAAGAGACAGGAACTTTTAATCTGAAGTCTGACACAGGTTTTTTTGTTTCTTTGGTCAAGTTGCCTCTTGGCTTTAGTTTCTCCACATTGACCTGCAAAATATAAATGTGATGTTTACAGCCTTTCTAAAATGTTTGGACACCTCTAAGTGAAGAGCTCTGTGTGAAGCACCAGGCATTATTAGAAGCAGCAGCAGTTGTAGCATCGTTCTCTACTACTAAGGATCTCCAATTTAAAGCATTGCTTCATTCAGAAGAGCTCATTCTAATCAGAGCACATTAAACCCTGCTGCCCATAATTTTTCATGAATTTCTCCTGAAATAACACTAATTTATTGGGCTATCGATGATTTGACATATTAGTGGAGCACGACAAATTTGAAAGTATTTTCGAGGCGTTCACATCAAGAGCTTTTAATTGTAGAAGTCAGTACGGTTTAAACAAAACCAGCATTGTAACGTCAAATATTTAATAGAGGGAACTTATGTCAACCATGTTTTTATAAGCTTCTTTCAGATTATTGCGTTAATGCTTATTGTTCCATTGGGAAGAATGGCTGCCAAACATGTAAAATAATTGAAACTGCATGTGACTCAGTGGTTAGAGCTGCAGTGAGGAATTAGCGTGTTACAATTCATGGTATGGTTAATCTGTCTCTTCTGTTCATGGTAATGCATTAATCAGAACATTACCAAATCACATTACCAAATCACTCAAATTGTTTTTATGATCTGATACTACATTAGGATTAATAAACCAACAAAGCTGCCCTTGGAGTTCTGTGCATGATATATGACCCTTTTCTCCAAGGCTTGTAATTAAGAGCAGGACAAACACCAGAATCTTCTGGGTACTTAATTTTCTGCGGCACAGGATTAGCACGCTTTTCTCTGTTTGTAGTGTTGCCATCTCGTGACACTACTTGTTCCTCAAGAAACAAGGGAGCTGGAGTGCATTACTGATAATAGGGTAGGTTAGATGAATTTGCAATATAATTTCCGTAAAGTACGGACATAACGGGGTAAAACAGTTGAATCTAGAAATGTCGGCTTTTAGGAAACGGAAGTCTGCGCAAGCTCTCCCTTCTCACTTCATATCCGTATACAAATCCATAACGTAATTATTTTGGCAGCAATCCTACTATTAAGTAGGAAAAAAAAAATAAAAATAGAAAAAAAAGTGCATGAATTTGGCTTGATTTTTTGGCTTTGAGAAAAGAAAGGCTCTCTAGAAGTTTGCCATGTTAACATTCTGGGCCCGGTAGCCTCCTATACCTGAAATAACACAGCCCCGGGGCTGGTAGCAGGACACATTCCAGCTCACACTTCCTTCCCAGTTCATGCAAATGCATTCAGTAGTGGAGTGGGATGGGGTGGGAAACCATGGGAATCTGGTTCAGAAACCTTTAACTAGTATAACATTATCAAGACCGTTAACCGAGCTGAACCGACCCTTGCAAATCTAATGATGCTGGGAAGTAGAGCAGCCACCTCTGCGCTCCTGCTCTCATTAGGATCTCGACCTGCCTCCACTTACTGAGCTCAGACAGATGCCACAGCTCACCTTTTCAGGGGCTGCTCATCTTCTTGTCTTCTTCCAGCTTTCTTGAATCTGCAGGATCTTGTCCTTGTCAGACTTAGCAATACTTAAGTTTAACTTTTTGTTAGTTTCCTACTCATATCTTGAATGTGTTCACCACCAAGCTTTAAACCTCCCTTTGCAAATGTATTTTTTGTGGCTTCCATTCAGAACAAACCGTGCACTGGCCATAAGGACGTTCAACAAGTAATAAAATGAAATACCCAGCAGAGACTGTCCTGCTGAAAAAGGACTGGGGGTTTTGGCACCATCAGAGAATTCATATTGGTAAATGTTGTCAACATTTGTACAATAAGCGTTGCATCTCTTAGCTCTTTACACAGCCATAAAAGAAATTTTCCACTGACTCTGTCTTAACTCTCATTCAAAAAATGTGAAGGAAGCTAATATCTTGTATTTAGAAAAGTTAACATCGTCAACCCATTATAAATTAGAATAACAGAATAATTTTTGTGAAACATACCCTCAAAAAATACTCTTGGAGAGAAAAGTATCAACTTTCTTAAAGGTAAATATTGCTCGGTTTTTGTTCAGTCAGTTGGAAACAAACAGAATTCACATCATGTATTTTTATATGAAAGCAAGAGATCTAGAGCAGCTTCAGTGTTGACATCACCCTATTTGATTTCCATGACTCCAAGAAAGGAACAGTAACTTACCCCATGATTGTGCATTGTCCCTTCTACTCTTCTACAGGGCAAAATTAACTAGTAGCTTAAAAAAGAAATGAGGGTTCTGAAGAATTCACTAGTTCATCAGCCTGTCCCTCATGATTATCTCTTCCTACTTCTTCCTAGGATTAAATGAACCACCTTGTATCTAGATGTATGGTAACTAAACTCAGTTCATACCCAATTAATGTAGCTCATTTGAGCTGGGCTGATGTAATCTGGCCTCATTTATCTGGGCAGCGTTTCCAGGTAGGCTACAATTAGTGACAGGCAATTAGTGACCTGGCAAAAACAGCAGTACGGCTGGTAACATACAGCTGAAGAAGCAAGAGAAATGTGTTGGCTCTGCAACAAAAAGCAGCCCCTCAACGAAAAAAAAAAAAAGAAAATTCTTCTCTCACTGGGATGGGACCACGGATTTTTCAGGGAGTTTTGTGTGTGTCCACTATTTTATTAGCACCGGGACACTCCAATAAATGACAGGTCAAAGGTGTGCAACGAGTTCTACAGATAAAACTTTGTGAAAACAAATCCATGAGTCCACACAGGCACAAGCTTCAGACACTTATGAGAGACATTGCAGAGGCTGAACACCTATTTTTTTATGAGAGGCACATTTGCAGCTTGGCTCATATTTATTGAAACGTATAGAATGTGTGAGGTTACCTAGTCTTTGAGCAGTTTTTGCCTCAGATCTCATGGCTAAAAAGTACAAAGACCTATTGAAAGAAAGAACTGTGTAGATGTTGTAAGTGAGAAAAGTGTGCAAGGAGGTTGGAGACCCTCTTCAAGTTGTGTGCCATTTGTTGGCATTTAAACCGAGAACTACAAATTCAGATTTTTTTGAATCAGATAGCTTCGCTTGCCTAACCACCTAGCCCATTCTTCTGTACAAAAGCTGTTACACAGGACATTAAATTCTCCTCTCCCTTGGCAAAGAAGCAGTGTTAACCTGACAGAAAGGAACTGATGTCGTTATTATCTCAGGTCTTTGGATATCATGATGATAGATGTTTATTTTCACGTGTCCAAAACATTAGGAGCAAGTTGATCAGAATTTGTGGCTTGCAATTGCTGCTGGGGCTTCATCAAGTTTTCAAATGTCAGTGGAGCCTTATTCATTACTGCAGGAAAGTCCATGAGTGATCTTCTTACAGCTTTATTAGAAAGATGCTTGTTTGCATTATTGAGTTTCCGTTTAATTAGATCGGTCCAGTAAAGATTATCCTTTCTGCTTCCATTTCTCTTTTCCATATTTATCAAAGGATTTCTCTTTCCAGAATGCCAAGAATTTCCCTAAAGACCAATTGTTTCTTGTTTTTCTCTTAAATACTCCCAATACAAGACAACAAAAAGATTTAAAACAATAAACCAATGCTATTTGAAAAAAAAAAATCCAACAAAACCCATTCAGAGATCCTTCTAAGAGACTGTTACATTCTACCACAAGAGATCACTCGTAAATAAATCTAGTTCAAAATTCAACTGCAAGAGAAGAAAGTATGAAGAGTATGAAAGCAATGAGATGTTTCTGTCCGAGTTCTTGAAAATCACAAATAAAATCACAGTTCTGCAGCTATTTTTGCACTAATCCGTCGTAATTTCTCTGTTGAAGGGTGTGTTTCAACATCCCTGTCATTGTGTGGGATTTCAGATTGCAATACTGGATCAAATCAATGAGCGAAACCTTGACATTGTCATTGTAAAGTTCTTCACTACGTGGTAAAGGCCTAAAGCTACTTAAAAAGATCTTCATTATTTTAGACAAAGCCTCAACTGTATATAAAATAAAAAAAAAGCCCATACTTATTGACTCATATCAAAACTTTTGATGTTGTTAAGAGCCACAAAACCAGAATCTTGTGTATCAGGCGACCTGTGGCAAGGGGCACAGGCAAGGGTGCTCACAACGTGAGGTGCATCCCGGGGACACCACAGATCCATCATGAGACAGGACCAGGGTCCAGCACATTTGGCTGCTCCCATACGTCTGGTGCAGTGGTGGCACAGGTTGCCCATATTCTGTTTCATAACCACATATGGATCAAAACTTCTGATTGATCAGCTCTGGTGTATGAAATCAAAGCCCTTTCTTCCCCATTGGCCTTTCAAAACTTGTAGACTCAGTTCCTGTTATCCTCCCGTATTTCTATGAGTGGCACCTACGACACGTTGTCAAGTGTCTAATGTTTTTAAGCTGTGCTGGCCCAAGAGAGAAAAATAATTAAATATAGATGAGAGAATATTTCTGGAGTTAATTTCATCACATTAATTTTCTATTACATTCTTTGAAAGTAGAGAATGTTGCTCGACACATGTGATTAATTTGATTATTCTTTTTTTTCTCAATTTAAAACCTTATTTTTGCACTACTGGAATGCCTTCAGGACCTCTCAGCTGGTCCATCTGTACAGGGCCAAACCGAGTCCCACACGGAGATAAACGCAGAGGAACAATCGCTATCTTCAGTGTAGTTATTCTTACCTTACTCCGCTGTTCTCCGAAACGTTGTTGTTTTAACTCAGCTATGCTTTATACTGACATTCTTTATCTTGAAAGATTTGATGCATCTAAAGGAGTTACCATTCCTTGCAATCATACATGTGTCCTAATCCTCAGCTGGTGTAAATCAGAGTAACTACACTGACAGCTTAAGATATGGCCCGTGGTGAATGTTGTTCATAACAGCCTCTAACAAGATTGCTGTCATATGAGTTATTCTTCTGTAATACACACGCTACAGATAACAGGTTTGCTGTAGTTCCCTTTCTAAATGTAGCCCATTAAGAAATTGGAAAAATGCCACGTCCTGGACAGAGTAAAAGAAATACTTAAAGTGACCAGCACACTCTACAGATAATTAACTTCAATGGATGGTTGGTTGCAATCATTTAATTGCCAAACACTAAATACTAGTCAATTAAAAGGTTGTAAAATGTGATTATTGAATACAATTAAGGTATGTTAGAATAATATTTCCGTGCAGACATAGCGTTATGCATCTCATACATTTATAAACTATGATTCTAATGCATACTGAAGTGTGAACAAGCACAGTATTGCAGTTCTACTGACAGCAGCAACATCTGGGTGATTGCAACCTTTAAAACAAGCTGTGTGGAATAGTACTAATTCTCTGATCAGTAAATATCGTTCTCACTTCTGCCTTTTAATGATGGAAAGTTAAATGAGATTATATACATTGGGGTGGTTGGGAGGGAGTATACAGGTTTAAATCGCTTGTTTCTCAAGCCATGTTTTGTATTAAACATGTTTTTAGCTTTCACTTCGTAGTAAACAAGGAAAAAAAAAAATACCCACAAAAGATGTGCTGGTTTGGACAAGCTTGTATGAGGAAATGCAATTTTTACTGTGCTGCCTGCTCTGCCTACTTATATTTTCCAATCTCTTGTTCACCTAGTATAAAACTACAGATCGCCAACTATTAAATGCTGTTAGTAACTGTGGCTAATGCAAAAGCATTTTTATTTAGTTACACTTGGCTGCCATCAAATCTCTAATTTGTGTTGCCAGGTTTTCCCTTTTGATCTTTTGCTGAAGTTCTGGCATGGAGAATGTAGTGAAAAAGCGAAGAAAATAAAAGAGATATGAAGGAAGAGAGTGCAAAAGAGGAGAGACAGGGAAGGGTGAAGTGGGAAGGTGTCGTCGTCCTAACGTTGGGCTAGAAGAAAATAGTGGGAAATTTATAGGAATGAGGGGGGTGGGGAAGCATTTTTGTTAGGATAAAGAAAAAGAGGCACTAGAAAGGAGAAGAAGCAGTTGAGAAAAGAAGGGCACAAAAAGAAGGAACAGGGAACAGAGAAAGCAAAGGAAGATACTGTAAGAAAAGAAAGATGAATCTGAGAAGTCTGGAGAAAACTGGGGCATTTGCTTCTGACTTACACACTCTGCTGCTCTTTGTCTGCCTTCATGGATCTCCAGTTCTCAGTTGAATTAAAGGAGGTAGAAGTGTTAAAATGACTGTTCCCGGCCAACACTGAGATTTGCAGAGCTTCTGTGGCAAACCAAACTTCAGTGTGATATTTTACAACAACTCCTGGAGTTAAACATGCCCCAGGGAGCTGACAACCTTCTCCTCATTTTGAGGCTCTGTTGGGGCCTGAGTCACCACTTCAGAGCGTCCTACACGAGGATGCTGAACACTTCGCATCCGTGATTCATCTGCCTCCTTACTGCCTTCTCACCACACTTTCATCCATGAGCAGACTTCCTTTACCGCTTCCACAGTCTTTGTCACTCTATTTAAAGGATTCCCTTTTTTTTCCACTCTTTCTGGATGTAACCGTCCTCCATATCTGTCCAAGAGATTCTCCCCTACAGACTTCAGGTGATGGCTAATTCCACAAACTATGTGAGAAGATGAACATCACCAGAGATGAGATGTCTTTGTGCTCTTCCAAATAGTTTATGAGTTTTTGCCATGTTCCTGTCCTACATTTTTTGAGCTGTGAGTCAAAGATCTACAGTGCCTTTCCAGGAATGCCATGTGCAGCACTGTGAAGAAACTCAATCCTCAAAGACCTTCAAAAAATTGACTCAGAGCTACCTCAGACTTTCACAGTGTCACATGGGCAGAGGTCTTTGAAGACACCCACACGCTTTCTCTGTTTGTTGTATGTTTCTAAATGACAACATATTCATTTCAAGACTCTTGGTTGTCATCTTGTGTTGAGATCTTCCTCCTTGTATTCTTCCTTCTCTTTCAACTGCTCAGGTTTCACCATTTCTTATCTCCTTCCAATACCATATTTGACTTGATGTTGTCAGTAAATCATCTCTTTCTCATGTATCTCATAGAAAGACATTTTCTTCTCCTTATCCTTTTTGAAATATTTCAATAAAATATGAAACTGCTGAAAAAAATCCTACCTATTTTAGGGTAGCATAGTATTTTATTTGATGAAGGTGCTTTACTCTGAATTTAATTTTTCTTGCCAATTCTGGATAGTTTGAATGCTCTTTTTCTCAGCTTTTTTTTTTTTTTTCCTCAATGAAGCATAGAGAATCCTATAGCTGATTTTAAAGAATCAGGTTTTACTGGAGATCATTTCTACAAAGCTGTTCTGGCCTACAACCCAATTTCCTTTGTTACTGAGCTAATTAGTCCTACCTGCTGACTTCCTCTTCCCCTTCCTCTTAGAATCATAAAATCATAGAATCATCTAGGTTGGAAAAGACCTATAAGATCACTAGGTCTAACCTTGAATCCTACTCATCTTTATCAACCCTAAACCAAATCGCTACACACATTGTCTATATGACTTTTAAACACACCCAGGGATGGTGACTCAATCACCTCCCCGGGCAGCCTGTTCCAATTCCTCTTCTACTTTGTCTTCTTCCTCTTCCTCTTCCTCTTCCTCTTCCTCTTCTTCTTTTTCATCTTCTTCTTCCTCTTCTTTTCTTCTTTTCTTCTTCTTCTTTTTCTTCTTCTTCTTCTTCTTCTTCTTCTTCTTCTTCTGCTTCTTCTGCTTCTTCTGCTTCTTCTTCCTCTTCTTCTTATCCTTCTTTTTCTCCTTTTTCCTCCTTCTCCTCTTCTTCTTCTTTCTTCTTTCTCCCTTCCCCCTTCCCCCTCCCCATCCCTTCAAACCAAGTTTGTTTGGAAACCAAGGGGATCACTTGGGAAATAAAACATTTCAAAAACTCCAATATTCTTTTTTTTTCTCATCTTCTTCCCCTTTCCCTTCTCCTTCCTCTTCCTCTCCCCTCCTTTTCTTGCAGCTCCTCATCCTTTCAAAATAAGCTTGACTGGAAGCCAAGGGGATCACCCAAAAATACCTTCAAAATCTCCAATGTCTTCTGTTTATCTTCTTGGATCATGATTACAGGTTATTTTTCAGACTGTCATGATTATGATAAATTTTTTTAGCAGAGGAGGTGTTGCTCTAATTTTATGCCCACACATAGGGCTTTAAGAAAGGTATCAAGTGCAATAAAGCTTCTTAGAATGGCTTCCTCCCCGATGAACTCCCAGAATTATAAGTGAGATAAAACCATCCTTTTTTTCTTCACAAGAACTTTACTCACCTCACTCCTGCCCCTGCTTCATGCTTTTTGTTTTTCCTCCCATCACTGGCAGTGGGTTTTAACCTGCTTTGAAACTTTGCTGTAATTGAGGTGCAAGAAAACACTTACCTTTGTGTTATTAGGAAGTGTAAAAGAGGCTTGACATGTAGGAAACCCTTAGGGCTTTGTCTTCACCTAGTAAAAGGTGGGAGTGTAAGGCAGACTCAGTAATCACAACTTTCAAACCACAGCAGATGAAATCTGTCCTCTCTCACACACAATTCCTCCTTCAGGTATGACAAGAGTAAGTCTGTTGTATTACACACAGGTATAGAGCGCATCTGTTGTCCCAAAGGGTGTAAAAAAATCCCCACGTTCCTGCAACAGTGAAGATAAAGTATTAATTCCTGGTGAAACTTCTCTGCAAATGAGAAACAGGTTGAAATAAACTCTCGTTCAAGCCATAGAGACTAAGAGGTTTCACCTCTTTTTCAAAGACTGATGCTCCACCTGATAGTTTGCTGGCCCAGGAGTCAGGAACTTCTGCATTGTGAAATGCTCCTCACTCAGGACACCCAGGACGGTCTGATTGTCCCACAAAGTTTTCTTTGTATTGTACAGTGATTAGAGAAGCACCTCAACTCAAATACCTTTAAGCCAAAAAAAGTCATCAGGACTTAAAAACTTTCTTCTGGTAAACAGCAAAAATAGCAAACTTTCCTTTAAATATTTCATACATCTTCTTACATATACTTCTGCAATACTTTCCTTATAATATTTCAGAATTTTTACACCGAAATGCTGCACTTGTTGATTGAATGTATCAGTTACCTTTTAATTTAATAGATTTTTTTTAAAAAGCTATGCTGCCATCAGTTCTCCGGTAACCTTGGTAAGAAGTTGCCACTGAAAACACCAATCCTGGTCTGATTTCATTCAATGAGGAGGTGTCCCATGGGCTTTTGTGCAGTTGGATCAGGCTTTAAATAGCTATTTGACCAAACTGTAGAATAAAAAGATTTCATCAATTTATAGAAGAGACTTCCCTGAGCCAATCCCCATCATTTTGTGGTCCCATTCAACACAGACATGGAGCTAGGAGAATTAACCAAACAGCCTGTGAAAATGTTGGATCCATTTTTAAAAAACTTCTCTTGTGCAACCTAGTCTTTATCTGTTGTTGATCTGAGTTGAAGGAGACTTCATCCTGAAATGACACCGAGCACACTGTTTTGTTATACAAAATGGGCAAACATGGAGGTGGCATTTGAATTTTGAGACTCCCTAGCCTTGGCACCTGAAAACTTTGTACCTTTGGGCAGATTTAGAAGTGCAAAGATGTTTTTAAGGAATGAAGATGTTGTTCTGGTAACACTTGTGGAAAATCTTTGCAGAATTAACCCCTTTCACCTTGGGAAAAGGGATTTGTTTCCTACGCTTGTTCTGATAGCGTTCCTTTAATTTCTTCCTCTTGCCCCCCAATTTGCGCTTCTTTCAGATTTTTTTTTTTTCCCATTTATTCTTTCTCTTAATGGAGACATTTCTTTATCCCCACATCTGCTGTCTAGCCAGGGCACGATACCTTTTTTTACCCTCTGCACATGCAGTCCTGTAAAAATGTGGCAGATTGCAGAGTTCAAGTGCTCTGAAATGTGAAGCGAAACAGCTGCGCCTAATCACTTGCACAAGGAAGGTTTTTGGAGCTTCAGTTTCAGCTCTCATCTGCCTGGAATCCCGTATTTCCTGTGTCCAGATCGAGTGGCAGGCAATGTCAGAGGTCTTTGATATATGGGCATCATATTCAGAGCCAGCGCAGGAGGCCCTTCGTTAACAGCCGCAGCACGTTTTTTAATTTGATATAACTTCCAGACGTTTTCTTCACGTCCAAGTAAGTGTAGTTCCCATAGAGAGAAGCACACAGTTTTTAGCAGTCATTTATCAAGTCAGAGGTAATTCACATTATTGAATTGAATGGGGGTGGGGGTGGGGTGTTTATGCATCACTCACCTCTACAAGTCACAGAGAACATCGGGCTCGCGGAGAACGGGTCCATTCCCTTCATTTCTTTAATGCACCTCGAACGTGGCCCCGTGAGGATAGCCTTCTCTCAAGACATGCTGTATGCTTCACTGGAGTGGTCTTCTTGAGCTCAACTGTCAGTCGTTTCACCTCGATGCATCCTGGCTGCATCGCGTATGCAAAGAGCTCGTGGTGAGTTTATTTAGAGTAATTCCTGAGTAAAATGACGCAGCGGGTCTATATCCCTTGAACTATATCCCTAGGATCATAGGATAAGGTCCTCCTTATCTGATCGACCACTTGCATGATGAATTGTCTCACCTAATGAAGTAGAAAACTGGGTGTGAGCAAACTATTTCCTCCTGGGTGATGTATATCATATGGAGTAATTCACAAACTTTCTGATTCAGGAACAAAGGTTAAAAAGTAAAATTAATGGAAAACACACAAGAAATGAAAAACCAACTCCCCTCCAGTGCATAGCTGGCTTTGACAACCTTGCTGTTCCAGCTAAACACAATTTGAAAAGCATGTGCAGACAAAAGGTGACACAAAATTGGAATCATGAGAAACTGTGACTGATGAGCCTTCAAAAAGAGAAAATATAATTACCAAAGGACAATTAGATGTGTTTTGTTACGCAGTGCCGTTGCATTTATTTATTTTGATGTGATAAATTGCTGCCGAAATGGTTTGATTTAACCTTTTCTACAACATCTTGTCAAACTGATCTCGGTGATCAGCGATGCTTGGGAATGTGAACTGTGCAGAAGGCAATACTGGATGTTCAGGGCTTTCAAACCCATCTCTGTTTACCAAGCATAAATGCAAATGCCAGTTAAACTACTTTCAGTTCTATTCTTCTGCTGTTCAAGTGCAAGAACAATTATCTCCATCAATATTTAATGGCCTCATCCTAAACAGACAGTTCCACAAGTACAGGCAATAGTCCTGTTAACGTGCTGTTAATTTTCAAGCGTAGAGGCTGAAATGGACTATAGAGTTACTGAAAATGAGTAGAAGTACATTTCCCCAAGGTAAAATACACTCAGCAGCCTCTGAATAATGGAATTAGATTTTTATTTTTTTCCCCGTGGTTCTGTTTAGTGGATTAAATCTGTGTAGTCCTCTCCATTCATCTCTGGAATGCATCTTTTCCAACTTTTTCCTGGTGTTCGTTGCAAAAAAATCCTTGATTGCCTTGTGCTTTGGTTGCAGAGTCAGCAATGGGTAGAGCACTCTTCGGGGGTTATTTGCTTGGTTTCTTCTCAGTTTAGCTCCTTGCAAACCACACTTTTGTCCTTAGACCCTTTGCCAATGAGTAAGTCAGAACTTGGTCTGTTGTTGGTTCTCCCCCTATATGGCAGAATTTAGTGCCACCCCGACACATGATGGAAGTCGTTGATTTCTGCCACCAAAAAAAAAAAAAAAAAATTAAATATTTCACCACTGTAAAAACATGTGCCTCCATAATTTTATTTTATTTTTTTTCAGGAGAGATTCAGCCTATTAAATTTGCATCATGACTGTTAGCTTTATTTCTGAAATCAGATGTTTTAAAGTAAATCGTTGTCTGCCAACACGTATACATGTTAAAGTTAACTGTTAGCAGAGGGGAGAACCGACTTAGAAAGATGCAGGGAGTAACAGTAGTGGAAACAAAAGTTCCTTTTTTATTTGCAGGCTAAATACAGCATACAGCAGCTGCGCTGCATGCTGAACCCATATTATCCTCTTTATGACCCCAGTTTTGACCTTAGACGGAGTTTCATGGTCTGCTTAAAAGCAGATAGTGTTTTTGTTTCTAACCTGGCTTCTCATGAGGCTCTTTGGAACAGAAGATACAATTAGCCTGGTGAAAATAAACTAAATACCTGAGTTGGATGTTACAGATTTCTGTATTTATGGGAAGGTAAAGCCACCCTATACGAGGTCCATGAGATGTCTTTCATTGCAAGTCACAAAGCCAAAAGTCAATGTTTGCCTGTTCCCCAGCGTGTTCCGAGAAGATGGAACTAAGAAGCCACCTGCTTTCACATTAAAGTAAAGGCTAGCTGCAAATCTAGTTATTTAGAGCATCCTCCTATAGAAGCCCCTGAAGAACATATTTCGCATTGCCAGAGTTTTAGGATTCCTCTGTGCTCATCAGTCTGAATAACTCTTTAATCCTGGCATGGTAATGAAATATTTAAGATATTCATATCAGGAATCAAATGTAATAAACAGTCTTCATAGTGTAAGATAACAAAGAATAAGCCAGTTTCCAAATTTCTTGGTAAAGGACAAGAAAGCTGACTCTATTTGAATGCCAGACTGAATAAAGTGATCGTAAAACTGACTGAAAGTGCTAAACTTTTTTTCTCAAAGTGTACAGAGCACTGAACAGCCAGAAGTCCAAACCGCTTCAGAATTTGCAGGCTGGGAATTTGCTTTTCAAAGAAAGTAAGAGAAAGTATAAGGAAAATATTCAACAGTCTGCCTTTATATAAGGTCTGTTGTCAAAGGTGAGAAAACATGTCAGTAGAGTCAAGTGCGGAGTTTCTTTGTAGAGCATGCAGATATATCCAGAAAGGGAACGTTATGTACAGGTTGGGGGTTAGCCACCAGGTACTTGAAGTCTAAATGTTGCGCTTGGGTGAACATTAAGCATCAAAATCCTTTTGATCTTGCCCTTCCCTTGCACAAAGATGAAAGACATGCTATGTTTCTATGACACAGCATTAATGCTATATTATTAATAACCAGATTAACCTTCACTTCGGATCTGCTTCATCCATATGCAAGCTTAGCCTTGATCTGTTCCTGGGCTCAAATTCGCCATTTGGACCAAATCCTGTCAGTCAATAACTACTTTTATTTCATATTACAAACATAAAAGTATCTTAACACATCCATCCAACTTTTCACTCACTTCTCAGCAGCTCAGACCTCAGATTCACCAAAACTCAGCTCGATATGTTAAAGGCAGACCCTTCCCAACCCTTTAAGGCTGAGGTTTTCGTGATCTGTGCTACAAACGGTGAGAGTCAAAAGGCTTTTGCATTTGGCAGTGATAAGGACCATCAAAATTCATGAGCTTCCCCTAGAAAGGCTGCTGCAAGTATAGAAAATTATGTATATCTAACCTGTGGCTCTAGTTATCTTCCCAATTGTTTAGAAACAGGGTCCCCATGCTGAAGCTGTGGTTTATATTTAGGATTGTCGCTTTCCAAATCGTATAGTTTTTAATGATTAAAAGAAGTATATTAATCCAAAAGTGACCGGCTGGCACCAAAAGTACTTCTTTCTTCAGCAAAAGTACTTCTTTCTCCATCAGCATCCTGTTAATTTTAGACACAAAATTCTTCCTAAAATGGTGCTGTTTAAACATGGTATATTTTCCCAAACACGTTTGCCTCTTACAGCTCTAAGATTCTCTCTTCTCGTAATTCTCGCTGCTGATCTAGAATACTTTTCTCGCTTATAAAATAAAAAAGTTGAAAGAAATTTGTGCATTGTACCCATCACAAACGAAATATTTTGGAGTGTTCGGGGAAGGTTTTGTTTTTCCTTTTGGGACTGCCCTGCTTTGCATAACTATCAATGCGCGAAGAATTATCCAGCATTATTGCAGTATTTGCAATTCTATCCGGAGTCGAACTTCAGAAATACATTGAAGGAGTGTGTTCCTGTGAGAAATCTAGCTCAAGTTTTAGACGAAGCTTGGATAGGATTCAAATTAACTTTGAAGCTTCCCCTGAACTGAACCTCCAAAAGTCTTTTGCTCTTACACTGGTGGGGTTCAGTGTTCTTAGTTTGCAGACACACCTAAACAAATTTAGACCTGCTTGGGAATGAGATTATCGGTTTTTCAGGCTTTTATCACAGGTTCTTTAGGAATATGGAATAGACTTCCCACCTGAAAGCCACAGCTATAGCTTTGGAACAGGAGATACAGAGAACAGAATCTTCTACCAGCTGAACACCTCACAAGCATGAAAAAAACAGTTGGAATTCAGGTGGATGGACAGTCTACTAGGAAAAGTCCTTTTCATAAAGCAAATCGCAGAATTATTATTCTCTATACTTTATACTATATTATAGTTCTGCCGTATAATATAAACAAAGACATGTGATGTTAGATCTCTCATGTTCTACCTCCTCATTATCCATTTTCTATCTTTTTTTACATATCTATTATCTATCTTTCCACCTCCTTGTTATCAATATCTATTTTCTGTCACTTTTGTCACCGTTCGGAGCCCAGCCCTGTGATCACTCACTGTTGAATGGTGGAGAGCAACTCGGGAAGCCACCAGTTGACTCGTGACGACGCCCTTGAACATGCCGCTTGGTCAATAACGATACACGTGGCCAACTTCTGTTCTTCAGTCTGAGTTTAGGGCGATCTGTGGAAACTTAGAGCGAAAAATAACACTCTTCTGTGCTTTGGGGAAGAGTGCCTGCCTCGCTTTTAAGTAAGCGCACACAGCGGGCTGAAACAAGACCACAGCTGTCAGCTCTGGCTCTGCAGATTAGTGAGAGATCATTTTCTACTCCCGGTACTTGTTTGCAGACCCTTTTATGTGTAAATTGGTGGTGGGCATTGTGTACCTTAACCTCTGAGTTAAAAGAAATAAGTAAGGAGCTGGTTGCCTCTCCTCGAAAGACACTTCTATTGACTTGAGAAGTGTCTTTTGGATCTCTTCCAGGCTTTCAGATAAACGCACGTTTTGGCAGCCTTAAAAATATGCATTATGCTTATGACAGGCTAGTCTAGCGCTTTAAATACCAAGTATAAGTTCTTTTAAAAACAAATTATTATTTAACCACCAAGGCTGCTCAGGTTCTGTAGCTGGTTATAAATATATTTATTAATAATGGTGCACTCACCTGACAGATTCAAACAGCTCATGCTCAGCCATTTTTGAGCTTCATGTAAATATAATTTCGGGCATAGAATATGCTTATTAAAACTGCATCCTTAAAATACTCGTGAAAATGAGTGGCTACATATTTGTAAAGCCATTTTTTTTCAGTAAAGCTTGGTAAATTTTATATTTTTCTCCCTTCCTTTGTGTCAAATGCAATTATAACCAATTGTGGACTAATACCTTGTTAAATTACGCATATTAAATCAGCGTAGCACAGAGTAAGGAATTATGAACTAGAACAACGCAGAAGATATAGTGCTAAAAGGATTTTAAAATGCCCTACCCTTTCACCTTCAATGACCAGAGTTCAATTTCCTGCTTTGATCACAAATGAAAACAAGTCTGGTGGTCAGAGATGAGTCTGCCGGAATACCCACATCACCATTGGCACTTTCTCCTCAAGAACGACCTAGAGCGTGAGCAACAGGTATACAGACATTGAAAACATTTTGGGTGTGGAAGCTAAAATTAATTTAATCCACATTGCGTTTTGCCAGGAAGAAAATAAAAATAATCTTTTGATTACAAAGGGGTAAAAGCTCTTAATTTCTTTGAATTCTTCTTTATAATTTATCTGATAGTTTCTCCTTAAGTCTAGAATTTCTGGAACATGAAAGAAGATCAGTAAAAATTGAGAAAGAAGCACCAAACTTTGTTATCCAAACGTGGTTCGGTTGAAAACTCGTCTTCGCTGTGCTCAAATTGCCACTGCGACTGATTTAAGACCTTAACTTTTCTATGAATTCAGCTGCTTCTCCCCCTCAGCCCCCTCCAAAATAATTCATTACCGATTGTTATTCTGCCTTTGCAATTAATCAGCTTTGTAAAGTACTTCGTTTGGTGCGTTGGCATTGTTTAAATAAATCTGGAAACACTAACCTTGTCACGTTCGGGGGTCGAGTGTGGGAATGAATCTTTGGAATAGAGAGGGTAAAATGCTTCAAGGCGTATCCACAAGAGATTTCATACGGATAATCGGAATTTATTTTCCAAGTGGATGGTGTACCCAGTGTAAGTGAGCACTGTGGCATGTTTTAAGGTCTCCTTAACCTGTCTGTGCAAATTGCATAAATCACAGCAATAAAGTCTCTCTATTCAACACGCTGGAGCTGAAGAGCACTGACCAGCTTTTGACCTCCTATTCTGGGCCCCAACTGACCCTAACTTAGAAGTTCAGGCGGTCAATAGCAGGTCACCGGGGGCATCTGCAGTCTTGCTTAATTCCAGTTTGATTGCAAGGTTAAATATAAGCTGCGCAGGTACCCTTTGCTGCCTTCTTTAAGTCTTCCTGACCACTGCAACACATGTGGCTCTTATGAAGCCACCAAAGAGACCGGGAGCATGCGGGGAAGCAGAGCAGGGTGAAAAAAAAACCAGCAACCAAGGTTGCTTTCTCGCTGGCCATCTCCAGTTTGGCATAGACCAAGTTGGTCATTTATCAGAATAATGGATCTACAGACAGCCCTAAACAATTGTCAAACATTCTTTTAAAAGCCATTAGTTTTTCAACTAATATATATCTGTTTTGCGCATTTGTTGAACCCTTCACTTGTCACTGAAAAGGGCCTGTTAAACTAAACAGAGGCCTGATCAGTTTTCAGTGAGCTCTGAGCCTCAGAGTTCACCTGGGTCACCTACAAGATTTATGAGACCCCGGTACCGGCATCCGACTGGAACCGCGAGTCCGGCGGCGAGCCGAGCCTCCCCCCGCACGCCGAGTCCTGCAAGGCTGCCCTGCCGTTCCCAGCGGCCGCCGGAGAGGCAGCAAAATTGATGACCTGTGCAGATACCGAAGTGGACATCAATAAAAGGAGATGGATGTGAACCGTCAGAGTGACATGCCTCGCTGCTGGGGTGGCTGGGGAGAGGGGGGAACAGGTTAAAAAAACACAAGAAAGTTATTTATATAAGCTTCAAGGACAAGGAGTTTGTCACTACTTGCTTGAGAATTTAATCTTAACGTGTTCTTTCTTCTGGTTTCCATCACTCTCCGGCTGACAAAAAAGACTGTCAAGGTATTGCAACCGCGAGATAGCTCTGTCGTGGTCTCAAGTGTCGGAAATTGTGTTTGTAATGCGACGGGTAACACAACTGCAGTCCTAGAAAATTACAAGTAACGCAAAGCAGCCCTCTCCAATAAACACCAAACAATGTTCTCAGCTTAATAAAGCGGGAATTGAGATCCTCTTGTTTTAACACCGGACTTGGAAATTTCAGACAAACCATTTTCTTGTGTTTTTAGACATGTGGCTGTTTTTATGCAGATAACCAAGCGCCTGTCGCTGGGAGCCACACTCCTGAGATTCACCTGTGGGAGGGAAGTCCTTGGAGCAGGATGAGCAATAGTGTGGCCAGATGCTACTTCACCCTAAGCCACCTCTACAAGCAGCTGGATTGAGAACAACATCGTCCTCCCCTGCAATAACTGTCTCTTTGGTTTTAAACACGCTAAAGAAACCAACAAGGAAACGATTCTCAAAATTTCTTTCCATTTTACTCTCAAAGTGTTTACTTGCCCTCTGGGACATTTTCTGCGCTCTTATGTATTATGTAAATGAGATCTAAATCTAAAATGTGATTTGTGTACTTGGAAGCATTATGTATTCACCCACATCAGAAGCAATGGCAGATGTTTACAAAGAACTGCTCTGCTCTCCACACACAGCATTCAGCAGCCCTCCTTCCCCTAAAATGGTGTTCCAAGGTGCAGCAGCTGAGAGATATGAAGGGACGAACGAAGAAAAAGTCTTAAGAAGATGTACTTTGAGTCAACATTAAGCATGACCTGACGTCTGCAGAGACTGCAGACTATTTAGTTAAACTGAATTTCCATTTGTGACAAAATCTTCCCATACGCCCAGAAGTTTCAGCTTCCTATCCGTGAAATAAAAAGAATATTGAAAAGCTCAGTAGCATAAATGGAGGTTTTTATTAATGACATGCTGATACCCTCAATGGAGGATATTACCCTATAATCAATATTTGACTGATTTTTTTTTCAGGAGTCAGAGGAAAAATGGAATTTAATAGTTACCAGAGATCCTTTAATGGTGATGTAATCAGTTACATCAGAAGCAGAAGCAGTCTCAGGAGAAGGAAAATACTGTGCGAGGGCTCCTTCCCTTTAGGTCGGTCTCCAATGTGCCAACACTTTGTGATAACTCACGTTCTCTCTGTCCTTTACACGTTTTGTCTGACGAATGAAATTTCTAGCAGCGGGGACAAAGGCCAAGAAAAGGCTTGAACTTATTTGGGTTCAGAGAAGAAGCCAAAAATTGATCAGTTTCTGAAGGACTTCCTATAGCTGAAGATACGAAAACTTTTTTTAAGCAGTTTCTACAGGACCTTAGGTAGCAGAAGAAATAAAATCTTTCTTTTAACCGATGCAACCAATATAATCCACTGGGGATTTTTTTCAGGTTGTTTATACCACTGACTAAGCATGGCTGGATTAATTTTCAACCAAGTCCTTCTTGAGAACGTATTGTGTTCAGTTCGGTTTCTTGAGGGGAAAACGTTATATTTGCAGTAAATCCATTGATTTAAAATGTCACAGTTTGTTCACCAAACAGGTGCAGTTGCATTTGTCTGGGGTGCTGAAATAAAGAGAACACCACCATTAATCTGTTAAGATTTTATCATCTTCATCAAGCTGACGTATTGATGACAGCCCTATAATTTGGTGTTTCTTCATGTCCAAAACTACTCCTTCCAATATCTGCGTGGTGTTAGAGAACACATGACATTTTGGAAAGGTCAGCTGTTTTTCTCTCAGCAAAATACTAATACTGTGAACCATTAGAATGTCCTGGTGGGCTTTATAACTGCTACAGGATCCTCAGACTTTGTTTAAGGTCCAGCCAGAGTTTATAAACTCTGCAGGACCTCACTGACAGTTTACAAGTTCCACAAGATCTCACGTGGATTTGACAAACCCTCAGGAGTCCGGGAGGTTTTATAACTTCCATCGGAGCTCCTGCTGTTTTATAAACCTTGCAGGAGAACTTGTGGGGTATATAAACGTATTCAGTAGTTCACCAGGATTTTATAAAATCGTCAGGAGCTTTTATCTTTTGTCATGTCTGTCCCGTCACCTCGGGATTCACAGTCTTAATATACAAAACAAACCATCTCTGCGCCGACACTTCATGTTTTGTTAAGACCACCAAGAAGCCCTTTTCATCACACAGTTGTTAGATACCTTCACCCAGTCAGTTCTGCTATGAAAGATCGTAAAGCTCTAACATTTCCCCTGTTTTTCAGCCACTCAGATTCCAGTAAAACTGCAGAGCAGAGTGATGAAAATGCATATAGTGGAAAATTTAATGTCAAGAACTACAGCGATTTACTACAACACTCTGAATCAAACCAAAATGCCAGTTTTCATGGACAGAAGTTAAAACAAATCTGCAAGGGAACTAAGATCAGGTCATTTCATTGTAAGGCATTCACATAAAAGGGTTATAAATACTCGATGACATGAAAGATTTTTGATTTGAACATCATCTGATTCATTTAAATTTCCATTAGTTTTAACTTCCTTGTCCTCTGAAATAGACAGACCTCATGAGAAACTGGATATATTTGTCTGCATAATTTAGAAATGTATAACTGCAAAGGTAAAGCTCACAGTGGAAAGCTAGTAAAGAGTTCATTGAGGAGAAACTCTACAATAATTGGCTTTCGAAGGTAAAAAAGTGTTTTTTAGTTTGCATTAAATTTTAAGAGGGATTTCCTGTTGCCAAACACAGTAGCAAAACTCTGGTATTTATGAATAAAGACCTTATGCTCAAGCTCTACCTCTTTTTCAGTCAGAAGTCTACATCAAGGATGTCAACGACCCAGTTCTAAATTCATCACTTGGAAGAATCTCCTTTTATTATTTTCCGTTGGAAATTCATTAGAAGTCAAGACCAAGCCCAGTATTTCTTCACTTTCATTAAAAATAATTCTCCTTCTCCTTGTTCATCCGTTGCTGCTACATCATATTAGGACAAATATGTTAAATATGGGAACAACCACAACTGATTTTTTTTAAATTTTTGTTGTTGTTGTTTAATAGCAAGAGTAAGTTTTCAGAGACATAGAACCTCTCATCTAGAGGCAGACAATTTATGAGACATTACCGATGAGCCTACACATACCGTGTACACACACATTTCCCTGATGAGATGAGGAATTAACATCTCCAGAGGAGGCATCTGATGTCTGTTAATGGGATATCACACCCCACATGTATATTTTTAATGTATGTGAAAATATTGCCTCGGGAGTTTTTCCTTTTTCTGCAAGCTTCTTGTGTTGTACTGAACAAAGATTGCACTGCCATTTTTTTTTTTTACAGATTGTAGTAGTAGTAGTAGTAGTAGTAGTAGTAGTAGTAGTAGTAGTAGTAGTAGTAGTAGTAGTGTTATTATTCTAAATAATGAGGTTTAGTAGGCAGATATCATTAAGTTTGGGGAGGCAGAGGTAGCAGGGTAGAGGCAGCATCAACTTGTTCTTTACCACGAAATCTTTGTAATCTGGCTATGTACTTTTTGTGACTCTGTAGCTGTCACCAAGCACAGAGTGAGCAAACCGGACAAAACCAACACTTGGGAATGCATTTTTTGCTCTTACTCTTGCTTCTCCATTGCTCGGTGCATTCTACTAGCTGAGTGGCAAAGCTGGAGAAGACCATTTCAGTTTAAATCCACAAAAGGCATTTTTTTTTCCTTCTGTGAATCAGATATTTTTTCCCAGTTTTGGCTGTAGCGATGCGTGACACCTCACCATCATGGGCTTCTGGGTTTTCAGAGGCTCTACTCTGTAATAGTCGCTGAAAATCATTTTTTAAGGTCAGATGATGATCCAAACAGCTATAGGACTCCTAAGCACAAGACAGGTTATCTGCACTGTGGACATATCAGAAAAGCAAATGCAGGCCACAGATTTTAATTCTTTAATCTGCCCTTTCTGTAACTACCTCATTTTGGATTATAGCAAATTCTGGCAATGAGGAAATTCTGGCAGTTTCCAGGAAGAAACCAACAATGCCAATGCTTTTATTCCTTTATATTCTCATACGTATTTGTTTTTCCTCCTGTTTTACTGCATTCTGGGCATTGTGACAGTGTCTGTGGAGACAAATAGGTCATCATGTGGTGACTGAAGTTTTTTAATTTTGAGGGTTTTTTGGTTTGGTTTGGGTTGGTTTTTCTTTGTTTGTTTTGTTTTGTGGGGGTTTTAAATTCAAATTCTAATCTATACTTAGTGCTTTCTTTAAGATTACACACTCGCATGAGCCCTGCGATGAGTGTAAGATTTCTACTCTTAATTAAAAGACAGCCGGGGTTTAGTGAGGTGGTTTGGGGTTTTTCGTCATTACGATTGCAGAAAAAAAAAGTTCTGGAAACTTGAACTCAAAAACTGTGATATACATACAATGTTTTAAATATCATGGGGTTTTTACTGTTTCTCATTATTTTCTGGGACTGAGCGCGAAAGCTTTGTGACTAGCGATATTGCTGTCTTGTCCATGTCTTGTCCTTTAGATTTTTGTCCTTAAGCTCTTCTGAGTAGGAATTGTAATGTTCTTTATACTTCTGTGCCTAGCACACTGGGATTGACAAGATTTGGGGCTCTATCAGCTGCCAACATATACAAGTGAAATAAAAAGAGCTGAAAACAAAACAAAGAGTCTCTTTAACATCTTTCATCCTTTGAGTGAGGGGATTTAGAAGAGAAGAAAAACATTAATTCCTCTGCTTTGTAGCTATTGCACTGGGATAGTGGATAGGCAAAGAATAAGGTCTCTTTCATTTAAATAACTATCTTTGTGCACGTCGATACTTCAGAGTTCATTGCAGTATGCAGATATCCTAATATACCAGAGCACAGGCAGTCATCCTGCTGCAAAAACAGTATTCCTGCTCCTTGATACCCTAGTTAGGTGAAAAAAAGAACCAAAAAAAAACATACAAATAAACAAATAATAATAAAAAAATAATATTTAAAATAACAAAAACTAAAAAAGCAAATAAATAACAAAAAAAAAAAACAAAAAACTTTTTAAATCCTTCTGAAGGCTGTAGCGAACTCTGAAGGCTGGATTCTAGGTCCTTCCAACTCTGTAAATATCATCTAGTGTGTCCCATGCGTGGGCTGTGGCCCCCTGGTAAAGCAGCCCTGCTTCCCAGCTGTATTATAGTCTTCAGGAAGGAGATCCTAAAAGCTTCAGGTTTGGATGTGGAAAAGAAATGATTTTTCTAGTGCTATAATTAGCCACTTATCTCACTTTTCACAGAATCATAGAATTTTCTATTGAATGTGTAAGTCCATTGGTCACTTTTAATTCTTTTTTTTTTTGCAACAAGTAACACAAGGAGTACTGGAAGTTGGAGAGGACATCAACCACCTCCCAGCTAAGCTGGTAAAATCCAAATGCTGATGTTTGTTGGGCAACACCTCTAACCCTCTTGACCGGCGTCTGGAAGCAGGCAGCACAAACGTGATGATGATGAATCAGCTGCAATTATCCCGTTTCACCTGAAACAACCAGGCAGATTTCCTTGCTTGTACCTTTATCGTAAAGAAAATCCTTTTCAAGGGCCCAGTGACAACTCTAATGGATAATTTACAATCTGCTGAGCTTCTGGATTAAATAACAGTGAGTCTGTAAACCAACAGGCTTCAGAGGAAGCACTAGCAATTTGTTTATTGCCCTCTCTCGGTTCCCCAATTACGATTGATCTCCGCTTAGCGGTCTAGTGCTGCTAATTGTTTGGAAAAGAATGGAATGACTTAATCTTTATAGGCATCTTCTAGCCTAGGGTTTGACTTCATAATTCACTGTGTCAATCTCTCTCAGGCAAGGATAAGTGGAGCTCGTAGTTACATACTGTACTTTAACAAATGCTTAATTTATAAACAGTAGAGCCTAGACAGTCTCTGCTAAGTATCTGACAAAACGGTGCCACGGATGGCATCTGGCTTTGTGCCACTGATAGGCAGGCAGGAATAAGCCTAAGAGAGCTCTTGTCTGCGCCGCTGTCCTGGCAAGGCTCATGCTTTGAGTCAGAATTTAATCAGCTCTTTATCTCCTTATCGCTTCTAGGGTGTCGATGGCTGCGAGTATTTAAAACGGGGGAGGAACTTCTGCAGATGCAATCACTCCAGGAGATTTCATGAGCTGTTTCTTAATATTATTTTTAGCTGGAGACTGCTTCGCTACGAACATTTGCCTTTTCAGAACTGGGTCTCGTGACGATAAGGTCTTAAGGCCTTATTTTGGCGTTCTTTAGAAGACTGGAAATTCAATATTTGAATATTCCCATCACTGTGTTGTCATTGGGTCTCTTTTACACTAACGTTGCACAATCTTTTCTAACTACAAGCCACACCAAAAACATTAGTGTATAACTCTTCAGTTTTGTGGATGGGATGTTCAGACAGAAGTCTCAAATTCTGGCACTCGCTCCACGTTGGAAAGAGTTCGTGTCAAACACGATTTTTATGAAAGCAGAATAGCTTGAGAATCATCTGCTCTTTTATGGTTTTTAATCTAATGGTCAGAGCCTTTGCTTGTGAGGTAAGAGATCTTGTTCTTCTTGATAGAAGCAAGAAAACAGAGATTAGAAAGCTTGTCACACATCTATCAATGATTATTCTTCAGTGATATTACAACATAAACATGAAAAAAAAAAACAACACACACACAAAAAATAAACAAAAAAAACCACAAAAATACAAAACCAACAATCAAAAACACACCAACAAAAAAAAAAAAGAAAAATCAACACGAACACAACAAAGAAAACCACCACCAGTCAGCTATTATTTAAGACTTATGTATTTTCTTCCATTAATCTTAGGGCTGATTTGCCCAACTTGCAGGGTCTGTCTTTTTGCATCATCCCTTAGGAGCAGGATCCAAAACGCTCCTAATACCTGAATGGAATGATTTGCATCCTTCTCACAGTACTAGATGTATTAATGACATACCAAGCAAGATGGGTTTTTTTTTTTGCACAACTCCTCCCTTCCAGCCCATAGTTGTATTTTAGAATAACTATCACTAAATCAGTGTTCTGTTCTGTGCTAGTGTTGCCTGGATCACAACACTGTTATTTTCGCTCTCAAAACTGATTCTGCTTGTTTTCACAACGCCGAGGCCTGACGAAGAATCTGACTCTGACCACTTTTTTTCCTCGTGTTTGCTGTTCTCCAGTCCTATAGAGCTATTTCTGGCTCAGATCATGGCATAACAAAATGGCAGGGCCGATTTATTCCAGATGTATGTTTACATGAGTTCTTTCCCAAGGTTTCTACTCCCGTATCCTGAGTCAACTTGATTATGTTGTGTGATATAAGCTTAGGGGGCATCAGCAGAAATTATTGCACTTGTCAGAGAATCAGCGGTGGAGGATCAACAGTCAATAAGAGAGGATCATTAGAACTGATTCAGATGGGGCCTCCTGGGATAAAACAGTTGGTCAGAGCAGGAAAATCTGTCTGCTGAAGTATGTTGATAACTAAGTGACAGAGCCTTCAGCAGGGTGATTAGTAAGGGGCACCTGACAAAGGGGACTGCAGCTCCGTAAAAAGGGGACTCTTCTACTGACCACGGGAAAAAGAAAGAGGTCAGAAGCAAAAAGGCTGGGAGAAAAAAGGAGGAGAATGACAGCAGACACTGACTTTTCTTCTGAAAAGTGATGAAAGTCTCAGAGCTTTTGTCATTACTTTATGAAAGGAAACTGAGACAGAGGAGATTGATTACCTACATGATCTGGCTGCACCTTACTGTAAGCCCCAGTGCCCAGAAATGTGTTTCTGGGCTACCACAAAGCGTTTAATGCTGGTTCTGGGGATGACTTCTGCTTTTCATGGGTTAGGATCTAGTTGCAGCAAATGAGACAAAGAAACCACAGGATGGCAGTGCCAAAGTCCAACAGAAAGAGTGAAAACACGTGGGCTGGAGGGCAGTCAGCTCAAGTGGACCGGCAGCTCGGTGCACGCCCGTCATAAAAGGCTTGATTTGGCTTTCACGACTATTTTCCGACAGCAAGACACGAACCCATAAAGTAGGTCAGCTGGCAGAGAAGAGAGTGTACGCAGCTCCCAACAATTTCAGTTGGTAAAATGAATATACATACCCAGAGCCAGAGTATAATCTTATGTCAAGAGTATATTTGATCTAAAATAAATTGCAGTGAAACTTGCACTAAGGAGGAGTTCCAGTAGGCAATATCCTCTCTTAAGACCGCTTCAAAGTATCCTCAAGATTTCTAGTACAATTATATCCAGACTTAGTAAAATGCCAACTCCACTTGGCAACTGACTTCTTTTTTTATTCGTGGTCCCTGGAGTGGTAGCTTAAGACATCCCTCAGCATACTTCACCTGTCTGAAACACTTTCACATGTTCACAGGGCTAAATTAAACTGAAATTACTCCTTTTTTTATAATCCACAGTACAGCTCTTAGATAATCCCTAAAATAATTCTGAATAAAAATATGCCATCAAACAAGCTTTCAGCATCTGCTCATTACACTGTCTGAAGTTAGTATGCAATATATTTCTAATTCTCTCAATTGTTTTCCTCAGATCTATTCTAATTCCATGCTAATGAGCGTGAGTACTAAATTCATGATGCTTCTGTGGTAAATAATACATTTAAAATCTCAAGTGAGAGGTTTAGATCAGGAAGTGAATTGACTGTATGCAATGTAGTAATGGCTGAGAAAATCTCTGAAAGGTTGTGGATATGTGACAACGAATTTCCCCAAATTTATGCTTATAAATTTGAATTTGAAATAATGTCATCTGAATAGAGACGAACGACTTAAAAGTACCATGTTCACCAAGACTTCAGCTTGGATTCTAGTAGATAGAGAGGGAAAAAAAAACCAGAAAGCAAATCACCTGCCCTCTAAAACCCACTTTTCTCTTGTTTAGGTGTTGCTCACTACCATTTACTAACAACAGAATGCCCTGGATGTTGTTCACAGCCTCTCTTCCCTTCACGCTACCACCCGAAGCACGACGTAATGCCTCATATCTGAAATTAGAATTAAACCTGTGAATAAATTTTGTGCCCTTGTGTGGTTCCATCTTCATGCAGTCTCTCTGGGATGATCCCTCTCTTTAAAGTGGTCCTGAGCAGAGCCCTAACTGGGCGCAGATGTCATGTCATCCCCACCATTAGATACTCACAGTACTCCCAAGGTTTTCCCGTCGTTGTGTTACTGCTGTTGTCCAAGGTATCGCCACCAGTGGAGGTCTAATAGTAACTTTGTGCATTTCTTTGGGCTTATGGATCATGCCGTGCCAGTTTCATTCCCAATCTATTTTAATCTTTATTGATAAAGCAGGGCTGGTATCAGCTGCACACTAAGAAACAATACTGAAAAGGGATTCTGACAAAACAATGTCTTTGAGTGCTGTGTTTTCTTTTACACAGAATCACCAAACCACAGAATCTCAGCATAGTGGGGATTGGAAGGGACCTCTGGGGACCATCTTGTCCAACCCCCTGTTCCCACAGGGTCACCCAGAGCATCGCAGTGTCCAGATGGGTTTGGAATCTCTCCAAACAAGGAGACTCCACAAGATCTCTGGGCAGCCTGGGCCAGGCTCCAACACCCTCCCACCAAACAAGTTGCTCCTCCCGCTCCCAGGGAACCTCCTGGGTTCCAGTTGGTGTCCCTTGTCCTGGCGCTGGGCACCACTGAGCAGAGAGTCTGGCCCCAGCCTCTTGCCCCCCAGGGGCCCTTGAGCTCTTGCTCAGCCTTGCTCAGCTCCCCTCTGGGGCTGCTCTTCTGCAGCTGAACAGCCCCAGGGCTCTCAGCCTTTCCTGGCCACACAGATGCTCCAGGCCCCTCAGCAGCTTTGTACCCTTAGCTGGACATTTTCCAGTAGTTCCATGACTCTCTTGAATTGAGGAGCCCAGCACTGAACACAGTACTCCAAAGGTGGTCTCCCTAGGGCAGAGTAGAGGGGGAGGAGAACCTCCCTCAACCTTCTGGCCACACTCATCTGAATGCATCCCGTTACATCGAGTTTATTAGTTTCATATTCTGAATTGTAAGGAATCTGAAGCAGTAATAAGCTCACAGTGTTAGGTAGCTGTCTTGGAGGTATGAAACAATGAAAAACATGATGAATGTCTGTTATTCACACAGTATGAATGCTTTCTAAAGTAACTTAGATGCTTCCTCTTTACTTGATAGCGCTTTTTTGCTTCCTCTATTAAATAGTGCTTGAAAACCACAACTTCAGTCAATCAGTAAACAGGATCATTACTTCTAAGTGTTTCAGATACTGAATCAAGGGTTTCATTTAATTTTCCAAGTGGAATAATGCATATAGATGAGGATGTCAAATTGCTAATAACCTGTATTAGAATGGCGTGTACAGTGCTTATGGTAAGTAATCAACATTATTGACTTAGCTTAGGGATTTAAAATGCTGAAAAACACTAACAGAATAAATTGATTGGAAGAACGGAGACGTGCATTACTGTGTTAAAAATCTGAAATGAGAGCAAGACGATGCAATAGTATTTTGTAATTCAGAGATGTACACGCATAGATATAGGTATAGATATATATGGATGGTGCCAGTATTATTGGTTTAAATTCCCTTCGGGACAAAAGAAAACATACTGACTTGCTCTGAATGGTTATGCTGGGATTCATTATCAATACGTTAAAATACAAACTGTTGGCTACATCACACCCCTGCTGAACTTTTTCCATTAGTAGTTAATGGCCATCAAGTCTTGCTTTTCATAGTTTTGAATGCTGTCTATTTTTCCTTCCTTCTGGTAAATCACCATTGTCACGGCAGAAACCTCTCCAGAGATAATGAGAAAATTCTAACGACTCATTTCTAAATCCAAAGACTGTGGACTTGTACCTGTCAGCAGGAGCACTGCCACGTCGTGCCCAGGGAGCGCGTGCATTTCAGTTTGAATAGCCAAGGCTGCCGTGGTGAGGTGACTCTCACCGTGTTCCCAATGCACCCGGGTTTGAGGTTCTCCCGTAACCCCAAAGTGATCTCAGCTCAGGATTGGAGTTTTATCCACCAGAACCCATCAGACTAGCAAGTAAGCAAGCCTAGCCGGGAAAGATGCTGCTGCTTGTAAGGATTTCGTTTAGTATTTTCAACTGTAGGTGAGCGCGATCCCCAGATTCATTTGTTGTTTGTCGTTCACGGGATTCTTTGAGTCGAGCACAAAACGTGCCAAAGCCCAGTGGTGATATTCTTCCCCATATTAAAAAACTCTTTAATGCCACGGGTTGTGCCGTTGATTTCATTGAGACTGTTCTCTGCGTAAAATGTTAATTGCGAGAAGTACATCATGATCTCGCCCTGCGTGCACGCAGGCTGCCGTGCGCAGGAGCTCGGGCTCACGAGTGTTTTCACTGCAGAGTCACCTTGGGCTGATATCTTGTCAGATCTCATAAACGCCGCGTCCGTCCTACCCAGCAGCTGGGTGACACAACCTGGAGGGAAACTCGGGCTCCCACTGCTGCTCCGGGTGAACATCCCCGCGTGGCGATGTCACATCTGGGCTAGGGTAAAAGCAGACAATGCTCATCTTCCTTAAAATTCTGATTTAATTGTTTTTTTGAGGGGGGGCAGAGCGAGCTATTAAATTCTGTGTTCCTCAGCTGAGGCAATCACAAGCTGATCCACAACCACCGATGTCCTTCCGAGTCAGTGCACAGGATTTCTGCTGTGTTTTACCCTGTAGGTCACTAGGTTTGTCGTGGATGAAGTATTGTCTATCTACCTGTAAACAGGTATCATTTTTGTGGGGTGGAAAGTGCTGCGTAACAGCCCAGTCCCGCAATTGTTCCTTGAAGCTACTGCTAGTGGTAAGTATTAATGGGTCAATGCCTCCCTCTGGTTTTGAAAGCGTTAGTGGAAATTTTGCCTGAGCCGAAACGGTGCCGTTAGGCCTTTGTGTCAGATGCTTTCCATCCACCTTTTCCATCACGCCACGCTCACGCTGCAAAGAACAGCGTTATACCATTTGCCCTGGCGAAGGGAATAATCCTCCGCCCGCCGCTGCTTAGCATGGCAGACGTCGTTTGTGGTCCGAGCTCGCCCAAACATTTACATCTATATGTGCCTGGGTGTGTGCGCGCGTGTGGAAATATACATATTAATTGCAAATCCCCCCGCGTTAGCCTTGCAAATGAAACCATGTTCAGCTAAGCGCGTGAAGGCTGTGATGCATGAAATGCCAGACGTCTTGCTGCCCATGCAACTTAATTTGGACTTGCAGGGTGTCCAGTCTATCTGCTTATGGATGAAGGAGGAACTTTTTTTAAAGTGTCCTCAAATAAAATGATTCTTTTTTTCTTTTTAGATGATAAGCACAGAGGACTATGAAGTGTTATGGATGATGGCAACCAACGTGTTTCTTAAGTTCTTTCACCCAAACATTGCTTCTACGTTTCTCTTTTAAATCACATTTGCACAGAAGTATCTCCCTCAAGAGAAAAAGCAAGAAAAAAATTGTATTATTAGAGCTGCAAAAAAAAAGAAATATAACAAAAATCCCACTCTTAACGCAAGTCCCAGAACTCTCTTCACAATGGCAAAAACCTTACTTTCTTTTACTTATCAACAAGTATTCTTGGGCTTTGTTACTCCGAGGTAACTATCTGAATATGAACCAGTGTGTTCCCAGGGGGACAAGAAGCCCCCAGCATCCTGGCTAGGGCAGCACTGAGGGGGGAGCAGGACCAGGGCAGGGATCATCCCAGTGGACTGGGTGCTGGGGAGGTCACCCCTCGAATCCTGGGATCAGTTTTAGGCCTCTCCCTCCCAGAAGGAGCTGGAGGGGTTGGAGCATGGCCAGAGAAGTGCAATGGAGCTGGGGAAGGGTGTGGAGCAGGAGTGTGGTGAGGAGTGGCTGAGGGAGCTGGGCTTGTTCAGCCTGGAGAAAAGGAGGCTCAGGGGAGACTCCACAAGAGGTTGGGGACAGGAGGGGTCTGACTCTTCTCCCAAGGACAAGAGGAACTGGCCTCAAGTTGCCCCAGGGGAGGTTTAGGATGGAGCTGAGGAACAATTTCTTGTCCTTCAGGGTTGCCCAGGCCTGCCCCAGGCTGCCCAGGGCAGGAGTGGCATCCCTGTCCCTGGAGGGGTTTCCAGGCCATGGAAATGTGGTGCTGAGGGACAGGGTTTAGTGATGTCCTGACAGTGCTGGGGCAAATATTGGACTCGATACTCTTAAAGGTCTCTTCCAACAAAAATAATTCTGTGATTCTGAGTTTTGCTTCAGTCAGCAGATGGCAAAGGCTGTAATTGCAAGAAAAAGTAGGGAAAACATGACCAGCCACTGAGCTGCTCAGTGGCATTGAAATATCTTGTCTTGCTACTTCCTCGTGCCCATCCCTGCAGGGTCTCACACCCCATGCAGGTGACCTGGCATCTTCCAGACCCTCCTCCTGGGGCAGCTGTGCTGCCTGCAGCTGTCGACGCGCCGCTCTCCACCCCGCTCGCCTTCGGCGGGGTTGGCAGCCAGCTGCTATTTCCTGGGGAACACGAGCGAGTGAAAGGAAATGGCAATTATCAGCTATTCATATGGCAGCAGAACCTGAATGGGATTTCATGGGACAAATAAAAGAGCACTTCTCCCGCCCAGGAGCTTCTGCCGGCTCAAGCCGTGGAGGTTTTAGAGGAACAAGAATATTTTACAGAGGCAAGCTGGAGCTCCAGCTTCCCGCTGTAGTGCTGGGTTTATTTATCACCATTCATAACACGAAATTCAACCGATTCAGCTGGCCACCCTCTACTTTTCAGGTTTGTTGCTCCTGTGATCTGGCTAACCGAGCCCTTTGTGGCAGGCTGGGTTTATTCCGCGGGGTGGAAACGACCCAGGAAAGTCCAAAGCTTGTTCTCTTCCCGACTTCTTGCTGTTTCACTTTACCCCTTTCAGCTCCAAGTATTAGTGCATCCATTCAGCTCCTTAACTAGGATTGCACAATTTAGTTCTTCTCCTCTGGGCGATACAGATGACACGCTTCATATAACAGCAGCTTTGAGCGTATACGTCCTCGTAATATATTTGTAACTGGTGCTTCAGACGATCTGAGCACCAGCACTTCTGATGTTTCAAGCCGCATTTGGGCGTTCACCAGGGATCATTTCCCCAGCATGCTGGAAGAGCACTCCGCGAACCTCCTGCCGTGTTTCCCCAGTTGAGACCAATGTTACCGCTGTTAGAGAAGAGCTATGCCTCTGTTAGCAGTAACGACTCAGTACATTACGGTGGATTTCACTTTTCCTACAAGTTTTCTTCGGAGCCTGCCGTGTGTGCCCGAATTATCACCCTCCGCCGCTTTTCCCGGCCGGTTCGCTGCGGTTTGCACATCGTCATATTGGGGAGGACTACACAGAATTTTATCACCTCAAGTCAGGGTTAATCAAGAAGAGAATTCATATCTTAATTAGTTTTTAACACGGCAGATTTGGCCGTATGAGAGTTTGACGTTGGGACTTCACCCCGTTACGTGATGGCTCTGCTGCATCCCAAATATTTTCCCACGTGCCACTGCTGGTTTTTGCTCCGTGGAGCAAGGATGGGAAGGGCTAAGGCAATACAGTCTTCAAATTTCACTGAATATGGTATAACTTCACAGAACACTATCACCCTCGTTCAGGGGGCCCTTATTTTTGCTTATTGGCCGTTGTTACGAAGGATATAATGTTTATTATTGCTATTCGCTGTCATGTGAAGTTTATATATTATTTTAAATCACACATGAAGAGCTTGCACAAATACAATTTTGCATCCTCTCACTTAAATACTTGAGCAGTTTTGAGCACAGTAGGATTTTTGTGTGCCTGGATTTATTTATTTATTCCAGAAATTTGCTCAGACTTATATATCCGGCATTTTAAACAATTGCAACAAATTAAAAAGTGCCGATGCAAGTCCTATTGCATTCCTTTACTAAAAAAAAAAATAAGAAATCTACATTTTTCTTGCTTCCACCATAAGATATTTATAATCATTAAATATTTTCCAAACACAAGTGCCAGCACATTGTCATTTATGGCCAATAATACAGACAATTAATAAAGGCTGTTTCCCTAATATTGTCTTTTCCAATATAATCTGAGATCCATGAGAAAACAGAAGAACGAGTTGAAAACTTGAAGAAAGGAGCAGTTGTATTAACACAGGGCTGGGAACCAGTCCCTTGCCTTCAGAGAACTAGTTACAGAAGAGCTGTCCAAAGGCATCTTTGCAGTCACAGCCTTGTAGGGAGGCCAGAATTAAGGTGGAAAAATCATGTTCCGCCGTTGCCCGAGCTAGGATTTGATTTACAGGTCACACCGCTTCTTCTCTTCGCTGACACACACCAAAACACACCATCACGGTATTGAGCATGTGTGATTTTATTTGAGTTAGCTGATACTTTCACCCCATGCCAAGAAAGAGCATTTGCCATCACTTTTGAAACGAAGACTCACCTCCAGCAGTATTTTACTACCAACAGGTAGTAAAAGGAGAAGGTAGCAAGGGCAGCTTCAGCTTAGAGAAAAGTCTTCGGGAACTTCCAAAACACGGCAAACTCTTAAAAATGCCATGTGAAAAAAAAAAAGAAAAAGGGAAAAAAAAAAAAAAGTATTCCAAGTGTAACTAAATGACTTCACAGGAAGACGTGCAAAGGGTCTAATTTAGTAACAGCCTGCACCATAAAATATTAGTCAAGTGCTAGCATAGCCATTAATATTCTTTTAACACAAAGCGATTTCACAGCCTCATTTACTAACTGGAATCTCCCAAGTCTGGTTGGTAATTGTGCTTTTTATTCATCTCAGTAAATTCCATTTAGTGCTTTTTAGCGGTTTCTTCGTGTAAAAGCATTGAATGTTGTTAAATTGGATTAATAGCTTTTATATGTGATGTATGTTATATATACATTTAACTGGAGGTGTTTCAACTCTTAACAGTATTTTTTATAATGCACACTTTTCTTTTTTTTTATTTTTTTATTTATATTTTTTTCCCTTCCCGCTGGTAATAATTTTATAGTAGATATTTATGATGCATAGTTCAAAAACACCGGCTTGTAGGGGTCATAGGACTACAGTCATCTTTAACTCACTTTACATTCTTTTGACCTAAAGGACAAAATGTTTCCAGGTAGGTGAGAACCTGAGTACGTAATTAGAACAGTTGTACAGTTTCAAATTAGAAAAAAAATTGACATCCGTCTAATTTTGCTTAAAACAGATGCAAAACTCGACTGTTTTACAATGGTCTCGTATTTTAAAATGCTCCTTTGGAGCACGTTTTCAGAATTATAACCAGATGTTTACTTCAGTCTCTCTTGAGTTCCTTCATGATGTTTCCTGTAATTTTTAAAGTAAAAACTTGATAAAGACTGAAATTGTTGAATTAGGTACGTAGTGCTCAAGTGCTTACAAATGCTATGGCATTCAGCAGCCAGAGTACATCAGCCAGATTGGTGTGTGTCTGTATGAGAGGACTTTTTAGCCTGCAATTTAGTGACTAGTCAGTCAGTACTCCAAAATAGCTGACTGATTAACTGACGTCATCAAGAACCATCCTCATTCATCTTTTGTGTCACGCTCCCAGATTTTCTACCAAAAAAAACAGACACGAGAGGGGCAGAAGTGCAGAATCACATCAATGTGCCGCACGAAAGTCCTTTATGGAGCAGCATGAGAACGCCAGCACGGCGGATGAGCAAACAACCTGAGCCTTGTAGATGGCGAAGGTGGCAGAAGGGAGGTTCCCATTGCAGATGCTCTTACGAGGAGAAGGAACAAGACAATATTTCCTATTTGCCTCATCTCACACCAGTCCCATCTGTGCCCATCTCTTCGTGCACGTATGATACCAGCTTGGATTATGCCCTCAACAACATCCCTGGAGCTCCTGGCCTCAGGGATCTGCGTTGTTAGAAAAGGTACCCCAACAAAGATGCAAAGAGAGGGAAAAGGATTCCAGAATGAAAAAGGTGAGAGCCTGAATGGGGAGGTTTGACTGTAAATCAAGAGGAAAGACTGATGTTCATAAATACTAGATAGTGTCCCAGGAAAAATACCTACCTACATACATAAATATATGTGTTCCCTAGGGCTCAGTATTGGAGCCTGTTCTCTTTAATATCTTTATCCATGATCTGGGTGAGGCAATTGATACACCCTCGGTCAGTTTGCAGAAGACACCAACTGGAGTGGGGGTGTTGATCTGCTTGAGGGTTGGAACACTCTGTGGAGGGACGTGGTCAGACTGGATGGATGTGCCCAGGCCAATGGGAAGAGGTTCAAATAGGCCAGGGGATGGCTCTTGCACTTGGGACACAACTCCCTGCACCTCTCCAGGCTGGGGCAGAGCAGCTGGACAGTGTCCAGTGGGAAAGGTCCTGGGGGGATTGGTCACCAGGCGACCAGAGATGAGCCAGAGAGTGCCCAGGGGGACAAGAAGCCACCAGCATCCTGGCCGGGGCAGCACTGGGCAGGGAGCAGGACCAGGGCAGGGATCGTCCCTCTGGACTGGGCACTGGAGAGACCTCTCCTCGAATCTTGGGATCAGTTTTAGGCCTCTCCCTCCCAGAAGGAGCTGGAGAGACCGGAGCGTGGCCAGAGAAGGGCAACGGAGCTGGGGAAGGGTCTGGAGCAGGAGTGTGGTGAGGAGCGACTGAGGGAGGTGGACTTGTTCAGCCTGGAGAAAAGGAGGCTCAGAGGGAGACAACTCCCTGACAGGATCCCACTGGCATCTGTTTGGGTTCGCCTGCATCCCTTGTTCTGGCTTCCCCACTGGAGAAAAGAACTCCTATCCTGACTTCCATGGTATATTTAACACACACTTCGATGCTTTGCAGGTTATTCATGAGGAGCTGTTAAGTGTTAGAATATTATTTAGGTACACCTCTTGCACTTTTCTAGAAAGTATTATGAAAAGTGTAAACAAAAGTGGGAATAAAAAACAACCGAACCTTAAAGTGTAAGGTACTATAATTTGTTGCATCCCTTCAGTTTTGGCAAGCCTCTCAGAAGGCTGTGGATGTGGATGTGGAGCGGCAAATATGTCTGTGCTCTCGCATTTCTGTGAGTTTCCAACACCCGCCGTGATTCGGAAAACCCCCTTTTTGTTCCAAAGGCTGCTGACAAGGCTGGAAACCGATCCCTTATTCGGCACAGATTTCTGAGGACGAGCTATTGCGAGATGTGGCTCTTTAAACAATTTGATGTCATGAGAGCACCTGCCTTTCGTGTTATTTAATGATCTACAGCAAATAGTTGGGAGTAGAAAAATATTCTGCTTGCGAGACGTGAGGTGTGGTTGATGAAAAGTAGCATGAAGCAAGCAGCACCGGTCAGGGGTGATGTCAACAAAGGCAAGAGGAGATAGGAAGACCTCGCTGCTGCCTGTTTTCTTCATCAAGGAAGTCTACACAGTCTGATTTTTCCCTTCAAACCAAGCTAAGAGTGTCGCTGTAGCTCAGTTCTAGTTTTCAATATCGTACAACAAAATGAGACTGTTCACTCCTAAGAAATATCACCGGCTTAGCTCCCAGGGTGAACAGTCCCATTTCTGATGACTGCCGTGCACTAATAAAAGTTGAGTGATATTTGTAATCCTTTATTTTCTTTCGTTCGAGGGATAGAAGCAATGATTCAATTTTAATCCCCCAGTTTTCCACTTCAGAAAACAGTTTCCATCTTTGTTTCAATTCAAAAAGTAGTCTTATTATTTGCATACAGGGCATATTTTATTATGATATTTTTATCTCTGAAATCAGTAACGTTTTATTGCTGTACTAGGGACAGGTGTCGGTGATGTATTTCTTCCTGGCGTGCAGCAATCCGTTATAGGTGGTGTATTTCCTGTGCTAGAAATTATCATTGATAAAATACATGAAACTCACATGAACTGGCTTTGAAGACAATTTCTGGAGTGCAAAATGTCAGCCTATATACTCTGCTTTGCGCTTCTTTTGTTGTTGTTTTCATTTAAATCTTGTGATTTTTCTTTACGCTGTAGATAAGGAGGAATTCTAACTGCAATTTGGTCGAATCCTGTCCAGCTGAAATTGATGCTTTAGAAATAGAACCAGGTTAGAGTCGAGTATCAACTCTTCCAACTCCAGTCCAAACTTCAGACCTTGCCAACCACAGGGGTCGGTGTGTGCAGGAAAATAGCCGAGAGATGGAAGGGTGGATTGCTAACTGCACTGACAGATCTCATTGGATTTCTGCTGTGGTTGCGGGAGGTTTCTTTTCCCCTTAATAACCACAGTGATTAATTTGGAATTCAAAGTCCCATTTCAATACAAAATCATGACCAACATAAAAACGGAAGCATATTGTTTCTGTCAACTCAGACAGTTTTTCTTCCATGCCGCGCTTGACAGTAGTTTATATCCTTTGCCAGAATGCTGCCAAAAGTCTTTTAAGACCCCTCCATCTTTGTTTGTTGGAAGAGCATCACAAGGGTTGGATAGAAGACAGAAATCCTCCCATATGCCCCATAATCTTTAATTTAGGAAAATTCAAGTTCCGACTCTTTTTTTGCGTTGCTTGCTGTCTTGATCGAGCAATCCTATCAGGTTCCAAAATGATCATCCTTGAATATTAATCAGGATGACTCAAGTTTGGGTTTGGTTTGGTTTTTTTTCATTCCTACTCAGTTACGTGGCCTCGTACTGACAGTGCTATAGGTAGCATAAAGGACACAATTTAATTAAATAAAAGTCAAAGAGATAGAGTGGAGGAAACTAAGACAATTAGAGTTTTCTCTGCTGAGGAGGAAGAGAGGGAAATGTGTTTTTCTGGTTAATAAAACACTCTTCAATATTTAACTCAAGGTAAAATAATGTTAATAGAAAGACTGAACAATGCTACCTAGTAAGAAGTAGATTTTTTTCTGCTTCTCCAAAAACAACTATTTACCTGTGTCAGAGAGTCCCTCTGTTACCTCAGAGAACGTTGATAAAGAGCTTGCCACCACTGTGGGGTTTGTTGGGTTTTTTTTTTAATTAACAGTTGCTGCCTTTTTATTGCAAGGCTTTAAAGAAAGGATTGATCTTCTCATGAATGAAAAACTCCCTTGTTTTTGTTTCTGCCTGTTCTACTTCTATTTGTGGAATACGTGTGGCAGTCTGCCCTGCATGGCAAAACGCACATTAAATCCTTACATATAGGCAAATCTTGCACCTTACCTCGACAAAAAAAAAAATCATCCATGCAAAAGCAGAAAACTTGTTTTCTGTGAGTTCCTGGGTCACAAGCCTTTTAGCCAAATGAATATTTTTGTAATGGGAACACAAAAGCTGGTGTGGGTCTGTGCATGTTCACTGAAATAAGCATTGGTCTAGCTCTCCATATTCTTATAAAAAAATCAGAAATTTTTGACTCTCTTGCTTAACAGTTCCCTCATTTATTCCTGAAGGGTTTTGTCGCTAACCTGCTTTCACCTGTGACAGCCACAGGTAAATCTCAGATTAAAATTTCTGCTGCCATCTAAAACGGATCCTTTCTCATATTGCCCAAGGCTGCTTAGGTTATGAATTTTGTGGTGTGTTAGGATACTCTTCAGCGATAAGAAAAGAGCGGAGATTAGATATGTTCCAAGCTGTGTATATGTTCTCCCTTTCAAACGGCTGAGAGAAGCAGCCTTTAAAGGAACGTTTCAATTTTTTTTATTATTTTTTTTTTTTTCCCCCTGAATTGATATGTGGTGTATTTCTTTCTTACACAAGGTGACAGCATGTGTGAGATGTAAAGACTAGTTTGCTCAGGCAATTACCCCTTGTTGATAGCAGATTATTTCCTCTGGCAAACTCGAAAATAACTTGTTGGTGTATAAGTTACCGCTGTTCTGGGGATGCAGTAATTTACTCTCCTGTCTCTTTTATGAGCACATTTATTTTAATCAGTAGAGTTCGGAATGGCTCTTTTTCATCTAACTCCATTTCTTTTGGAGTTATGCACCTTCTTATAATGTAACAAAGGAGAGTGCATTTGCACACACAGGAGAAAAGAGATTTGATGTATTGTGGAAGAGCATTCCTTATATAGGAAATCATATCCCATGCTCTTTTTCCGTGTAAAGAATGTAGCATTCATTTTCTACAGCAGTGGCCCAAATTATTTTTCTGAATAAGGCAATGTTTCACCTCAGTGAGTTACCAGACATTATCACTCACCGCTGAGAACGGTGTCGTAGAAAATGNACATTTATTATGAATTTGCCCGTGAAAACAGATGTGAAAGTGAAAATCAACACTCTCTCTGGCTGGAGAGGTTTGTCATTGTAGAGATACTCAGGATTTGATTCTACCATACACCTCAAGACTCGTTTCACTGGAATATGTGGAGCTATTTCCATGGCAAGATACTATTTCAGTCGAGCGTAGCAGACACAGGCCTAAACATGAAGTAAAAATGCACCTCATAACAGTTTGCATAGCTTGGGCCAATATACAATTGTAACATCATTGATAAAATATTAACACCCAAACTATCACAGTAACTAGTTAAACACATTAATAATTGAAAACATTGCCAAACAAGCATGTTTTCAGTTCCTGCTTAAAAATTAAGAGCCTTCCTCGATGCATGTGAATAGCCCACATTAAAATTAACAGTACTTTTGTGAACATTATAGCATTTTCGTCTAGGAAATAAGCGTTATGACACATCCTATGGGGCAACTATTGCTAAATATTAACCTTTTTAGTAACCCTGCTGTGTCTACTGGCTCTTCACCTTTTTGCATGTCTCTCACCTGACTTATGTTTTGCTTGCTTAGTGCCGTCATCACTTCTGTCCGTATTCCTTTTTTCATTCTGTTGAACAAAACCAGATTTTTTTTTTCTGCACGGCACGCTAAGAAAAACAAGTGCTAAAGCAAGCTTTGTGTCCACGACCCTGATCACCCTGGTGAAGTATACTCTGCCCTTAATCTGCTTTGTTTGCAGAAGTTACATTTATTTCCCTGTGATAGGTGACGTTCTTCTGAGATCTATCATGGCCGATTGGTGATTCAATAGTCATATGCTGTACGTTGGAGATACGATTAGTTCCCATAATTTGTCTTTTTCTCCCTAACGCTGCTGATGCATGTGCTCCATTACTGGTTTGTCCTGATTCTGAGGGGAAAAAAATTTAGATCTGTGAGTATTTCTATTCATATCCCTTCTCGTCGGTAAGAAGATTTCCCTGTCACAAAACGACTTGTTGATGTTTGTTGATTCCATGCAATGTCAGCTGCTTAATTTAATTAAAGAATTCCATGTTTTTTCCCTAAGAATTCACACGCAAGAGTATAATAAACAGTGTCTGATAAAAAGCTGCATCAGAAATTTGTTAAGATTTCTAAAAGTTGCATGAATTATTTTCTAATCTTTCCCTACCTTTTAACATTATGGTCTCTGGTAGAACAGCCAGGCATTAGTGGCAGTATCATAGAATCATAGAATCATAAAATGTTAGGGGTTAGAAGGGACCTCTAGAGATCATCTATTCCAGAAGACAAGGAGCCATCATGGTTGTGACGTAATCAAGCCTGGAAAATAACTGAAATATGCCATGCCAAGGTATTATTTTTTATGTGCATCTTGTTGAGAATCAAGAAGCTTGAACAGACTACGCAAGGCCTACAAAGTCACCCAAAGTCGTTTTGAAATTAACGTAAGGCCAGGAGAGTTTGAAACAGCAAAGAAAATCTTGCAGGAGCTCATTTGTTCGCGATGCTTTCATGTTGGAGGGGTACAAGGGAAGAGTAAGTGTCAGAATAAAAAAAAGCCAGTTCTCATGGACGTTATTTCTGAAATATTAAAAAGGAAACCAAGTGAATACTATCAGCAGGGAACAGAGCTGCTTGCTGCAGCAGGGATGGCACTAAAACAGCAGCTCGTGGCTGAAAGGCAAATTGGTGTCAGGCTGAAACCAAGGAAGACCAGTCTTTGAAGAAGAGTGACTGCCAAGTATGATCGACATTCCCCGCACTGCGAGGGCAAGGTGTGATCATAAACCACCAAAACTATTTATCACCCTGAAATCCAAGCGGTGTTCAATAAAAACACTGAAATCTTCCAGAGTCACTTCTGTCTGAGGACGACCCAAGACACTCTTGTGACGGATTGTTTCACCAAGGACACCAGGCGTAAGTTGTAGCTGCACATTTGAAACAGACAAGTAACAGAAAATAAAAATCCTTCAGAATTCATAGAATTGTAGAATAGCAAGTTGGAAGGTACCTCAAGGATCCTCTAGTGCCACCTTTCAAGGTAAAAAAAATACAGTTTAGATGCCCAGCACCTTGTCAAGTTGAGCCTCAAAACTATCCAATGTAGGGGGATCCACCACTTCCCTTGAGAAATTATTCCAATGTCTAATTGTTCTCATGGTGAAAAATTTTCTTCTGGAGTCCGATCAGAATCTCCCCAGGAGTAACTTGTGCTCATTACCCCTTGTCTTTTCCATGTGACTCCTTGCAAAAAGGAAGTCTCCATCTTCTTGTCAGCCACCTTCTACATCCTGGCACGTGGTAATAAGGTCTCCCCTAAGCTTTCTCTTCTCAAGGCTGGACAAACGCAGTTTTCTCAGCCTTTCCTCATACGGCAGGTCTTTCAGTCCTCTGATCACCCTCAAGGCTCTTCTTCCAACCCTTTCCAAACTGTCTGCATCTTTTTTGTGTAGCTCCTTCCTGCCTCTCTCATCACAGTCTGAGAACCGTTGATGTACTTTGATTTTTAAGAAACTGATTTTTTTTTTTTTAAGTCCTCATCTAGTCTAGGCCACATATTCCCCTTTTTGAGTAAAACTGCATGGGAAGGTAAGCACAGGCATTGTGTTCTTGGAAAGATTGATACATCATTCCCTTCAGACCAGAAGGGTGATGCCTGTGGAAGAAAGGCTTCTACCCTTTTTAATATAACGTGGTGTCCCAATTAATGCACGTGATCCCTCTTTGAGTTGTACTTTCAAGTGCACTGAATTCAACCACCTTGTAGACCATCTCACCTCACGATCTTTTTTTGCCATCCCAGGCTCATTCAAAGCCTCTGGGAAAGACAAAGCCCGCAGATGGGAAATTCTGCTTATCTGCTGAGTTAACAGTTCGACTTGGTGATCTTAAAAGTCTTTTCCAACCTGAAGAATTCTGTGACCTTACAATCAGAGCACCAGTGACTTACAGTGGAGATCACACCAGATGTTTGTGTCGTGTTGCTGCAGAGCTATGACACAGCGAACGGCTGAATGCCGGCAGCTTTTCCAGTACCATGTCTAACGTGAGTGGAGCGAAACTTCCACATAATCAGCTATCCGGAGTCTATCATTTGTCACACACTGAACAAAGGACTTTTTCAATGGTGGGGAACGAGTCGTCCTGAATACAAAAGGGCTTTTTCTTGTCCTTCTATGTATGAATAGGTTAGTATGTCTTTAAATTGTTTGTGAGCCCACTAGCTGCGCATTCAGTGCTGTAGGCAAGAAACAGCCGAAATAGGAGACTAACTAGGGCCTGAACATTTGTGAATAACCCATCAAAGACATTTATTTGAAGCCTACTCGGTGGATACGGTTTTCTTGCATTCTCTAAAAGGCATAAAGGATGCAACATTTCTTTACTGATGCATATTGAGTCAGACAGACAATCACCTTGTCTTCTTTCAGTAAAAAAAAAGTGAATAGATCTCCCTCGCAGCAATTATGAACATTCTTTTTTTCTTTTGTCCATAACAGTCCTATGAGTAACAGTGCAATGCAGGATATGGTTACAGTTCACACAATATTTTAAATAGTATTTTTGCACCTCTTTGTGTGATAGTTTCCTGAGGTTTTGTACCCTGGGGGACCTTAGTCACTGGGAAACAAATAAAGGCAACAAAACCAAAAAACTCTCTGTATGAGCATTTTACAAATCAGTGATGGGTTTTACACTTCCCTGCTATGTGCCAGACAGGAGAGAATGGACCAGCCTGAGAGTCCCCAAACAAGTCAGCAAAACTGAAAATGGAAGATGAATATGGCACAGCCAAAGCAGTGAGATGCAGGGCTGGGTGACGCTCGATGTCACCACGATGTTTGAAAGGAGAGGATTTTTTCCTTTCATTGGAAGTGCTTACAGCCTAGACAGAACAGATTCAAATGTTCTTCTCTTGTTTTATCAGCGGTCCATACTGGGACCAGTGTGGTTTGATGTCTTCATCAACAACAAGGACAGTGGGATCAAGTGCACTGTCAGCGGTTTTGCAGATGACACCGAACTGAGTGGTGTGGTTCACACATCTGAGGGATGGGATCCATCCAGAAGGACCTGGACAAGATGGAGAAGCGGGCCCATGTGAACCTCATGAGGTTGTACAAGGTAAAGTACAATGTCCTGCCCCTGGCTCGAGACAACCCCCAATATCAACCCTGGCTGGGGGTGAAGAGATGGAGACAGCCCTGTGGAGAAGGACTCAGGGGTGCTGGGGGCGAGGAGCTGGAGCTGAGCCGGCCCTGTGCACTTGCAGCCCAGCAGCCCCTGGCCCCCTGGGCTCATCCCCAGCAGCGTGGGCAGCAGGGCCAGGGGGGGATCCTGCCCCTCTGCTCCCAGGGCTCTGGGGAGNCACCTCTCTGCACAGCCTGGGCCAGGCTCTGTCACCCTCACAGTAAAGAAGTTTCTCCTCATGTTGAGATGGAACTTCCCATGTTCTAACTTAAACCCATTATTTCTTGTTCTATTGCTGGGCATCACTGGAAAGAGATTGTCCCCTTTCTCTTGACACCCACCCCTCAGATATTTATAGATATCAATAAGATCCCCTCTCAGTCATCTCCTTTCAAGGCTAAATAGCCCCAGTTCACTCAGTCTCTCTTCATAGGAGAGATGTTCTAATCCCTTAATCATCCCCGTAGCTCTCCTTCGGAGTCTCTCCAGTAGGTCCCTGTCTGTCTTGAATTGGGGAACCTAAAACCGAAGGGCTCCATGAAGACCTTCTGGGGGCCTTTCAGGTCTTCAAGAGGCCTGTCAGAAAGATGGGGACAGATTTTGGAGCGGGACCTTTTGGGACAGGACAAGGGGCGACAGTTTTAAACTAAAAGGTTGAGATTTAGACTGCACAGAAGGAAAAAATATTTTATTCTGAGGGTGGTGAGAGCCTGGCCCAAGTTGCCACGAGACGTGGTAGCTGCCCCATCCCTGGAACCATTCCAGAGGATGTTGACTGGGGCTCTGAGCACCCTGCTCTAGTTGCAGATGTCCCTGCTCCCTGCAAAGGGATTGGACTAGATGATCTTAAAAACGTCCCTTTGGACTCAAACCATTCCATGATTCGTCAGTCAAATATCCATGAACTGCCTTGTTTCCAACCAAAATCTTGTTTAGTTTGGTCGCAAACGTGGGAGCACCTACTACTGTGAACATTACTACCGTTGGCACAGACCGTGCAATAACTGAAGCAGAAGAGCATCTTCCATTCCATCTGCAAGGAAACATTTAACCTCAAAGTGTCAAACACATTTCATTTATGTAAGCAGAAGACAAGTGTAGATTTCAAAATACTTAAAACTACAACTTCTAGGTATCATTGAGAGGACAGCACCGAAGCTTGTCCTCTTTGCATTTCCGTTTACAGATTATTGTCTTCTGTCGGTAGCCTATTTGTACTTTGCGAACCTTCAGCAGGCTCAGTGCCTGATCACTTTGAACCGCCTGAGCTCTTCAAACGTCTCCGTGAGCAGATCCTCAGAGGAAGCAAAACGCATTTGCCAAGCTCATGAAGACTCCAGAGAGATCAATGCTTGTAGCTGGCAATTTGAGATGAAATGCTGCTCTGAGATACGACGTAAAAACCCCCTTGTTTTTATTTTGAGAAGTCAGAAGTGTTCGCAGGCGCAAAGCCTCACCAATAAGTCTAAAACACAGAACAGCATCAAAACACAACCTCACTTGGAATCACTATCCGAGTCAGAACTGTCCTCTAGCAAGAAGACTAAAGGATGTAGGAAAATATCAGATTCAGAGGGAAACTAAACTGGTCTACAACAATAACTTATTGGTGCTTAGAAATTATTTTTTGGGGAATGACTGTGCTTCAGACCCATCCAAAGCAAGTGTTTCACCCTCCTTCTGCCTCCTACCTGGACTTCACCATGCTGGTGAAGATCAGCAGTGCATGTCTCTGAGGACCTGTCAGTAAGTAAAGGGGAGCCGTGGCCAAAGTTAGCTCTGAAGCAGGATTTTAAGTGCTTTTCCTCAAGGGTGTAAACTATCTTTCCATGATCTCCCTCCCTTCCTTAGAATAAAGTGTTTTGAAGGGATAAGGTTCCATGCGTGAATAGTTACGCTTTCTAGTGCCTACTGTTACCTGTGGTTCAGGATCTCCAAAGCCTCAATTGACTGTTTAATTACCACTCATAAAGCTTTCATAGATAAGTGTTTCCCAGCGTTTGAAGTATTTGAAGCTGATGCAGGAGAATGATGGTAAACACTCACTGGGGATGCCAAATGGAATTTTTTTTTTCCTGTTACTAATCGCTGGGGGTTCCTCTTCAAGTCATTTTTTTTTGGTCTTCTTTGTGCCACAACAATCTACAGGAGTTGCAGCAACTATTTCGCTTTAGATGCTGCCACTTAGAGGGTGGTGCAACCACAAAGCCAAGTAAGTCTTGCAAGATTTCTTGGTGTCTTAGGTCTAATTATCACTACAGAATAGCAGGTTTTTTGGGAATATTTTACCCATGCCCGTGCACGAGTATGAAAACATATACAGCCTATGTATTTTATTTTGCATATATCATAGAATCACAAAATTACTGAGGCTGGAATAAACCTCTGAGATCATCGATTTCTGAGATCATCAGTATACATATATTTTTCTGAGACCATCAGATACGCAGATTTCTACCTCTGCATATATGTACACAGAGTTAGTACCACCGCGTTGGAGACTCCAGTAACCTTTGTATAATACACAAGAAGTCAAAGCAAATATTGTCCTAGTCTGTGTGGTTCTCTTACCCTTTCAAAACAAGTCTCGTGATGAAGGCAGTACTTAGCTAATTAATTATGTTTTGTCCTTGTTGCCAGTTTTAACCTACAGCGTTGTCTTAGGCGATATAGCAAGACCAGAAGGATAATGACAGATGCATTGTGACATTCTCAGTGCAAATCATGTTACCGTCCTCCTAGCACTAATTTCGCCAGCCAAAGCAAAGGTAATGCTTCTGAATAATAGCTAAGAAAAAACATTACAGCACGCTACTAGCAGGTATGGTGGGCTACTACGGTTCATTTATAGCAACGCGAAGCCGCCGAGCTGTTATCTTTATCAGGACGATTTTCTCCGCTTTGTGATTTGTGACTCCAGCAAACAAGCAATCCCGCGCGCGAGCCCGGGCGCCGGCAGCGGTTCGGGATCAATGTGGGTGTTAATGACATTGTGAGTAGATAAATACAAGGGGCAGGAATCCAAATCCCACAACGGCCCCCTTGCAGTTCGTGCCATCTCTGCAAATGGCATATTCTTGGAGCGAGTCCAAGGAGCCGTGGTCACGAGATGAACTTTCCCTGACTTTGCGACGCGTTAGCGACCAGCGGGCCCGGGGATCGGCGGCCGTTGCTTATGAACCACCCAGAGGGGCCCCTGCCTGTGTTTTCTGAATAAGTGTCAGCAAACGTGTCCTGCCCATGCAAAGGAGAACAATAGTTTAAGACTTTGTCAAGCAGTTTCCGTGGGTTGTATCAACGGACGAGGATGTGTCTTTCATAATTTGGTTGGAATGAATTTTTGACCCACGAATCAGTGAGTGAGTTTGCAGACTGAGTAGTATTTGCTTCTTGAAAGGTTGTATGATATCAGCAAGGTCAGTTTACTGTCTTTTTTTTTTTTTATAATCTAGGCAAAAAAAAACAAAACAAAACAAAAACTTACGGGGCATTTAACGTATTTTGACAAGGTGACCCACAATTATCCATTAGTGTTGTATCTGTCTAAGCCCTTCTGCATTGATATGCAAGGACCATGTAATAGTTCGTTGATGTCCCACTTGGGGGTGGGGAATAAGGCAAGTGGGACTTCTCCAAGGTCTTTCACAGCCAGAATGCATCTCAGTATCGCTATATTGATTAAACATTTGGATAGTTAATCAACACAGCTAAGCCCTTTTAACCCGCCGTGTGCTGTGTACAAAATAAGGAGCCATGAGAACGTGATTTTGATTTTCAAATTTAACATAAAAACATATCTTAGCAGACAACGAGGACGTGGAAGATATTGTGAGTTAGCCATGGTCCCTGATTTCAACACCAAGTCGCAACACAACCTTGAGGTGTTCTACGGAGTAACTCCTACAAGTTAAATCTGAAGCGCTGATAAACTGCATATTCACTGAAAAAAGCAAAATCTTTACTTTTTTTCCTGTACAGGAGAGAAGCTAAAGCTAAATTCCAAGTTCTTCCATTGCTGAGGATTTTATTCACGAGAATTTTAATTATGTTTATTTTATGAGGGTTCCTGGTTCTGCCACATCTGTGAGATGGGATATTTTGGAAGTGTGGGGAGAGTTCCCCCTGTATTATGTAGAACCTGTGAAATTATATCACAGTTGGGTTTTTATATATATTAATTCTTGCAGGGGTGCGTGACTGACAAGCACAAAACAAACACCAAATACCTGGAATTAGAGTCATTTCATTGCTATCTCTGCTTCCTTCGCAGCTTGAACTCTGAAGCATCAGAAACAGAAGGGTGACTTCTCAGTTGCAGTAAAATCCCATCGTTTTACTGGTTTCAGAGGGTCCAGTAGATTTACATCAGCTGGAGATGAGACAAGAGTGGCTTTTGATATCTGGTAAAGCCTGCAAACCCATCCCCTTGTTTGCTACAGGCTGTCTGAGACATGAGAAACAGTCTGGCTTGAGGCAGCTGTGGACAACAACTTGGTTGAGAGGCAGAATCACAGGTTCCTTTTCTACTTGCATGGTGTTTGTAGCATCACACCAGTGAACCTGCCCGTTGTTTATGCTTTTACTGAAACTATAGATGCCAAATTCAGCTTCTCATTAGCCACCTTTTCTAAATAGCTCATAGCTCTGCACATAAACTCTGACCCAGGTACGCATCCAGAGCGTTCACCTCTTTGCACCCATGAAGATTGCCCTTATTTTGAATACGGAGGATCATAGAGCCATCTTGATTGGAAGAGACCTTTAAGAACATCCACTCCAACCTTTAATGTGGCACTGCCAGGACACCACTAAATCCTGTCCCTCAGCACGACATCTCCACGTTTTGGAAACCCTTCCAGCGATGGGGACTCCACTCCTGCCCTGGGCAGCCTAGGACAGGCCTGGACAACCGTTTTTAGTGAAGAAATTGTTCCTCAGCTCCAACCTCAACCTCTGTTGGTGCAACTTGAGGCTGTTTCCTTTTTTCCTGCCTTTTGGCCCTTGGGAGCTGAGCCTGACCCACCCTGTCTCCAACCTCCTGAATTTCAGGGAGTTGTGGAGAGCCAGAAAGTCTCTCCCGAGCCTCTTTTTCTTCAGGCTGAACAAGTCCAGCTTCCTCAGCCATTCCTCACCAGGCTCCTGCTCCAGACCCTTCCCCAGCTTCATGGACCTTCTCTGGCCCTGAATCCTTCTTTGGATGTAATACCAGAGTCTGCATAGATGGACTTGACCTAAAGGAAGGTTGATAGAGAAGGCAGGCAGAGCAATATAGCAAAATAAATAAGTAAAGGTATTGCTACAAATCTATTTAAACTATTTTAACTGAGAAGCTGAGTAAACGTTCTTACATTACATTATGTATTAAGCACTAATGTGTAACTCTGCAGAGTAAGTGTCTTGTGATGCACTAGTTCAATTGGAATAATTTGCATAGAAAAGTACTTGCGAAAGATGGAGAAAAAAAACAGCTGTTTTATTCATGTGTTTTGTCTGTGGCAGTACCATTTTGGGAGTTTGACTAAGCTGTGCTTGCTGTATAATTATTAGTTCTATAAACTCACATCCTGGGCTCATCCCCAGCAGCGTGGNTCCCAAAACTTAAGTTACCGTCTCGACGTGAGTCTGCAGCAGCCTACACAGTTCCTGCTCCACAGGATGGAATGCAACCCCTATGGATACCAAGACACAAACACCCTGAGAGGGAGAATTGCACGGTACAAGGAGTGCGGTACCATTCTCCCTTACCTGGGACAAGAAGGAAAGGCCAAGCTATACTGCACAGCTGCTGTCAAGAAGATGGATCATGACTGCTGTATCACGAGAACTTACACTTTAGGTGAACTTNTGCTGGGAGGGCTGGAACCCTCTGCTGGGAGGCCAGGCTGGCAGAGTTGGGCTTGTGCAGCCTGGAGAGGAGAAGACTGCACAGAGACCTTCTGGGGGCCTTTCAGGGTTTCCAGGGGCCTGTCAGAAAGATGGGGACAGAATTTTGAGCAGGCCCTGTTACATGATGGTTCTAAACCAAAAGAGAGAAGATTGAGATTAGATCAAAGGAAGAAGTTGTTTGCACTGAGGGTGGTGAGACTCTGGTCCAGGTTGCCCCAAGAGGTGGTCACTGCCCCGTTGTAAGAGTCGGTCCAAAGAACATCGTCATCAGAGACTTGGACAATAAGATATCCCAAAACTTAAGTTACCGTCTCGACGTGAGTCTGCAGCAGCCTACACAGTTCCTGCTCCACAGGATGGAATGCAACCCCTATGGATACCAAGACACAAACACCCTGAGAGGGAGAATTGCACGGTACAAGGAGTGCGGTACCATTCTCCCTTACCTGGGACAAGAAGGAAAGGCCAAGCTATACTGCACAGCTGCTGTCAAGAAGATGGATCATGACTGCTGTATCACGAGAACTTACACTTTAGGTGAACTTCCAATCATTACAATACGAAAACGCATCTCCTGGTCCAAAGCCACCCACCTCTAAGGCAAACCAGGCCTCAGACACTCCTTCTTGGTCATGCACAGAAACCTCGCTCGGGAAAGGTGGAGATTGGCAGAAATCCATGGGACAGAGGAGGAGCAAGGTGTGTTGCCTGGCATAAAAGATGGCTTCTCAGCAACCGAACTTGGAAGCTTCTCCACCAAGGACCATGATGATCGAAAAGACTGGCGAGACACTACCTGGACCTGGGACCATAGGGA
>VWZK01017170.1:0-47484 GCA_013396935.1 Baryphthengus martii
GAAAGAGAAAGAGAGAGAGAGAAAGAGAGGAAAGGAAAAGAGAGGAAGTGAGGAAGAAAAGGGAAAGAAAAAAAAAATTACTGTGATTCTGATAATGTAATTTAAAAACAAAAGTAGAAAACTCTACAAATGTTGCAGAAGAATTACAGTTTCTCCCTCATGTAAACCATCAAATAGCAGAAAAATACAATAAAATTTAGCAGTTTCCATCAACAGAAATAGTCAAATAAGACAACAATTATCAGGCTTCAGTAGAAATACAAGGAGTCAGACGCATGTTAACAGTGACTGCAGTTCCACAGGCTACTGCACAGAAACAGGGCTGCTATGATTATCCATGTGTGCTCTTAGAAAGGGGCAAATGCAAAATGATGCAGCAATTTTATCCATCTTTCATTATCCACGAAGTACCTGGATCACAGGTCTAAGCTTTATGCCATCAAAGGACATCACTGGTGTATGCCCATCAAGAGATGGAAAGCAGAGCGAAAAAGCAAAGCCAGTAACAAGTCATGAATGGATGTTATATAATCTGTACAGCAAAAAGGTGACGAACCGGTTATTTCTGAAAGCAATATAATGAACGAATTATCAGCCTTCAAATGATGCTCAGTTCTTAGCCCTCTATAAACGAGATGAACAACCAAATATGATAAAGACATCAGTATATTGGGTATTTCAGTGCTAGGGCTTACATGATTTTTCCCAAGAATATTGTCATGTTTCCTTTTTGCTCAAAGTTCCAGCTTCTGAATAACGAATGGGAAAACCCTTGGGCTGCTGGAAGAGAATATACAACTGAGTCACTATCATTCAGCTTGAGAGTCTAGAAAAGTATTTATGCATGAGCTTAACTTCAGGTCTGGGCACTACACACTGTCTGTGGAGGTTAACCAGAGACTGAAAGGTCAGGAGACTGGAAGGTTGTTCTAGGTGAAGGCTGGATATCTTTCTGCATCCTTTCCATATAGTAGAAATTACATCTGTGAAGTCTGTTCGCTCTATGCAGTCAACACGAAGAAGATACACTAAGTTTTAGGCAATACTAGGTCTTTTTAAGGTAACCATTTATTTTACTTTGAAGAAGCATTTTAAACAGGTGTTTGTTTGTAAAAAAAATGTTTACTACTCTAAAATAAAGCTGTTTACCAAATATTCCAAGGACATATATACAGCAAGTCAAATCTGGATGTACAATGGAAAGCAGAAAAAAATATGTTGCTACAGAAGCAATAAGAAATTTTGCCTGTGTTTAATGTCAAAACACTGCCTGAAAAAATACTGATATAGTATGCATTAATATTCCATTTTCTTTCACCTCTTTTCAGTTTCAGGTATGTTTTCTTGCAGTAAACTTTCACCCCAGTGTTTCTTCTTTCAGTCTCATCAGAATTTTTTACTTTTGGAGCTATGGAAAACTCGAAAATTATCTTTACTATTAGAGTTAAACAAGCATTCCTTACGAGAACTATCTTCCAAATAAATGCAATTTTGCACTATAAAATATACAATAAAATATTACATCATGAATTGGCCTGACTGAAAAAGAGTACTTCCACTTTTCAGATGGTCCAAAACATTTTTAATTGATTTGACAAAATGCTAAGCTAGAGAAACATGCAAGACAGCACAATGGGGGATGTTCTCAAGCTTCTCATAAGAAAACAGTATGATCAGGTGCCCATCTCAAGAACTTGTACAAAAATGACCACAGCCTGAGGAACAAGCAGGAGGAACAGAGAGTCCATTTAATGACATCGATCACCCAGGTATGATGGCACAGGCAGAACAACAGGAGTGCTAAAAACCTCTGTTGCACAAAAGGACTCTGAGATTTTTGGGCCCTTATACAAGAAAAGCAAACTGGAGTCCAGCTGAGAAAGATGGTTTTAATTAGTCTGGAACAGAGAAAAGTGAGGGGGGACCTAACTGAAGTCTTCCACTACCTAAAAGTGGCTTGTAGAGAAGATGCAGCCTTCTCAGAGACATGCAGCAAAAAGACAAGAGGCAATAATCACAACTTACAACAAGAAAAATTTCAGCTGGCCAAAGGAAAAGGTCTTTCAAGGTGACACTGGTGAGCAGACTGATCAAAAAGGATGTGGAATCTCCATCCTTGGAGATTTTCAAAACTCTGCTGGACAAGATCCTGAGCAACTTGATCTAATTTTGAACTCTGTCCTGTTTTAAACAGGAGATGGGACTACATGAGCTATTTAGCACCTTTTAACCTAAATTATTCTGTGGTACTTCAACTCCTCTTCAATCTTGCAAGAGTGGAAATTTTAGTTTCCAATAGTTTTCATAAGAGTTGTCCTTGAAGGGTACATCTCCATCAGGGAAATACACTGACTGAACACACACACACACAGACACTCCTCATGGGAGTTATAAATTTTTCCATGCATTGTAGGAGGAAGAGTTCTGGCTATGGATTTTGGTACCAGGAAAAACTGCCGGTAGGAGACTCCTGTAACTGCCCCAAAGAACTACATAACGGATCTTGCATCATCGTAAGGAAGTATAAATTACCACTGCAACTGCTTTGAAAGGAAGCTTGTAAATTCAGTTCAGTAAAAACTGACTGCATTGTTCTGATGACAGGAAGGTCAATGTTTTAATTTTGATATTGAAATAAAAGGTTTTGACTAGTCCTAATGTGATTTTTTTTCAGAATGTACATCTCCTGGAAAATTTACAAAAGGTCAAATTTCCTCCTTGCTTCAAGAGAAAACCAAACGTGATAAGACAGAATTTCCTGCAACACAGAAATGCCGTGTTTCTCTTAGCTGTATAACTGAACACTATTAAGCACCATTCCTCTCAAGAGCTCCAAATATGAGCTACAATGCAAACAGCATTACCACCATGTTTCTATAAATACTACTGAATCGTGATCCAAAAACCTTGGAATCACTCATGGCCATCTCTGCCTATTGTGGCTTACTGCCTTCCCTCAATGGTTTTAAGTAAGGTATTGTGAGTGTTCACATTTACAAACAAAAGGAAACGAGAAAATTGAGCTTTGTGATTTTTTCCTTCTGATCTAACATGAGGTTTTAATTTGTAGAGCCAAATTATGAAGAAGACATTATGATGTCTTGCTTCACAGAGACCTTTCTAAAAAATTAAGAATATTTTTTTTTCCAATACAAATCTTTTTTTATCAGAAAGCAATAGTTAAGTCCACAAATGAGTGCATATGGTTGTACCGGTTTGGGTTTGGATAGAGTTAATTTTCTTCACAGTAGCTGGTAGGGGGCTGTATTTTGGATTTGTGACCAAAACAGTGTTGATGGTGCAGCAGTGTTTTCATTATTGGTGAGCAGTTCTTACACAGTCAAGGCCTCTTCTGCTTCTCATTCCACCCCACCTGTGAGGAGGTTAGGGATGCACAAGGAGTTGGGAGGGGACACAGCTGGGACAGTTGACACCAGCTGACCCAAGGAATAGCCCATACTATATGATTTCATGCTCAGCATATAAAGCTGGAGGAAGAAGGAAGGAAGTGGGGGACATTTGTAGTGATGGCATTTGTCTTCCCAAGTAACCATTACAGGTGATAGACCCCTGCTCCCCTGGGGCTGGCTGAACACCTACCCGTTGATGGGAAACAGTCGATGAATTCCTGGTTTTGTTTTGCTTGTGCGTGCAGTTTTCACTTTACCTGTCTTTGTCTCGACTCACAAGTTTTCTCCATTTTACCCTTCCAGTTGTCAAACCCATTCTGCTGGGGAGGACTGAGCAAGCAGTTGGGTGGGGCCAAGCTGCCTACCAGGGTTAAAACACAACAACAGTACACAAACATGCTCAAGGATCGTTTAGTCACTCAGCAAAGGGAGAGAGGATCCCCATCATCATCGTCTCACAAAAAAAAAGGCAGCATTAGGTCAGGAAGGACTTTCAAAAAGTTACCTTTTTCTCCTGGAGGCCCAACTCTGCCTGGACGACCTGGAGCACCTTTCTCCCCCTTTTCTCCAGCTTCTCCTGTTGATACAAAAGGAAACAAAAAGAAGAATCATATTAAACTAGGACTGTTTTCTGTTGGTGGCAGTGGCAAGAGTGACGTATTTCCCCAAATAAGTAAAATCCTATCATAAGAAGGGGAAAAAAAATAAAGCAGAACCAATATCTGACTTAACAGCTTTACTGGCTGTATAGAGAATAGTTTCCTGAAATTGGTGTAGACACTGACAAAAAAATGAAGTCAATACATTACTGAAGTCTCATACAATGGATCTAGTTTTGTGGATGCTAGATATCAACTTCCAAAAAGCCAAACAGCATAATTCACTTAAGTAGAAGCTTCAGAATTAGGCCTCAACTTTAGCACATACACTTCCGGGTCTATGTTCACCAGACACTTCCTGAGCATCTGCTAAGACGTTCTTAAGTCTCTGTAAATATTTACCTCCCTGGTCCCTTTCACTAGAAATCTGGGAATGTTTTGCCCCCTACTATCATACTACTATTGTAGTTTGCACTGGCATAAAATTAAAATCCCTTAAACCAACACAAGTTTAAAGAATTATTTACAAAGCCACCTTTACAAAAAAAAAAATGATTTATATCAAGGAAAAGAAACTTCAATAGCTTCCACAGAAAAGAAATTGCCAAGATCTAAAAGCCAGAGGTAGCACACCACCTCTGATGCTCCAACACTGTATTTCTCCAGAGGAAAGTGAGCATTAGCTGCTCTCCAGAAAGCTGACGGGAGCACCATAGCAGGAAATTCAATATGTACTGTGCACCCCTCAAGCTCTGCTCTTTGGCACAGCTGGCAGCTGTGGCTCACAAAGGGGCCATAGAGATGACATGTAAAAACAAGCCACAACACGGCATGTTTCAAATACACAGCCTCCAGCTCGCTCACTCTCCTTACAGTAGACAGAGGCGGCTGTGAGCTGAACTCAAGCCTCCATCTGTTGTATTTTCTTTCTTCAGGTTGCCAGCAGGCTCCAGACCATCTTCCCTGCCTTCAGATTTGCAAAAAATAGGCCATTCTCTGACCTTAATGAGGACAAACTTCACATAATCCCCAGTGAATAATATTGTTAGTATGAAACAGACTATTATTTGGCACATTTTGGAGCGTCATTTTTTTTATTATCAGGTAACCAATAGGCTTTGTATGATTGCCTTTCTCCCCTCAGGGCTGGTTATGAGTTCTTTGCTTCCCAAAGATAAATCCTGACAATGACTCTTCCCTGCTCTCTGGAGGCTGGGAGCAGGCTATTACAGCCTATTGCTTTACATGTTCTTTAGAGTGAAAGCTGTGCATGAGGGATCAATAAAATAGATCACTCTTGCTTCAGGCCATTACACTTGCCTGCATTTATTCCTATAATAAGATGACACTGCATTCCTTAGTGTGGGTGTTTAAGAAACTTTCCCTGGGAGGAGATTACCCCATTACAGGCTCAGCTACAGACCACTCTGCATTTTTTGCCATCAGCTGTTTTAAGCAGCAAGATCTTGGCCAAGAGGGACTGATCAGTGGTCCAGTTCAGCTTTGCCATGTTGAAGTCCCTATTTTTGGTACATGCACCCTGAGCATTGAGCAAGTTGAGGGAGCAAAGCCTATGCTGGTGCTGTGGTCAACAAAACAAGTTTTCTGTAAAGGAATTTCAATCAATTTATTTATCACCAATTAACACTAACTTTTAACTTCTGATTCCTGAATTAGGGAAAAAAACAAACAAATGAAAGACTCTGTACCCTTACTCTGTTCTCCAGCTCCTGTTTCGCACATTATACCAAGTCCCTTTGGAGCAGGAGATTGAGATCAGCATACCATGGTCCCCACCCAGTTGCTCCAGCACAGTCTTCCTTTGTAAGCCACAGTCCCTTTGCAGTCATAGTTCTTCTTCAGTCTCCTCTCCATCCGTTCCTGGATGGCTCTTTGCTCCAGCCCTTCTGCATGAAAGAATACCTTCTTCCTCAGGGCAATGCAGCTCTTGCCCACACAGTTGAGATGGTGAGATGTTCCCAGCGGTGCTTCACAGTGTTGTGATTTTCCACATCCCCGAAAGAAATTTAGCTTTGGTACTGAACAGGGCTGCAGTAGGATCACAGGTACTGGGCACTACTCTGACACTCCTACAAGCTTCTTCTCCTGTCATCCCTTACATTTTTCATAATTCAGATGATCTATCTTACCATTGCTGTACATTCGCCTCCTTTTGTGAATTCTGTGGGGCAGGATTTGTCTCTGATTATGTTTGCATCCAGCCTAGAATCATAGAATGCCCCGAGTTGGAAGGGACCTCCTAAGGTCATTTAGTCTAACCCCGCTGCGGTAACCGTGGACATCTTCAACTAGATCAAGCTTGAGCTATCCCTAATGCAGGAATCAGAAGTTAGTTAGTTAGTGTTAATTGGTATGAAAATAGCATGCCAAATATTAACAACTTGAGCTATTAAGCATTCCTTGGCTGGTGACAACTTTCTTCCATTACACATATTCTCTGTTTGAGTCAACGCATCAAGCGTAGGCATAAAAAAAATTGATTTTATTTTTTTTTATGTAACATCAACTTTTTTTTTTATGTACTGTATGCTGTTGAGACTATTAAGACAATTCCTGCTTTAGATTCTAGAAGAAACACAAAACAAAGTGGCAAACCAAAAACTTAAGCCTTAAAGGATTGTTCCATGTTATTTTTCTCTCCACAACAGTAGTAACTTCAATCTCATGGGCCTATCAAGAGGAACTGGACTTTAGGAAGAATGTGAGCGAGCAATGCAGTGAGGCTTCATCATCCATCCCTTCTTCACACACAATACTCTTTTCCCATTATTAATATTGTCAGCTTTCTAAAACACAGATCAGTCTGCTGTCTGGATTCTCAGAGCCATGGTATTTTTCACTTCCACATTTCATCTTCCTCCTTTATACTGTTGAGGTTATTAAAAAAAAAAATAAAAAAAAAATCAGTCCCTAAGACCTAAGCTGCTGACCTTAAACTCTTTAAACTTTGTGCCTTTTTCTATTCTTGGTGTCTTTATTCTTGGTGTCTTTCTTCATCTTCCAGTTCCACCTCCATTCTCATCTCATCCCCCTTCCGATTCCCCCTTTTTTTTCTGTGGGTTCTTAATTGGCTTTGTGTCGTTTTCTTTTTTCCTTTTTTTTTTTTTTAATTTCCAGTGTCTCTACTCAGTCTCATTCTTTGTGCCCTTCTTTTCTCTTTATCTCTCCCTGTTCTTCTAAAATTGCACCACTATGTTCTCCCACTGTGGAGTAGTATTCCCTGGTATCTTTCTCTTCCATCACCCCATTTGGGCTCCATTTTCTGCACCACCTCTTACGCTTAACCCTCTCCTATTTTTTTCCCTCTCACAGATCCCATGGTCTCCCTCATTTTTTCCACTTCTCTGTACCAATTTTTCCCAAGTCCCAACAGGCTCATGTCCAGCAGCAATGCAGGGCTCTGTTCCTCCATGATTGGAGATGTTGCCAGCAGCTCAGCAGAGGAAGAGATGGGGCAGATCTAAAAGCTGCAGTGTGCAAATCCCACTGCGTGGGAGCTGAAATTTGGGAATGCAGCCACATATATGCTCAGTTTAAAGGAAGCCTTGGCCACCAAAATGGGTTGGAGTTGTGCCAGTGGGGGACAGCAGTATCTCATTACTAATTCTCTGAGCCAGTCCCCCTGACAACATAGCTGGAGCATTGATAGCTTTTTAGGGATTTCACATTAACTAAGGCTGTATCAGGCCATTTTGTGCTTCACTGAACATGTACATCAATCTCTCTCACTTTTGCAAGGCTTACATCTCATGAAGCAGAGTGAAATCACTAAGGCATGAAAGTTTTCGGGCCCCTCTGTTGTTTCCTGGCTCAGGATTGCCTTCTGACAAAGGGCCAGGGTCCTGCGATGTTTGTATGTTTTAAAAAGCTCTGCAGTGTATGACAGCAGTAACAATCCTCACATAAAAATGATAATCACAGATGTTAATTCTGACTGATTAAAACAAATAATGAAACTAAGGCAAAGAAGTTGCAAAACTTGTCAAAGCTTGGCAACGTCTTTGAAATGACAAATCATTCCTGGGGATTCTGACCCTTTGACTAATCTCCTTGTAACTTTAGACAACATGTATTTAACTTGATTGTATTCTTCTCTGAGTCACATCAACTGCACTATCCTATGCCTATTTCACATCCAATATATCAACCAATGAAATAACTTTACTCAAGGCTCAGTTAAACCTCAGGAGACCCACATATAGTGTTGTTCTTTCTAATTAGAACATCTGCACAAGGTGTAAGTATTTTTAAGAATTCAAATGCCACCAATTGAAATAAAATAAAAAACTACAGATTTTGGTTCAGTTCAGGCATCCAAAGCTGCATCTATAATAATTTAAAAAAAACCCAAACCAAACCAAACAAAAAAAACACCACTGAAAAAAAAAAAACAACCAAACAGGAGAGCCTTTTTGGTCCTGAAGCCAATTGGCCAAACACAACCCCCAACCCTACACTCCAATTCTCTTCCTTCCAGCACAGGCAGCCATATCCAAACTGGGAAATGCCTGGAGACGGCTTTTATACCACAGCCAAACTTGTGGCCAGGCTGTGCTCACAATTAAATTGTATGAACAATTGCAGGGTAGAACTGAGCCTTGCCCTTACCAGTCAATTAACCAGCACAGACAGGACCTGCAGTCCCTACTGTGGTCCTCAGGCAACTGAGTAAACTCCAGCTTTGCGATACCACAGTGTGTAACTTACCTGAAAAACTGGAAGGTTAGTTGTGCAGTTCTTAAACAATGCATTTTTTCAGTTGTTAATGATAAAGTGGTGGTTTCATGGGGTTTTTTTTGTTCTTAGTTAACAGGTTAACTCCAGTAGAATTACCATAGCCTCCATAATGAGAATTAGTGTTATTGACTAAACAGGGCTGGGATTTCACACCATAATGGATGCTGCTGCTTTAAAATGCTAATTCTTCCCAGCTGTTGACTTTGTATTTAAGGTACAATTTTTTGCTACAAAAGGATCAACAATTTATTCTGCCATCTTTTAGGGGCAATAGTTTAGGTGTTTGTTTTGTAAAAATGTTGCTTTCGTCCACAGAAACTACAGAAATGCCAAAAACCTAACTAATTTTTTACTTCTTCTAAAAGACACTTGAGAATTTAAAAATCAAGGAAAGACAAATATAAGGCTAAAAAATACAAAATACTTCCCATTACATTGTAAAAGGGCAATGAAAACCTCTCCAGGTGTAAAGTAGGACCTGATTTTACAGTTCTTGGATATTTGTATCATTCTTGAGAATAAACAGAGAGAAAGCAACCAGGCAGTGTATTGGAGTAACAAGCACTACTGATCAGGAGCAAGGCTGGGAAACTTTGGCATGCATTCTCTGAACCATGTTTATTTTAACAGACTTAAGTTCATTTTATGGACCTTAAAACTCCATTTTTAAGGAGGCTACAAAGAGGAAAACTGAAAGGCACCCTCTTTGTCTACGTTGGACGGACCACTCTGTCAGTAGCACAAATGAGCCTGTTAGAAAGAAAGGATTAGGCTTCCACATTACCTTTGAGGCCTGGAACAAGAATCTGAACAGAGCAGGACTCCTCTGCAATATGTTGAGGATATCCAGACCTTAGCAGTGACAGGAAGGCAAGGCTAATTAGAGTCACCAAGAAAACCAGATCTCTCTTCATAATGAGCACTTACAGGTCACTGACTCCTAAACAAAAGAATGAATAAACAGTTATAAGAATTTCAAAGACTTTCAACAGTTTCTGAACATACGGAGCATCCTACTACAAATACAATGCATTTTTTCATGCCATAATCCACATAGCATGAGAAGAACATGTGCAGGTCGTCTGAGCAGGTTGCATGTTCCACAGACAAACATGAAACATGCAGCACTGCATTCTGCAGGTCATTTTGTTGTTAGACTGGGTATGACAAAGCTCAGAAGAAAATCAGTTAAGAAGCGGGAGATTGAGCAATGCTAATAATATGCAATTCTGTGTTCACAATTTCTCATTGTAGGCAGGGATCTGGAAAGGTCAAAGGAGAAAATATAGTACACAGGCTTGCACTGAAAGATGTTAGTACTAAAGTTGCTACTTAGAAAGAGTGCATACTGCTCTAAAGAGGCAATTCAGCAGACAATGAGACCAACCTAAAGACCTGAAATTTCACTTCCCATCCACCTGAGCACTGAAATTGTGCCCAGTAAATTATCTGATACAATAGCCCTCGTATAACTCACTGAGAGTTGAAGGCAGGTAATATTTCACTATATCATGCAATGAAGTTACACCAGAGTCTTCAATAAATCCTGAAAAGATTCACCTCTGAAACATACCCCTGTTTAAGTCTACAAGTGAAATGGCTTGCCTGGTATTAAGCTATGAAGAGATCTCTCAGAAAACAACAGTACAGCAATGGAGTTTGTGTGAAAGGATTGTCAAAAGCCCGTATTTAAGGGCTCTGTAGAAACACCCTTTGACAAAAGTGTTATTTATATACTTCCAATATGTTTTTTCAGTCCGTCTTTCATCAAGCCTCTGTACTACACAAACAAGTTGAAAGTCATATCAGGGTTTCAAGAGAAAGTACCTGTATATCATCTTTTATCGCCACAATATAGCCACATGCATTTTACATCTGGAGCAATTAGATGGGGCTATATTACTCTCCATTCCCTGATTCCCTTCAAAAATAAGCCAAGTAGGATTAGGCACAGATGTGTGCCTCAACATACTGGAGTCTAGAAAGGTGGATCTGTTATTTTGGGGATGGCCTGAAGGCATAACTGCCCTTCAGCAGGGACAGGATAATAAGAAGCTTGAGGGAGAGAATAAACTGGTGAAGCAGATACCAAAACTTAAGGGATGAAACAAGAAGGCAAACTGCCCTCCACATGCAGCAAAACTCAGTTTTGCCTATACTATTAAAAGCCTTGCTCTAATTTTAAATTCTACCATCAATTCTGATATATCTTAGCAGCAAGCCTAAGTAGATGACTTCGGAGTTGGGGGAATAAATTATCCCTCTGAATTGCTGTCCAGTTTGTGCTTCCATTATCCTCTAAGAGATAAAATGAGTAGACTGCAGCAGGAGGGTCAGATGGGAGTAGATTTTGTCTCCCTCCTCATGTGAGCAGGCCATGGTGTGAGTTACAGGAGAGGTTGCTCTGCCTCACAACACCATTGCTACACCATCTGATGCAATGTCAACACTGCAGGACAGGGATGCTCCACAATATGACCCCAAATTTTTGCCGATCCTCCAGATTTGGGACACAGACTGAAGTATGCTGTGAGCTCTTTCTGACTCAAATCTCTTCTCCAGCTTTTCTTTCAAAGGAGAGAGGCGCAGCAGGACCTGCCTGAAAAAGGTAAGATCTACACTTGGACCTGGGAAAAGCTCCTGGGTCAAGGGATCTTGATATAGTCATGGTCTAATAGGCTACAGTGGGGTAGGAAGTCCTAGGGAAAAATCACTGGTGCTGGGTAATCCTTCCACGGAGCAAGGGAGGAACAGGGACTATCTGGGGATTTTCACAGCCACAATATGCCATGCTCCTGTAACAGGACAGGTGTGAACTACTTCATAGACAAGTTTTGCCAATCAGAAAGAGGACTCAGGGAAGTATGGACCAAAAAACCCAAAGTTTCCACTAAGCTTTAACGTAGTAATTTTATTTTCAAGGTCTCTGTTTCAATTTCCTATTACCTTTTAGCCTAGCAGACAACAACATAGACAATCTTACTAGAATCATTCTGTACCCTCACCAACATTCCGATCAGACAACTAAGTAATAATGTCATTTACAAAGTCTCCTCTCATAGCTTAGGGTGCAGGATCTGAAGGAACAACACTCACTCTTATACAGATGCTTACAGTATTCCCCACACACATACTTTTCAAGAGTGCTCAGTTCCCAAAATTTTGCTTATGCTACCACAACTAAGATGACTGCAGCTCATATATACATGTCTGAATCAGCTTTAAAAAAAAAAAAAAAAAAAAGCTCAGGTATTGCTAGGAGAACAGAAACCCACAAAAGTATAAATCTCAGCTGCTCAAATATTTAGGCCACATGAAATATTGTCACAGTTGTAGCAACATCCCTCCAGGCTCCTCAAGAGTGCAGGCAAAAAATTGAATTGAATTTTGCCACCCAAGGATGAGGAACCAGAGCTGGAGGAGAAGGCATATCCTAAAGGTAGACACAGAGAACAGCAATAGCTGGGTGGGAAAGGGAAGAGTAATAGAAACTTGGAGGTAAAGCTTCTGCTGCCATGAAGAAGCAGCAACCAGGCCAGCTGCCCAGGGCTCTCACAGAAAAAAAAACCCGGCAGGATGACGTTTTCCATGTTGCTGTCCTCTGCTGTCTTGGGCTACCACCTGCTTTGTCTGTGCACAGAGCCAGTCCACTGGCCACTTTACAGCTATTTTCTAAGGTTATACAAACTATTTAACTGTAATCTTGATAGAATTTTGAATTATCAGATCTCTGTGGTAGCACTCTTCTTCCAAATATCCTCACACACATATCAAACAAATTAGTTCACATACATTAAGTTTGAATCTCACCACGCCTCCCCAGAAGGGGATTCCTAACCCCAGGATACAAGATAGTGCATCTTGGTATTCTTTGTGGCCTAGAGGAGCTTACAGTATCCGTGATGGGTGGTCCTGCTCCTTTTTGCCAAGTCTGATTCACAACAGTCAGCTAGCAAAAACTAGAGCAAAAAAACCTAGCCAAGGGGAAAGGTTGAGGAGAGTGTTTCTCCCGATTGCCACTTGAAAGGCTTCTAAGGTCAGTCTTGACATTTGAACAGTCAGTTCTGGTAGACTGGAAAGTGAAGGGGTCCATGGCAAGAACAGACTTTGCAAAGCCAAGTTAGGGACCAATGATTCCTATGTGGGAAAACAGTGAGTTGTCATTGCCTCAGCCAGCCAGAAGGATGTGGCAGAGACTGATGCCTGGAAATATCTACCAGATATGCGAACATCAGTGTTTAGCCCTCAGCAATGGCCATCTTTGAGGGACAGGGAGTGGGGCCATTTTGGACAACAGCCACATTGATGCTGTGTGCTGAGCAAATACAGGACATGGGTCCTGCCTGCCTCAGCCTGCAGCACATCCTAGGCAGGGTATCCCACCTTCTCTTTGTAGAAGGGCACTTCAGGATCCAGAAAAAGGTCGGATAAAGAGGCTTTCGAGCCAAGTAGTTCAGATACACACTTGAAAGCTGGGAAATTAGGCAGCTTCAGCATGAGAATCCAGCAGGCTTGTGGTAAGAATTCTCAATAGACAAGTCAGAGAGGGGAATGGAAGGTACAATTGAAATTAGGAGGGTGCTCTAGTCTCTGCATTAGTGAATAAAAAGACAGTAACACTTTCTCTGGTTGCATTTCATGAGGTTTTAGATGTATCCAGACTACAACAGGATCAAAGGTATGTTAAATCTGCCTTTGCAAACTCTACACAGCTCAGAGATTGAGACAGGCATTAGCAGCAGAGAACTGTCAGGGCTGCTTGGTGGCTCTGATCAGCAGCCAGATATGAAGGATTTTCTGAAGAAAACACCACCTCCAATGAAGCTTCATCACATTCCCCACTGCCTGCTGCTGCAGGGCTTACAAGCCTTAGAGACACATAGGATACACTTCACCCTACCTCATGGTAGCTCAACTTGCAGAGAAGATGAACTCATTCTAGAAAATAGAGCTCTTCTTAGTGTCAGTCAGGTCACAACACCTGGATCTGAATGACTGGTATGAATATTTAGGAAATTACCTTGGTGTGAGAAGAGCCACTAACAGAGGAAATCTCTGAAGAGGTTGTAAATTAAATACTTTATAGAGTCTGCAGCTGTAGTGAAGGGACACATTAGCAGTAGAAATCAAACTAAAAGCACTTTGGATATCACTTTCTTCATTTTTTCGTGCTTTAAAAAGAAACCTTTTCAGCAGCTAAAATTGCCTTATGCAATTGAAGAAAGAGTTAGATCTCCTCGTATGTGCTACAGCAGTACATTTCATTTTTAAATCCTGGAAAATTCCTTGCCTTTCTGACCTACTTTCAAACTGAGATTGATAAAGGCACTTAGAAAACTAAATTCCACTGATATTGGTCCACAGAACAAGGTGCCAGGCTGTTTTTTCAACACCATTTTAGTCCTGGTGTCTGGAGTATCTTCAGCATTGGTAAAACCAACCCCAGAGAGAAACCCAGAGAGGTTCAGCACTTGTAAAAGTATGAATGTTTTTTCACTGTCTATGCAGGGGTCAGGAGTCAAATTTGCAGCCATGGTGGCCATTAAATCAAAGCTGAAATCTTTGAAAAAGGAGGAAAACGCAGCATTTACATGACCTTTCCTTTAAAAAAATAAATAAATAAACAAACCACCTCTGCTCCTATTAGGAATGGAAACATACCAATGCAATCAGCACAATAATTTCAAAACAACTTTTGAGACCTGTCAGCTTTAGGGAATCTGCCTCACATTGCCAAGAGAGAAGAGGTTTATTAAGCCAGGCTTCAAGTGACAAGTCCTTGAGAGGTCATCAGAGAATCCTCAAGGCACCACAAGCTTGCTCAAAACCGCTGCAGGATCAGCCGAGCCAGCTGGCATCCAGCATTCCCTGAGCTCCCCCACTTCTCCCCCCAGCTGTGGATGGAAAGCTTGGAGATCACTTCAGCCAGCAAACGTCTCATGCATGAAGACCATGTATCTGCCAGCAGCTGCTCCAGAAGGGCCGGTGGCTTATTGCATGCCACTATTTTGGACCTAGAAGCAACAACACAGATGATCTGCCTAGTTGAATCCAAATGGCTGAGAAATACAGGAGGAAAATGATGCTCCCTGGCATTAATGCTCAGCCAGCCAACAGCTACAGAGTGGATGTAATCCTCTGTACAGTCTTATGGGACTCCTCTTGGAGCTGTTTTTATTCCACTATTACTGAGTTGGTTTCACTCTTAATATGATTTTTTTATTAGTATTTTTAAAATCATACTTCATTCTCAGGGATCTGAGCTGAATTATCTATATTCTGAATCACATTCCTGCTACAGACAGGCACACAAATCTGCAAAGCCACAGCCACATTTGGTGAGTGATTTTTCCCAAGCAGGTTTGAGTCAACACTGCAGACACATCAACAGCTTTCAACAGTTTTCACTCCCTTAACTTTTCAAATCCTCGCCATCCACATCCTGACACCTCCCAGAACTATCTGGCAGCCTGTGTATCCTCAAACGCCCCAGCAGGCCCTACGCTGCATCGTAATGGAAGCAACAATGTCCACAAAATCCTGCCAGTGAGATGCCAGGTTGTGACACAGAATTCACACTATTTCAAACATTTTGAACAGATAAAAGCCAAAAAAAGTCCCAGGGCAACTAGAGTTGGAGACCAGCACAGACCAGGGATAGATTTCTAGGGTAAGCAGGGAGAGGCAGAAGGGACAAGTCTCCAGTGCTATGCATACAAGCTGCTTTTCACCCCTTGGGCCCCAGGCCTGTGGATCATTCCCTAGAGAAGATGTCTTTCCCATTGGAGATGAAACCTGTGTCACTGACCTTTCTGGAGCATAGGAGGTTCCATTTAAACTCAAGGAAACACTTTTTCACAGTGAGGGTGACAGAGCACTGGAACAGGGTGCCTAGAGAGGTTGTGGAGTCTCCTTCTCTGGAGACATTCAAATCCCGCCTGGACGTGTTCCTGCATGATCTACTCTAGGGTCCTGCTCTGGCAGGGGAGTTGGACTCGATGATCTTTCAAGGTCCCTTCCAGCCCCTAATATTCTGTGATTCTGCGATTCTCCATTAAAGCCTTGCTGATCATTCACCAAGACGTTTTCTGTAGCCATGCTTTTACTTTATCTAAGTGTTTTCTCATTTGTCCCCCCCAGCTGCCTCATGCATTACCTTGAGTAATCAAGAGTTCACCTTTTACCCAGAATATAAAAACCAGAATCAATGACAAAGCCGCTTAAACAACAGGTAATCATTTTTGTAACATCGCAACGCCCTGAAGTTAAATTTTACATATTGATTTAAAGGTTAAAGCAATGGACTTGAAAGATGAAAAAAAAAAAAATCTTTAAATGCTAATATCATAGAATTGCAAAAATGAGGACCATAACCGCTGCAGCTATGAAGTTTCTGTGAAATCTATGAAGCATGGAGTACCATAAAGCAGAGACGTAACATATTTCAGGTCGTGATGATGCCGAATAATAGTGAGGTTTGCTGCAGAGGACAAAAGAGTGAGTCTAAGCTGATGGGAAACTAACATTACCTAAAAACCTGATAGGAAGTCATTGGTTACTTTCCAAAGTACAGTTAATTCTGGCTCAATAGAGCTGTTTCCTCAGCTGATGTTTGTGAGGTGTAAGGGACTATTAGTTCTGACTGTACAACATAGGTGCCCTTGTCATACATAGGAATAGAAGCCTCACCTTTCATCAGGAAGAATGTAGTTTTTTAAATGGAGAGAAATTTCTTCCTCATGTAGTTCTGCTGAAGTCAATGAGTTTATGGCAGAACTAACTTACCATCATCTGGGTGGAAAATATAAAATTAGGGCATTAAGAAGGATGAAATGAAAACAGTGACAGAAAGAGGCAAGTATGTTTTCAAAACCTAGAGCTAGAGGGAGATGGGAGCCAAGTGCCAAATCTCTCATGATAGTTCTATATGGCTTTTTAGATGGTAGAGAATAACACTCAAGTAGAATGTTATCTTTGTGTGAACTGTTAGTCAGAGATAACTAGAAATGCTAAATAAAACTCTTCCCACAAGGTTTTAATCAAAGTCCCCATTAGATTACAAGATTGCTGTCATGGTCTTGCTTGCAGCTATAATTTACAGAAACAGTTTGTGATTTTGGGTGCCATACTTGATACATGTCAGATTGAATTTTCAGTATTCTTAACAACCCCAAAATCCAAAACAATACAAGGTTCAAATATAGGTGTCAATTCTTCTAAAATCTATGTTTAAATTGCCTCAGTTCAGCCCCACTCCTATAAAGCACCTACATGATAAATAATGTGATGCTATTCCCACACACCTATCCATAGGACCTAAAACACCAAGGATTCACCAAGAATCAGTGAATAACGTGGAGAACACTGCAGGGTATATATCTTTACATGAATACACACATATTAATTACATATGCATTTATCATTTTATTTCTGAAGCTTTCAGGCATTGTTTTCAGCCCTCCATATCCACAGAGGCTTAGGACAGGCTTCAGAAGTTGGGATATTTGTGCAATATTTTAGTATTAGCCCATTCAACCAGCTTATGCTCTCCAACATGTTCTCGCCCTCCAGGTCCTTAGAAGTTTTCTAGGTGGGCCTAACAGTTGTCTTCTTGAGGGCACTGGGCTCAAAAGTCAAAAACTGAACATTGGGAGGGTGGTCTCAGTCCTGCAGATACATCTTTGGAGGTGCAGAGAAAAGGCAGAAAGGTCTATCAAAGTCCCATCCAGTCACCCTAGACAGGTCGGCAGTGGCACATGTCCTTTGTGCAACAAAAATACCACTCCAGTATTGATCTGAAAGGTGAGTACCACTAGCTATGGAACATCCTCAACTTAAAAGGATTTGAACCCACAGCTCCAGTTTCCAAGGAGAGTAATTGCTCCCATTGGACGGATGCAGTAGGTGAAATTAGACTACACTCAGGCATGCCACATTAAAGGATGGAAGGCAAGTAGGGAAAAAGCCTGGTGAAGAAGCCAGCTCAAGACTAGCAGGACACTAGACTAAAAAGGGGAAAAATGCATGTTCTCCCTTCCCTGCTTTCTGTTTTCATGTCCCACAATTGACTTAGGTAGAAACACATGGACAGGTCAGGAATGCCCAGAGAGAAGACAAAATCTAAGCAATGCAGTTTATGAGGCTAGAGGAAGAGTAAAGACATAGGATGTAGATTAGTAGTGAGAGAAACACAAAGCAGAAGTGAAAAAACAGAGAGTCCTGACCAGGGAGAAATGGCAGAGAAAGGACAGAAGGAGAGAGGGTACCACCCCAGAGGTGCAAGTGAATGGGACAAAGGTTTGGTTTTGGCTGCCCCAGCTTCCTACCCTCACTGAGGAGAACAAACACAACAGAGCAGAAACAGCTTTCGCCCCCAACTTCTTACACATTAGATATGCGACAGCTACATTTAAAGGAGGTTCTAAGAAGAAAGGGATGCTACTTAACTGCTGCCCAGTCCTTTCCAATGCTGCAAGTATGACACCTCAAAAAGTGAACCACAAGACAGAGCACAGCTGACATTAGAAGATGTCTATTTATTTATCAGGACAACTTTGCTTAGATCCAGATCTCGAGCTAGCAGATGTTATATGCAGACTATTGGGTGGGATTTAATAAAGGGCAAGCGTCAGGAGGAAGGAGCCAGGCTCTTCTCAATGATGCCCAATGATAAGACAAGGAGCAATGGGTGTGAACTGGAGCATAGGAGGTTCCAGGTAAATGAGGAAAAACTTTTTCACAGTGAGGGTAACAGAGCACTGGAACAAGCTTCCCAGAGAGGCTGTGGAGTCTCCTTCTCTGGAGACATTCAAAACTTGCCTGGACATGTTCCTGTGTGACCTACTCTAGGTGATCCTGCTCTGGCAGGGGAGTTGGACTCGATGATCTTTCTAGGTCCCTTCCAACCCCTGGCATTCTGTGATTCTGGCTTAGTCTGAGAAAGTCACCCTGAGTTCCCTTGTATAATCAAGACAGAGAAAGGCACCTTAGCATGGGGATTCATTTCATCCTAAAATAGGACAGCTAATTGACTCCAGAGGTACCTATTCCTTGCCCAGTATAACTAGATCAGCTTTGTAGGTATGTAAAGTTAGGTGAGGGGAGTCCCACCACCACTAATTAGCTAAGCCAATCTATGGGAGGTCTAACAGCAGCCTGGCTCCTCTGCTGCAGTCACATATTATCCTCCTCTTCTCTGTACTGTCACCAACCACCAGTTGATTCCATCATGAGCTAGCAAAGGCTGCTATGCCAGCAGAAAGCTGTTCTTTTTGTAATGTTGTTTTTCAGTTGATTTAGTTCCTTGGTTCCTGGAGAGGGGAAAATGGCCATCATTCCCGTGAAAAATGTTGCCAGTCAAGGAAACAAATGCCCTTGGCAGAAGCCAAGATGGCCTTCAGTGTGTTACAAAACTGTGCCCTCACACGCCAGCAGCATGCAGAAAACAGAAAGATGTGCAAGTGAAAGAATTAAAGGGACTAAATTCACCAGAAAAAAAAAACAACACACCCAGCACATAATTAGAGTGGGAACATTCTAAAAAGAGGAAAGATATGGCAAAACACCAGGCTGCAATGGAAACTAATGTCCAGCAAAAGATAGAGAGCATAGGAGATACAACATGAGGCATTTTGCAATAGCATTCAAGCCACCAAGAGTCATGGAAATGATCCAAGAGTGTTATCCTCAAATGACAAGGACATACTTCTCGGAATGACATCCTCAATATAATAAAACACCACGGTACATAAACATGCATGATCAAAATCTTGCATTTGAACTGAGGCAGTGTCAAGGCAATTCCAACAAAAAGTTATTTTTATTCTTGGGCTGAGGATCTGCAGAGACGAAATGACACTCTACATGTGATTCCATGCTGAAACTTTCACATCAGCTCCCAGAAGCCTGGGAAAAGGAGGGAAGCAAGCTATATCGGTGACACAAAGACAGTACCTTCAGTAAATTGGCCAAACCTCAACATAAGAGAAAAAGAATCCAACAAAATATCAGAACAAAAAGTAAGCCTTACAGGAAATATCATCACACCTCTTCACTGGATATGAACTTGAAGGTTGAGTAGTACCATTGCTATCAAGTTCAATGTTCTCCCACTCTTAGAGCCCTGAAACACCTTTCTAAATACAGGCAAGTGAAAGAATGCAAAAGGAAGGAGAACCTACCAAAGTGGCTCCCCAGATTAAAGGAAAATATATAGTTGGTACATAGAAATGGGTGTAGAAGCAAAATGCAGTGGGGAAAAAAACAGGTTTCTATGGGTCAGATGCCACTCAGTAAAAGTACAAAAAGATACACAATTCCTGCAGCTGACTAGACATCAACAAAGTTCTCACAGGTCGAAGTATTCTTACACTAGTATGCTGGGGTGGACTTTCACTAATAAGTCTGTATCATTAGCAATAGCCGTGATCCTATGTATAAGGTATGCCAAATGGAAGACTGCTAAAAGTATATTTTTTTTCCAGTGGTAAAACGTTTCCCAGAGCAGCTCTTAGATACACCACAACATGTGCATTTGAAATCCTTTGCCATGTACAATGCACCGGCCTACAAATGTTTTAAAAATTGAGAAAGAGTACAAGTGATGGCATGTAGACGTGAGATACTTTTGTCAATCTCATTTCATTTTGAAAAAGAAATGTGAATTCAGACAGAAGCAGGTAGAATGTGCAGAACACAATTTGCAAACAAGGGTGTTTATGTGAATACATATAAACAGAAGGTGTTACTTCCCTTGTCCGTATAACACGATGTTTCTGCTACCAAAAATTCTTGAGGATGACAATTCCCTTTGGGAATTTTTCATTAGTCTTTCCATCTAACCAACTGCCCTGAGAGATTTCTTTATTTTAATGTTGTACCTTTCTAGGGAAGAATATAACCAGCTATGTTAAGTAAGTGATAACTACTGGCATCTCCATCTGCTTTGGTACTCAGTAAATTCTCTAACAACAGCAGCAGACTTTCACACAGCTAGAACATGACCAGAGGCAACTTGTGCACAAATAAAGAAGCTGTCCATCAGATAAGCAGTGATCACTTGAACCTTGGTGTGTATCTGTTCAGCATTTATAGGGCACTTACAGGAATAAAAACTAGCACTACTGCTCTGATTATGCATCTACCAATACTAAAAAAAAAATAAAAAAAATTCAGAGGTGTTAAAGAATACACTGACCTTGCTCAGACTGAAATCCCAGCATCTGCCTGTTGACTTAAGCCAAGAAAGAATGAACAACCACAACAACAACGAGACTTGCCACAGTTATTCAGTGCTGCCAAAAGGGTACAGAGTGATCAACTCTAAGCTTATCAGAAACTCCATATATCCAACACTGTAGTTGCAACATTTAACATCACCTTCCCTAAAATCAAGAAACGATGTGATTGCGGTCATGTGCAAACTAAGTCCAAACGCGCATCTAAATAGAGAGTGGCTTAGAAGACAGAGTAAAAACTCCTGCGACCAGAACCATTAACAAAGCACCTGACAGACTCTGGCATCAAGTGCCAACAGATCTGTTTTACACAAAAGGCTCAGGTACGTTGTTGTAGCTGATACAACAGCTTCCCTAGGTGTCTCAAGTTGGTGTCGCCTACACAAGCTTGATAAACATCATTCAAAAACTAAACTCAGTCTTTGCAAGACATCGGATACTCAGCTACTCTTTTTTCAGATGGATGCCTTTCAGGTTGACTGAAAAACTGTCCCAGCATGTATAGAGAGCACTCTTTTTCAACAGTGTGCTAAATTCCCACTATAGCCATAGCACTATGGAAGCAGATGTAGCAGTGGGCACGGTCTGCATAAAAATCAATGGCCATTTAAAGCACTTCTGGTGTATAACCTACTTACCTATCTCCACAAAACTTGTGAAGAATCAGAATCACAGAATGTTAGGAGATGGAAGGGACCTCGAAAGATCAAGTCCAACGCCCCTGCCAAAGCAGGATCACCTAGAGTAGATCACACAGGAACACATCCAGATGGGTTTTGAATATCTCCAGAGAAGGAGACTCCACAACCTCTCTGGGCAGCCTATTCCAGGGCTTTGTCACCACCAATGTGAAAAAGCTCTTCCTCTCTTTTACCTGGAACCTCCTATGCTCCAGTTCGCATCCATTGCCCCTTGTCCTGTCATTGGGCATCATTGAGAAGAGCCTGGATCCATTCTCCTGACACTCATCCTTTACATATTTATAGACATCAGTGAGATTGCCCCTCAGTCTCCTCGTCTCCAAGCTGAAGAGACCCAGCTCCCTCAGCCTCTCCTCATAAAGGAGATGTTCCACTCCCTTAATCATCATTGTGACTCTGTGCCACATGACACACAGTTTAAACTTAAATAGTCCAACCCAAATGATTCTGGAGACATGATACTCAAGACATGAAGATATTAGAAAACTAGTAGAAGTAATCACATTCTACCTAAGAAGGTCACAAGGACTTCTTTAGACAGATCAGGTGGTTCTTTGCTATCACCTCAACAAAGCAAGCAAATATCTGTGAAGAAATATGCCTTGTCTTCTCAAGGACTCGCCTTGAAAATTCAAAAGAGAGTTGGTACTGAATAATCTATAAATCTCCCTTGAAGATTTAAGATTCAGGATTACGTTCAGAATTATTTAAATGGAACAGACAAAAGGAAACAACTATGTATGCTGTTTCAGGACTGTATATTAAATTTGAACTATTTATTTGTAAATTACTACTATATGTTCACACATTCATGAAGGTTTTATATAATATTCATTAAAAAGAAAGTAGAAAGTGCCTACAGAAGTTTTGGCACTCCACAATTACATGAAAGACAATTCTACCGTGAAAGCATTAAATAGCAAAGGAAAAAGTCTCCAATAAAGAGGTTTTTCAGCTGCAGCTCATAATATGGCTTTCATGACATCATCCCACCTCATCCCCACATTGGCTTTAAACTGCAAGATCATTGCACAACTCAAGAGAAACATTGCAAACACATCTGTAGATGCTGCTGACAGATCCACCACTCTGGAGACTCCACAGCATACGAGCAGTACTTCTCTTGCTCTGCCACATGTTCTCTATATCTGTTTATTTAGCATTTCTCAGTAACTATTTCCTTAATATTTCTTGTATGTAACTTCACGAACCAGTCTGCCATCAGAAACTTGTATTCTCATTACCACCATCCCGATGAGAGAGCTCATTCAGAGACATTTTTCTTTCCCTATGTAATAAGATATTTTTTGCTGTTTCCTGTGCTAGGCCTCCATTACATTCTTGTCTGATGTTTTTATTTTGATTGGCCGTAATTAGGTTGCAATCTAACATTGCCAGTTCCTTCACACATTATTTTTTCTTAAAAGCCCTTTGCTTTAATTCCCCAAAATTAGATGATCTCTTTTAAATCCTTCTCTGATGATACTCAAAATTCTACTTACATGAAGAAATGTCCTTACAAAAACTTCCATGCTTTTTTGTCTTCCCTTAATTCCAATGTAGTCAACAGCCTTTGGTGTATAAGACTCATTTAAAGAAAGAGGTGCTCGTGAAGCCCTTTAAAATGGATGAGTTATTTTGGTGCCTTCTTCAGTGAAGATGAAAGATTTATGAACCCTTCAGACTCTGTACAGTGCGTTCTTTAGTCAGCCAAGCACTACTTCATGTTAGCTCTGTTCCCCAGCCCTCGTAGCATAGAAAGAAGCAGACTGCCCCCAGGATTCATACTAGATGGACATCAAATTAATCCCTGATCAGTGGTCTCTTGGAGATGCATAGATTAAAATTTTCAGCACCATCACAGGAGAATTTGGAGGGATCCCCAATTAGGCCTGAAAATCATTCAAAGTAAACTGAAAAATTCAGAGTGCTATCTGTAAGATTTCTTGTTGTTATTATTTATACTTATTCCACAGTTAGCAAATCAATACTAACAGGATCACAAATAAAAAAATAAACCACAGAGTGAGCCATGTTTAAGACCAGACAAAGACAGGCACCAGAAACCTAAGCACAGCTATGGACAGAGTGTCATTCTTCAAGGTCCCCACTCAAAAATCAAAGTAGAAGCAGTTTCTCTTTCCACTTGCTCACATTCATCATCCCTAAATCTCCAGATGAGAGCTGCTTAAGTCAACACTGGCAACACTGCCACTCAATCCATATCTGTGGCTTCATCCCAAGTTCAAACAAAGCATCCAAACCATTTCCCAACAATTCAGTCACCTTAAGAGTTAGAAGATGCCTATAGGCCTGTTTTGGAAAACTTATCTGGATGCCTAAGCTTTTCTTACTGCACAGTTCAGAGATGGTCAACATCTTGCCTGAACTGAGTAAAAAGACAGTATTTAGCCCATTTATATCCACTGAGGAAAGGCATCCAAAATCCTTCAGTCTCCTTTAAGCATACTGTAAGCAGGAATCATGGAATCACAGAATGGCAAGGGTTGGAAGAGACCTCTGAGGATCACCTAGTCCAACCGTCCGCTAAAGCAGGCTCACCTACACTAGGTTGCACAGGAACATGTCCAGGCTAGTTTTGAAAGCCTCCAAAGGAAGAGACTCCACAGCTTCTCTGGGTAGCCTGTTTCAGTGCTCTGCATGCAGATCTCCTGCTTCCCAGGTAAGTGCTCCTGGACAGTAGATTATTTATTACATGACAGCTGGGTAGCAGTAGTCCATTTTTCAAAGAGAACTGTAGAAAACTTTTCACAGCCAGTTTTCAAAATCTCCATGTCTAAAGCAGAACTGGGCACACACATATTCAAGGCAAGGCTCCAGCTTCTGGAACTCAAGTTCTTGCAGGCACTTGGCACTAAAGGTGGTGAATTTATCCACTCCCACATCCAGGAGAGGGAATCCCAGAGCATCTCCCTCACAAGCATTTTCCAGACAACTGCTGTGGCCATCACACTTTGTCGATGGTGAAAAGATACTTTCTTCAGCACTTAGCTCTTCTCCATTTGCTCCATACAGCACATAAACACTGTGGATTCTTGGTCTGGAGCCAGATATCTAACTTGCAGTACTGTAAAGCTGTTTATTCATGTCCATGTTTCATTCACATGCTTTATTGTTGGACTAGATGATCTCCAAAGGTCCCTTCCAACCCAAACCATTCTATGATTCAATACAGAAGGAAACCAATGAAAACCCTGAAACTCCTCACATTCTGTCTTATTGTTCTGTTCTGGCCTCCAGAACACCCTATGAACCTCCTAACCAATCTTATGATACAGTTTTGAGGAAGCAGCATCAAAACAGTCAGAGCAGCTAAGGATCCTTGGATCCTAATAAACAAGACTGGTCCAGTGGTGAAGACCTTGAGCAGACTAACTTCCATTCTCTTCTTACCTACAGATACACAACTATAGCCATATCACCCAGAAGTACGTTTTTCTGAAGAGGCACTTAGATGGGTGAGATGAGACCTTGTGGGATTTTCAAAATCACCCCTTTCTAAAGTTTCAGGTTCCTAGCAGGTTGTTCTCCTTGACTTGAGAATTTACCTATCTCTTAAAAATCCAGCTGTATTCTCTTGCAGCGTTTAGTTCCAAACATAAAAACTGAGCATTTTAGGAGCAAAAGTTGGCCGAAGAACAAACAAAGTCTTGGAAACATTTTTAAATGTTCTCTTCCTTGTACAGGCATGGCTAAAACCATCAAAAGGCTTTAAGCCTTCCACTGACATATCAAACCCTCTTGAAGGGTCTTACTCTCAAAGCCCAAAACCAGGATGGTCTGTGGCTCATGTGCAAACCAGAAGGAAGTGCTTAAATTTTAAGAAGGGGCCAGTTATCAACCAGTAATCTGAGTGGCTTTGCCTATAGTTGATGCCTTATGAGCCCAGTGCGTGCCTCTTTCACTAGACTACCCTTCACCAAATACATCCTAATACATCAAGGAAAATGAAAATAGCAAGACCCTGACCAAATGGCCTTACGGGAAACATGGTTCAGCTGTGAAGTCCAGCTAGCTGTAAAACACAGTGCAAAGCACAAACTACACTTCCCAGGAGACACTCTGAGAATATTTTTGGCTAAACTGTTCTGGTTTTCTGCCAAAATACTTTGACAAAAGAACTAAACTACCCTGGAAAACTGAAATGCTTCTTTAAAAAGCTCCTTTGCCAAAAGCCTTCCTACTTCAAAAGGATTCTGTTCAAGAGTTTTTGAACAGTCCTAAAGATGACTAAATAAGAGCTTCAGAAACAGTGTAAAATCACTCAGAATAATCAGAAAAAACTCAGTCTTCAACATAATGTACAATTGAAAAAATTCACAAATTTCTGCTGCCTCAGCAGTGCAATTCTCTGCTAACTAGAACTACACCATGTTTAAAATGACATTTTGACTATGAATTTAATACATGAAAGAGAACGTAAAATTAAAATAACAATTTCATTTTACCAGATACATCTAAGAATTTTCTGAAAGACAGTCCAAATATTTTTAAAAAGGAATACTCAACTTGGAAATAGTATTTCTTGTGTGCAACACCTGCACACCTTATTTACACTGCATCAGTAGCATAAAAAAATTCAGGGATATGTCTAATGAGTTGTCACAGATTAAAAGAGCCTAATACCATTGTTACAAGTGATACTTTTAAATTGGTGTTTGTTTTATATTCTCTGATCACTGTAATGCCTGAAATGTTCATGATCATGTCAACGATCATACAGATGTGAAATACAAAAAATCTCAGTTACAAAGAGGGAAACGTAGAGCAATAGTTTATACACTTGATACATTTTTAAGAATCTTCCTCCACCCAAGGATCAAAGTTGGAAAGAGTCTCTGGACTGGAAATGTTACATTTCACAGTATGGCAACTGAACTGTTTCAGTTCTCCATGGCGATTTGATTTTGCTACAAAACAATTCCCTACATTGAGCACAGATGTATGTATGTCAGAGCAGAAGTCTGCAAGTCACTTTGTGAATCCTATTTTTCATACCTCATGACTGAAAAGCAGGCATGTGGCCTTCTGGTTACCAATGTATGGCTTAATCTCATACTCCAGCTCATTTAGACCAAGATTTTGTGTGTTTACACATCCTTCTATTTCATTAAGTATTCCTGTATACCACTACTTCCAACTCCGTTTGGTTTTCACTGAGTTTGCTCTTATCCAGTGGTGTCATTCGAGCTTTTTCTGGATCTTCTGTCATCTCCTTGACTTCTACAATGTCAGTCTTCATTCCCTGCTTTGCAGCTGTATTAAAAGCTCACTTTTTAAAGTAGAAAACAGTCAGCCACTCAGGAATAAAAGTAGAAGGATGGAGAAGAAAGCTTAACAGTTCCAAAATTAAACCGATATTGATTATCTGTTACCAGGAATTACAACCCATTAATGAACCACAATAAGTTGCAGTTGTAGAAAAATACACCGTTTTGTACTTCCCTGCTCAAAGGAAAGCGAGCTCTTCCAGTGGCATCTGCACACTCTAAATACACCACCGCCCCCCCACCTCCCCGCCACTAAACAGGAATTCAGTGATCTAACCCACACGCGTGATTCCCAGCAGAAAGGTCCAACATTATCTCATGGAATCGAGCGAGCTCTTATTTCCCTTACCTTCCCCTACTATTTGGGGACTGTCAATCATATTCTACAACTTACAAGGCAGCCCCCTAACAAATATTCAGCTTTTTCCCTCTACATGCTTCTAAAGAGCGAAAGTATAAAAGCCTCTTACCTTACGGTTGCTGAGAAAACGGGAACTGCAGAACGCTCTGTGCCTGCAGGGACACTGCACAGATGAACCTCATTGCTGCTGTTTACAGAAGTCTGACAGTTTTTAATTTGAAAAGAGGTTGTCTTTTGCTTTTCGACAGTTCAACAAATCAGACAAAACAGTTGCAAGTGTTATCTGTAAACAGCTTCCTGTTTGAAACAGATCAGCTGTCCTGCAGGACAATAATTAGGGAAGAAGTGTGGGAAAGCTGAAGAGGTCCATGATGTAAGCTTTTTATTTTGGGAATGTACTTTTTTGGGAATGCACACTTACTCTCCCCTCCTCCTCTCTAGCAGAGAACCCCTTTTTAACCATTTACATCTATTCAGCTCTAAGCCATGCATGTACACTGTCCCAGCACAGCACTTCCCTTGCTTTGCTTCAGCGAATATGAAACATATGAACTGCAGCACCCAATGTGAGGATCTTAAGTGGAGAATAAACACGCTCTCCCCTTACTGAAATTCTGCCCATTCTTGCAGCTGGCTGTAGCATTCTTGACTTCAGTAAAACATGCAACTACTCAGAGCTGGGTGTCAACACTCCACAATAACGTAAATGTGAAATTAAGCACGTGACAGGCTTCTTCACAACATTTTGGGGGTTGTCTTTTGTTTTCTTTTGGTTTTGTTTGCTTCAAACACCTTTTGATATCACTTTGTGTCAATGGGAAGGGAAAAAAGGGAACACAAATCCTTCACTATAGCTTCCAAAGACTTGTACAATTTTGGGTTTTATCTTAAACAGTTAGATTGGTTTGAGCCCTGCGTGAACCACAATACTCTATATGCATTCAGGAAAAAAAAAAAAAAAAGAAAAAAGAAATTAAAAAAAATGGGGCCAGCTGATTGTGGGAAGTGGAATTTTGAGAACATCTCCCTCCATTACAGCAGTTTATACTTCAACAGGTATTACTGGCTTCGGTCTCAACTTGCAGGGCAAATATAGAATACTGCTTATGACTATACCAATTAATGCCCTCTAATGAATAGCTGCTGTATTTGCAAGGCTGTAGCTCCGATAAGCTTCTTTAACAAAAAAGGCTTGCGAACCATTTGTCCCCATCCCTGCTCATGCCTCCTGCCCTCTCCCAGTTTCTCCAGCTAGAGTTTGAAGGGACAAGTTATAAGCGAGCACCCAGTCAGATGGGAGCCTGGGTAAGTCCCAGTATGTGACCTTTTACTGGAAGACCAGGATAGTAGCTATGGCAGCAGCAGGCTCCTTTCCACCTTTCACAGTCCCAGTAGCAGAAAAGTATCAGAACACTAAAAAGGTTTTTAGACTGAGGGACTAAAGCTGCAATAGGATACCCTGCATCCTGTGTGTATGGTTACTTCTTTACTACCTTTCTGACCTGCCTTCATAGGAGGTGTAGGTCCACTCCTTTGAGGATTTCATGTTGCAGTGGGGGCTGCAACACACGCTGAAGACACACGGTACTGATGCACCGTTTCCTGCAATGCACCGTCTCCTGCCCTTGGTCAGGCATGTCGTATCCCTTCTCCCAGTAAACCTCTCCTTGACATTGGAGGGGGCAACCTCTTTCCCCACCACAGCTCCTGCTTCACCAGCCCACAGTATCACCCACACCAAGCAGCTTTGCTGGCAACAAAGACAAAAATGTGTGCTGTGGGTACCACTGCACTGCAGAGGCAGTGGCACTTCATACTCAGGACTCTCTGCAGGCCACCTTCACAAAGGCAGACCTCTCCTAAAACTCCGTTTCCACGTTAGGCTGGACCTTAGCTGCACTCCTCCATTGCTATAAACTCCAAAACATACACCAAATCATCATGGAAAGTTAAGAACAGATGATCGCTTCCAGATTACATCAGTAAAGAAAGAACAAAATAACTGTGTAAGGACCACACAACTTTAATCTGGAAGTTCACTTTTATGCATACCAGCCCTGCTAGTTCAGTGGGAGCTGAAGGCAATTAGCAGGATTGGGTCCTTGTAGCACTCTGTTGGCAGCAACTTGCCAAGAGCCATGTGTGATGTAAATAATGCAGCAAAGCAACCGCAGTCCCAGCCTTTGAAGATCGTATTAGGACGGCAAAGGCACTGCCCATTTACATACATATCTACTCTCCCTGTAAACACAGGCAAATAACTTTGAGGCCAGAAACAAAATTCAAGGGAGAAATAGAGCCATTTCAGCCAAAGTTAGTAGAAAAGGTAGGATTAAACACTGGGGAAACAGCAGTGAAAAATAAATATAAAGGGCTGAAGCTCAAAAGGAAAGGGCAAGCTATAAATGCAGTGAAAGTGTTTCTCTAAGAAAGGGGGAAATAAGCAAGTACCTGATTTTCTTTCACCTAAGAGAGAAAAGGGCACAGTCCACTTACAGAAATGCATAAGGCATGCTTTGCTCACTCAGAAAGCCAACTAGAAACTGTGCAGCCATCATCGGTGTATCATTTAAATCAGACACCTATGTGCAAACTAAGGTGCTGATGTATGGACTGCACGAAAGCAGCTTAAGCCATCACCAGGTCACAACAGCCATTGGCTATTAAGCTAGTTTACCATTATGTTAACATGCCTGCCGGAAAACTGTAGGACTTCAAGAGCTGAACGACAAGTCTTTCAGCCACTCTTGCCAGATGGAGAGAGAGACACAGCCTTCAGCAGGCAGGGTACACAGCAAGACACACCAGCTAGGCCAGCTACCTCGGCTTGACCTAGCACCCAATATTCAGCCAGCCTTTAAGCTCAGGTTAAACACAATGCTGACACAACTATAGGTAGACATCTCGGATTGAAACCAAGCAAAATCACACAGAAAAAAGCAAACTGGTTGTAAAAGGATGGAGCCTTCTGTTGGAAGACAGGAAAAAATGCTTCTATGTTTTAGGATGCTTCAGGCAAATTTTTCTACACTTTCCAGTCAGTTGGTATTATCTTTCTATCTGTAAAGAGGATTAAACATAATACCTATTTAAAAACACAATGGCTTTTAAAAAACATTGTTATGAGAAGATGACAAGGCCCTAATTCTCCCCCCAGGTTTGGCAAAACATCCAACAGTATCAGCAGCATTCCCAATAAGATTTTCCCAGGGGATAAAAATTGCCAATACCCAAACTCTTTAATAAATCAGTATCTCAGCAGATATTGCGGGAGCTCGGCTTACTGCAGGGTGTCACAAATGCTGTTCCAGCTCTCGAAAAGAAAGGCTTACTCACTAAATAGCTCTTAATAAGCCTCCCAAGGCAAACTCCTGAAAACGTAAGGAGATGCAGCAGATGCACGACTCCTCCATGGTACAGATGTGCACGCCAGCACGCTGAGTGCATCCCCTCCTCTGCTCCTGAGACAATGCAGAGATGTGTCCCATTATCTTTGGCTTCACCTAACAGTAATTGTTTAAGCAAGAAAATAGTAAATGACTTTATTAAACATCAAAGTATACCTGGTAAAAGCCAGTCTGAAGAGCTGCCTCTGAAGATACTTATGTGAACCTCAGCCCCTTTGTGCAACCTCAGAAGGCAGACAGCAGCACTGTACCTCTACGGCCAAGGAGACATGAGAAGCCAACTTTAGCAGCTCTTCCGTGCAATCCATGAGATGTACGGTGGGAAAGGTCAGTGCAGAAACAGCAACGTGGGTTTAATTGTTTGCAGCTACGTAAAATCTGGCCTTCAGCTTTATTAGTGGTGGTGTATAAAATTTCTGAGCAGCATTCACTGCAGCAGCAGTGGTTTTTGTGTTACTCTGCATCTCCAAAATTGGAATAACTTCTTCAGTGCCTGCCTTTAATTCCATCTTTACTGCTCCAGGGGCAGATCTCAACTGAATCAGACATGTCAGCACAATATCCAATAATGAAAAACAGTAACTATGAATCATTTAGCAACACCTAGCAGCAACCGCTTGTTGCTAAGCTTAAGAATTACCTTCCTAGAAAAGAAAGAGTAACAGTAACTGCAGGGTAGAGAAGGAGAAACCTGAACTTGCAGACTGTAACAAAGCTAACAAACTTTCTCCTCTTGATCACAAGACATAAATAAGATCCTTCACACATAGCCGTGTAGGCAACAGAGCACTAGTACAAAGAGATGCTCGTGTCACTTCTTTCTTGCTCTCAGCAGAACGTAGGTTTTTCAGACAAGCACTCAAGGCAGGCAGCAAGAGGCACAGCAAAGCTGCTTTACTATAAGGGGTCAACCATTCACACTGATCAATGCTGCAGTCGGGCCTGTACGGAGAACAGGAAAACCTCACACTCCCTCAGCCTAACCACAAGACTTCTTTTTATGAGACTTCATGGCATTCTGTAAGCACTATCTTTTCATTTTTTTTTTCCTGTCATTCCGATACATTTCTAGAGACCTAGAAAGCACAACCCATAAAGAGGAAAAGGTCTAGGGTTTTGGCATTTAGACATAAGAGAGAATCAAACTCTGGCCTCCCATTTTGAAAATCCAGGAGAAACAAAGGCCTAAGAAATAGATTATTTCAGTCAACAAAACAGAAGTGACAGGATTTCCTTTTAACACTGCTCAGTGTGAGGATCACTAAACGAAAACTTGCCAGATGCTCCCACTAACACTCAAGAGGGGCTAATCAGACATGACATTATCATGGATCAAATTACCCTATTAATACAAGATAGGTCAAGCGCTTACCACCCAAAACTTCAAGCAAGTTCTATCATACTAGAATTGACACATCTATACACCTTTTCAAAGGGAAATCAGCAGAGAGCAGCCTTCCTTGGAGACAAAAATATTTGAAGACTTTCAGTATCTATATGGAATAAACAATGAAAGCTCCAATATAAGGTGCAAGTCTCAAGAGCACCACCCAGGTGTAAAGCCCTTGCTTCTCATTTTGGACTACTACAGGAAAGAATCAGTCTTTTGATAAAACTCTTCAGTATGCGATTGTCTCTTCACACTGACACTACCCACATGCTACAGGGTCTTGCTACAGAACATCTCGTCGCTTTTTTGCACAGATCAGCTGATAAGCTCCTGAGGAATCACACGTTCAGAGTTCAACTGCGCCAGCACCTGAAAGGTATAGCAAAAGTCTAGCATCATCTCCTATGGAGTCTGTTTAGGTTAAGGCAACATTTGACACCAGTATTCCAGCAGCCTCATTAGCACTTGACCAGATGGCATCAACTGACTTTCCAGATTGCAGGCATTCACTTGATATGCTTGTCAAGGGACAGAGGGAGTTGTCTTGACTGGATCACTGACACTAACACACAAGGGAGTCCATCAATAAAGGTAAAATAAGACCAAAGTCTTTTGCAAAGCACACAGCCTGGTATTTTTATGCCACACACACACAAAAAAAATAATCCACCTTTCCTTGCAGCTTAGTTGATGTAAGCACCATAAATGGCTTTGGCAGCATTATCCTTTCACTCAAAGAATTTGCTTATGGGGCCACCACAGGCCTTTGCATTTCATATAGTTCAAAGGGCTTGCAACAAGAGCCAAGAAAAATCTATAGCCAGCTGGCAGTGCCTGGGAACATTTTCAATCTTTACACTCAGTTTACTAGACTTCTCCTCCCCCGCTCACCCCCTCCCAGTGCTTCAAAACTAAAAACGCTGCTGACATTTTTATCACTATGAAGAGATCAAACCTGAGTTACATTTCACCATGAAACGGGAAATACCATCTACTGAAACCCCCTGCCTGAGCATCACCTCTTCTCACAGATGTTAACACAGCCCCAGCAGACTCACCAACCTCTAACTAAAGGTAGTCTACATCTGGTACATCTCAAAAAAATACTCCCCAGACTGCTTCTTCCAACCCACACCAGCAAATATCTGTTTGCACTGGCTACCATCTGTGACTGTAGTAGCAGGAAGCTTAGTAACATGCCTGACTTGAGACTAGAATTATTTTGGGGGGACTTGGAGGTGTGGTAGCGTCTCCAACATGAATAACACTCATTTTAACAATGAAAATTTGAATTCTAAAGTTCTGGCACTCCTGCTGCTGTAAGATCTTTTGTGGTTACTTTCCAAACAAGCAGCCAAGATTCAGAGTTATTACATACCTACAATTCCTCTCAGCTAATTCTGAGGGAAGTTGATGAATCCTCTTCTACTGAATCATCCAAGATGAACAATAAATAGTGGAGGAATAAATAAGGAATAAAGTTATATTCCAGAGACAGAAGTTTGAGAAGTAGACAGAAAAAGGCCTTAAGGTAAAGCAGCTCCTTCAGAGATGCAGCCTGCTGGGGTTTTTTTTTTGCAAACATTCAAGCGATGTCAGTAAGTAGGAGGGAATTAACTACTAACTGCAACATGTTTTCTCTGTTCTCTTTGCACTGTCTGCACCAAAAGTAACAGCATACACCTATCTGTCCTGCCCTACTGAACAGAAGTTATGGCATGACTTAAAATCTTTTCCTTTTTCAATGCAAGAGCAATGCAGAACTTGTTTTAACCTTTTAGTTCACAACTGAGGAAGACAGGTATTGAGTAGAAAGCAACCAAAAGCAGAGTAAATGGAAAAGGAAGCAAAGGTACAGAGACCCTCAGTAAATAGCACTTGTCTTCCATCTACTCTCAGGTAGGAAGATGCAAGTTAAGAACTCCTGGTGCACAGGCTGTTACCCACTTAGCTCTCCACCTATTAAGCTGTCTCCATAATTAGGTACCTTTTACTGTATTAAGCCCTTATTCCGAAGTAACAGAACAGTCCATTCAATACAGCAAAGTATTGAATTCATATAAATTGCTCAGAAAAAATTTACATGCCCAACTCCACACTTCCCCTTTCACTGGAAGTGCTTAAGGTGTTGCTAAACATCGATACCTAGGTCAACAGTGTAGTGTTTTTAGGACACCTTTGGCTGCTGTGATACAGCCAGTCCTGCTGTATCGCAAGCATGCACTGAAGTACGTTAAAAAACCAACATTCCAGCAGTCATTGCTTTACCCTGGCATACCTATCCCTGCCTTCAGCTATCAGCCATGAGAAAGTTTACCTCCAAACTGATATATAGACATATATACTGCTAATATATGGAGAATATACGAAGATACAAACCCCCATCATTTCTGAAAGCAAGATCATTACCTAAAAAAAATAAAGTAATGTAGTTTTTGTTCAGCAAAGTAGTTAAGCACTCAAAAGTGAAAATGTCTCCCCATTTCATTTCGATAAAGGTGAGAAGCTGCAGGATCTGCTTTTAGGTCAGAACTGGTATGCAATTTTGTCACTTAAAAGAGCAAGTTACCTCAAACTGTAACTCCTCCAACATAATTCCCAGAAATTCAAACCCCTGTTTCAGATATCATTGCTCCATGTTTCAGAGATCACACCACTTGCTATGTAGACTTCTTCCACTGTCAGGAACATGTAGGTCTCCAACTGGTATTCTTGTGTGCAAAACTCGGGAGTGTTCCACTGCTCTATGGTAATTCTCCACATTCTCCCCAAAAGGCAAATCTCAACATACTTCACTTAATCAGTGCCAATTGTTTTTGCAGACTCTTGTCCAGAGCCGTGTTGTGACAGTGGCAAGAATCACCTAAGAGGGCTACCATTAAAAATCATGGTGACTTAACACTTTTATACACAACAACTGTCACTCATCCAGGCAGTAAAGGAGTCCCATGAACCAGTTAATCCCCATCTGCGTTTAGGGAATTCAAAATTTAAATGAAATTACTCTCTTGTATGAACAGTTGTTTATTCAGCCATTTTTTGCACTTTACAGCTGGAATTCTGGAAATTCAAACACCACATCTTTGCCTGTGAGCTTCTTGTAGACACCAGAAAATGTTTCCACCTGTAAAGACAAACAATCTTGTTTATACATGCTGTGTGAGGAAGTAAAAATCTACATCAGCATACTTCAGGTACTACGCTATTTGCCACTGCATCTAAACTCTGAGGCTGATTACTTTCTCCTGGATTAAGATAGCTGAGCATTTACACACAAGACATGTTTTCTGGAGAATATCTGGAATCTCTTATTTGCACCATAGCAGAACCAGCCAAGTGAGCCTAAGTAAGTCCCCACAGATAAAAACTAAGCAAAGTGATGAGGGACTCAGGCTGTACCAAACACACCTGTTTAAGGTCAAAATGAAGTGCTTCACTTAAATAGAAAACAAATTAAAAACAAACAAAAAAACCCAACTCCCAAACAAAAAAAAACCCAAACTAATTAAACATTGTCTATTCCCATGACAGAACCAATGCAGCTACTTCACAATCCAGGGATTCTGACAAGCTGAATTAGAGCTTTAGTTCAACACTGTCTTCCCTCATCTTCAGCATCTTACTCTAAATAAAACCAGAAGCACCTCCACTGCCACAAGCCAAAAGGCCGTATCACCTAAGCAGCCTCTTAGAGCTATGTCAGAATGCCACCCCATCCCGCACCAGAAAGTACAGTTTTTCACCTACCTTGTGTTCAACATTGTTCTGTTGCGCTTTGTCCAAATGGACTTTTATGAGCCTGCTGCCGTCCAGTTTTACACGGATTCTCTTGCCCACAATTTCACTTGGGAAGACCAGGTCTTCAAGAATGGCATCGTGCACTGCAGTAAGCGTACGGCTGAAATGCCACATTTGTATCATTAAAACACATCCTCTTACCAAATTTTCCAGTTCATCACGGTTTAAGCCTTCCACAACATGCTTTAGTTGAAAATTCAGTGGTGTTTTGTTCTGGGTTTTGGTTTGGTTTTTTTCTGTGGTTTTTTTTTTTTTTTATTAACGCTGCAGTGTGACAATCCTGCATTTTTCACAAGCCATGCAAAACTAAAAGTTAAATTCTATGCTAAGTGCAGAAACTTAATGACTGCATGAGGGGGAAAAGTCAGTAGCCAGGTTTCTGACCTTTTAGATCCCATGTTGCTTTATAGCAACAGCCCTAAAACATTCTTTTATTTCTATACACTTTAGGAAGATTTTATTTAAATCCGAACCAAACTGTTCTATCTGCAATTTTGCCAGAGACATTCACTGGAAAAGTATCCAAGTATCTTCCACTACAGAGTATGTTCACAGTAGACCCAGCTGTGAAATCACTGGTTTCTTTCATATGTCTAAACTTCAGCAGCTTAAACACCAACGTATTGAAGGAAAAGTCTAGTAGGTTAAGTTTAATCAAGGCTTAGAAGACTGTTTGATATCTATATATTTGTTCTTGAACTGTCCAGAAGTTAGCCAAAATGAGAAAAATTAATCCAGGTTATTTTGTTTATGAGTTTAGATGACTAGTAAGATTTCCAGCTTCCCTACCTGCAGTTTCAAGGCAGTATCTCTAGTAGCTAAGACCTGTGTCTACAGCAGCATTTCAAGCTTGCAAAGATTGGGATAGCCAAGGGAGACAAACATCCATCACATTTCTACGCTTCGCAATATACATTAGCAGTTTTACAACACTACCGGCCTGATACAGTGTGAGGCTGAGAAAGGAACAGTCCTGCACACTCTTCTTCCCTCGTGCTGGAAGCAGCAGCACGCTCGTCACATCCACCGATGTGGATTTCCTCCAGCCACTGCACAACACTAGTTTTAATGTACCACGGAGTGCTCCAAAAGCAGGACTGCAGCTAAATGAGTACTATGAAACTGCACTTTGAAAATCAATGCCTGAAAATGTCAAAATACAACAATAGGTATGACACAGGCATGACACTGGGGCTGGTAGAAGTTGCAGGAACATGTCACATGTTCCTATTCTTTTACATGTCATTTTTTTTTTACGTGTCATAATGAGGATAAACTTAAGATGTGGACTGTATGACAACACAGCAAGAGAAAAGTATAGAAAAGGCACTGATATCCACACAGACACATTAGTGTTGCATGTTTAGTAATAAAGAGATGAGAGCAGGGAGGCCATTTATCACAAGTGACTGTATTGCTCTTGTTGAATTCAGACCCAGAGAAACTACTTGCACCTACACCCCCTCCTCAGCCACTCTCTCCCTCACTGCATCCCTTCAGTGAGCTAGCCCTACCTTCTCTACAGTCTAACATTGAATGTGGGTGTGGCTCTTCCTACAGCTAAAAAAAAAGTAATTCCTGTCAGCACACTGCAGTGACAGAGAGGGCAGGTTGGGGTTTCCTAAGCCAGTATTGCTGGCTAAATCTGGCTACAGCTGTAGCTGGAAATACAAATGGGAATTCTAAGAAAAGCAACAGTGCCCAAACACAAGCTTGTTACTGCACCCTCTAGCAGTCAAATGGGAGATACTACATCAAGCAACGAGAGAAAAGACAAGACAATCCCGTTACTTGAATGGCTTCTCAAAAATACAGAATCACAGATTGTTAGGGGCTGGAAGGGATCTCAAAAGTTCATCAAGTGTAACCCCTCCTGCCAGAGCAGGATCACCTAGAGTAGATCACGCAGGAACACATCCAGGCGGGTTTTTAATGTCTCCAGAGAAGAAGACTCCACAACCTCTCTGGGCAGCCTGTTCCAGGGCTCTGTCACCCTCACCGTGAAAAAGTGTTTCCTTGTGTTTACAGGGAACCTCCTATGCTCCAGTTCGCCCCCATTGCCCCTTGTCCTGTCATTGGGTGACACCGAGAAGAGCCTGGCTCTGTCTTCCTGACACNAACTTTACACTTGCCCTTATTGAATTTCATTAAATTTCTCCCTGTCCAGCTCTCCAGCCTGTCTAGGTCACACTGGATGGCATCACAGCCCTCCAGCATGTCAGCGAACTTGCTGAGGGTACACTCCATCCCCTCAACCAGGTCACTGATGAAGATAATAAACAGCACTGGACCTAGTACTGACCCCTGGGGGACACCACTAATCGCAGGTGTCCAGCTAGAGTCTGCTCCACTGACCACAACTCTCTGGGCTCTGTGCATCAGCCAGTTCCAAATCCATCTCACCACACAATCATCCAATTTGCTCCTCTTAAGTTTGTCTGCAAGGATGCCATGGGAGACAGTACCAAAAGCCTTGCTGAAGCACCAAATATTACTTGACTAAACTACCAAGTTACAAACGAAAGCTGTCATATTGAATCACCATTATTTACTTACCTTCTGGGACGCTTTTGCTTGTTTTTTGTGCGGCTTTTTCTCGTTGGCTTGGGCAGAATCCTTCTCTGTTATGGGGGGGAAAAAAGGCATCTCAGTATCTGGTGTTTGCAAACAACTAAAAAAATCAAATCAAACAACACACGCAGGTTGGTTTCTTTCCCCCACTAGAAAGAGATGCAGAAAATGTACAAAAGCGAGACTTAAGGATGCCAAAGCTACACCAGCGTTAGAACCTGGTATTACTTGCAGAAGTACTGATACTGCTTTCTTTCTCTTCTACTATCAGTGCACTGAAATAAAAGATTTGTGCTTCATATCACACTCCTCATGAGTACAACCAGGGTAGCTTACTATGTTGTATTGGCAATCTGAACACACCTCTTTGATAAAAGAAATCTCAAAGAATTTTACAATTTCTGTTCAACTGAGCCCCTGATATGAAGCACAGTAGCAAGCTACCTCAGGTCCCACAGACAATTACGTGACATCTGTGGCTAAAATGCTGGTTTGAATTGTGAGATGTATTACACAAGATCAAGCCAGATCAAACCCTGGTTTAAATGTACTTAGTTCCAAAAGCAGCATCTAAAGGTGTATGTATAGATGACAGCTTAGATCAATAAAACATATTTTCTATGCATACACACACACACCCCCCCTCCCAGCCTGGATCAGCAAAACATATTTTCTGCTTCTCTATCTGCAAGGGTAGATATTTTAAAACATTGAGTTTTAGATGCAGTTGTAGCCACCTGCAGAATATTCTGTCAACACATCACAGCTTCTCCATGACTGTATTCATGACGGAGGTACAGTAATCCAAACTGGGTCATGTCATATTCAAAAGCAACTTTTCACCTACAGCAGAACTGCACCCATTCCTTTCAAAAATCTGGATTACTAAATGGACAGGGAACTCTCAGGCATTTAAAACTTCCAGAAGCACTTCATTAAAAGAAGTCTTCTTGGCCACATAAAGACACAGGGTAAGGTGCTGTGGCTCTTAAAATTATGCTAAGAAGAATTTTTACTAAAAAGAGCTTCAGTCTAACAAGTAACTGTCCACTCTGCTGACAGACCTCCAGAGTTTGTCCTCCCCCTAGTACTGTCCAGAGTGCCCTCTATCACCTTTCCATGGCTTAGCTCCTTCCATAAATTCAGAACTTGAGTCCGGCTTTTTTCTTCCCCTTGTATTAATCTAAATGTTAATTACTTAGATTACATTAGTAAAGCTCTGATTAGTATTTGCTCCCTCTTACTTTCAAGTTTTGCTTCTGAAACTTTTAAAGGAGAGGCCAAAACAAGAAAGCAATACGCCCCTCCAAAATTTTTCAGATCTCACCAAGCTTATATATCTCGCCAAGCCTTGGCTGCTACCTGAAATGGTTTTAGCTTACATCCACAGAAAAACATTCATTACATTTCCTGATGGTAGAAAAAATATGCATTATATCATTATCTTGAGTGGACAAGACAAGTAGTGCAGCACTGGAACAGCTTATACAGAGAGGCAGTGGAATGTCCACGCTTGGATGCTTTCAAGATGTTTTCATCTAGACAAAACCATGGCTGATCTGATTTTGTGTTGGCAACAGGCCTGCTTCACATGCAAGGCTGGGCTAGATACCTTGAGGGGTCCCTTCGAATCAACATTTTTATGTTTCTCAGTTTTTACCTGAGCAATGAACACCACATGCTTTCCACTGAACTTCTTCTCCAGCTCACGAACTAGCCGCACCTGAATCTTCTGGAAGGATTTCAGCTGAGGAACTGGTACAAAGATGATGATGGCTTTTCTGCCACCACCCACTTCGATTTCCTGAAGAAGAAGGAAGTAAACATCACTTTAGGGGTCGAAAGCAAACGTTTTGTTTGGTCATGAATCCTCTGAACATAGATATTTTGCAGCCTTGCTTACAAGTGTTTTGAAAAAAAAAAAGCATCAGAGAGCAGCATCTGATTTATTGCATCTAAGAGCAGGCATTAAAACAGAAAAGCCTCTGGTCAGAGAGCTTGTTTTGCTGTAAAGGGGTGTCTGGGCAATAAGTCCCACCACTCCTTTCAGGGTCACATCCTCTGAATACCAAACATCATTATTTCTTCAGGATGGGATTCAGATGCTAGAATCCTAACTACTCTGCAAGTTTACCATCACGTCGGCAGTAGTAAGTACATGGTGATACAAAGTTCCAAGAATTATATGCTTCTAATACAGACTCTGGAAAACTTTTGCCTTAATAAAATCTCTCATTTTTGAGCTACTACTTCATGGAAATCATCTCTGTCCACTACATTCCAAGGCCTGCATCACTACACAAATAAAAGATTTCCTTCCTCTCCAAATGCCAGCAGTTTTACAGCACACCAACATGGATTCTTTTTCCCCTGGCTTGTTTCTCCAACATTTATCAGAACTGAAGAAGTTTGTACAGGCTTAAAAGGCACCTCTCCCACGAACCTAACTACAGAGACATTCTCTGACAGGATGGGAAGCCAAAGTGTTTTCATCAGCTATGATTCCACATGACTGAACTCAGATGCTCACAAGAGACTTCTCACAAATAAAACCAAGCAGCTAAACAAACAACAAAAACATTTTTTAAAACTCCTCATTGAGGACAGTACTCATTGCTGTACTTCAGCAGCAAAGCAGTTCTGAGGGCCCCTGAACCCTCATACCAAGCCAATTTCTGCATTCCCAGATTCTTTAACTTAACTCTAAACAGTCACTTATCTGTGTCTGTATTGGTGGGCCTCAGCAAGAACCAAAAAGCAACTTACTTAAGTTTTTGGTTGCCGCAACCAGCTTCAGAAGTTCCATCCAGTCTCCAAGGCTGACTAATTCTAATATTAGTTTTCATCCTTCTTTTCCACTAATTTTCTTTTTCCTTTTCTTCCTTAGGGTTTCAGTTTTAGCTTCAGTAAACTAAAGCTTTAGCAAACTCAAGCTAAAATTTACAAAGAGGCTAAACTACCTTATCGAGTCAATTACCTCAATCCACTTCGTATTACTTGGTACATAACAGAGATTTTACATAACAGATTTTTCATAGCAAACTTGATCTTACAGAGTATTACAATTTACGTTCCTGACAAAGATTTTGCAGTGCCTACATTGCCAGACAATATCTACACACAAAAAGCTAGTTTCAGACCTCAGGCCCAGTTTGCAAAGACAGAAAGTACAACTACCATTTTAAAACATGTTTAAAACATCAAACTGCTATTTGAGTTTTTACAATGATTTTTCAGACCAGTTCCTAAAAAAACCCAACCCATTATTACAGAATCCTACATGTTAACAGCAAATACCATAAGATGAAACACAGCAGCAGGTAGTAAAACAACCACAGACTGTAAGAAACAGGTAAAGAGACCATTCACCTAGTACATTAACATTTGCGGAAGTGAAACACACATAGAGCAAGTTGTCAAGCAATTTTCTGGATGAAGCCCAGCCTACCTTAGCTGCTGTGATGTTCAACTCCCGCAGCTGAGCCTTTAAGTCGGAGTTCATTTCCAACTCCAGCAGAGCCTACAAGAAGTTGTAGAATAATTCATTACATACAGTTTAACTCATAAGAACCCTTGAGACCAAAGTCTGCCCACAGTGCCAGGAAGTAGTTATGCACTTTTCACCACAGTCAGTATCAAACATATAACTGCCTGTAAGTCACAATAACACATGTCACAAGTTCAGTTGGTGGGAACACAGGCTGACCGCTCCAGTTGCTAAACTGTGAAAGAGTACCCGTTTAGACAACGCCACACTCGAAGTCTGAGCTCCAGACAACTGTGACAACACTGCCTCCGTAACTTGCAGTCAGTTACCAAACAGCAGAGGGAAAGCACACATACCTGGGATATACCAGACTCGAACTCATCTGGCTTTTCACCATTAGGCTTCACAATCTTTGCGCTAGAGCTGAACATGGCCTTTCTGCAACGTAAAAGAACACCTCAGCTGCCAAAAGGAACGTATCTTCTGCCACAAACACAGCAAGACTCTGCAATCCGGCTACTCTGCCACATGCTTCAAAGCAAAGCCAGGGAGAGCCCCACGGGCCCCGCAAGCCCAGCACATCGCACCAGGGGACGCCGACCCCTGCACGAGAAAACCGCCATGGACGGCGAGGGGCCTGCCCTGGGCTGCCCGCCGTGTGCGCTAAGGCGCCGGCAGCCGAGAGGCCCCAGGAGCACCGNGCGTCGCGAGTTCCCTGCGGCTTCCGCCACGGTGAAGCCGGAACGGAGGCGCGTAGTCCTGGCACGGCGCCCGCCGATGAGGTCACGGCCAGCTGCTGGGCGCTGCGGGAAGGGGTGGGGGAGGCCAGAGAGCCGCCCATACGCGGTGCCGGTGGGGCCGGGCGGAGATGCCCTCAGCCGCCGTCTGCGGGGCGTGGACTCCCTTCCCGCCGCTCGCTCTCCGAAGGGTGCTCTGCCCAGGACAGTGAGGGAGGTGGGGGAAAGCGAAGGGCCGGGCCTTGGCCGCCACTTGCTTCTCCTTTGGCCCGGGCGGCGTGAGGCGGCCCCCGCCGCCCTGCTCGCCTCCCAGTCTGAAGTTCTCGGCCTCTGCTGTCTTCTGTAAATAGTCACTGGATCTCGGCCGCGGCAGAGCGGCGCTGCTCGGTTTGCTCCAGCAATGGCAGGGCCCGCGGGCAAAGCGTGTGTCTCTTGGGGAGCTCCCTCTCCCGTGTCAATTGCTGCTCAAGGCAGCACCCACCAGCTTTCGAAAGAGAGTACGATAGTGGGTGGGCTTTTTCCTCCCCTCTCCGTTTCATCTCTCCACATTAATTTAGTGGGCCGAGAGATGACCCATGATGTTCAGCCCTTTCAAGGAAGAAGAGACCTGCTGAAGAGGTTTCTGGCACATGGTCACTCCTGACCCACATCAATGCGTTGTGCTGGAGAGACAAAGCCAAAACCATACCGGGGAGCCCGCTGACAGACAGAGGGGGTGGGCAATAGCGTGCCAGCTCGCATCCTTGCCTGGCCTTTGTTTTGAGTATCTCTATACACATCTCTCAGTTGCTTCTGCTGAAACAATGTCATAGAGATCAGGATTACTGAACTGTCCTTAGACTAGAAATAACATACGAGTCTGCAGCTGTGTTTACGTACTAACAGAAGATAGGAGAGTTCTGGGCTACACGTATTCTCTCATCACTGAAAGCACCTTTTATATATAGTGTGTCAACACAGAAAGCGCTATGAACACTTCAGTTCCACACTGATAAAAAGAACACCAATTTCAAAAGAAGCGACTTGCATGTTGATTCAGGTGAAAGTGCCTGGCTGTGTATCTAAAGCAGAGCTAAAACCTTGCCTTAATAAAAAACCCCAACCCTATTGGGGATATCCTGGGCAGATAAAAAATTCCCCGTTGGCTAATTTAGACAGGTTGCCCGCTCAAGGAAAAGTGCCACTTGGAGGCAGGTGTGCAGTTCTTGGCACACGCTGTCCAGACAGGTTAGACACAGGAATGAGGCTCACAGCGCTGGTTCTGTGCTCAAATTCCCTGAATAAAACTGAAAGCCAACTTTTAATTTGTAGTACACATTCCCTATAGCTATGTAATAGTGTATGTAAAGTCTGTCACTCAAAAAGAAATCCTATGGTGGAGTAATAAGCTCCTGTTTTAAACAAAAAAAAAATTACAAGGACACCACCATACCCAATCTAAACAACCTTAGCATCTGCAGAAGGCAGCCCATCATGTTTTCTAACATTAGTGTGTTTTTTGTTACATTTATGATATCCAGAAATGCAGATTGCTCAGTTCCCATTTTTCTCCCAAGTTATTCTTCTTTCCTTGCATGAATTCAAAGAATTGGAAAAACTGCCTAACTTGTGCTGATGGCCAGGATTAGTATTTATAGATATTTTAAGTTACCTAAACATCAGTGATGAGAATCTGTCTGATGAGTGAAAAAAAAAGAAAGATAAGTAATCATCTCAGCAGTGCAGTAGACCGCATTCAGGTTATACTGTGAAATCTTTTATGAGAAGGAGAAAGAATCGGTGGTGTGCAGATGGATCAAAATCGGGCTGTTCAGAGCGGTAATGAAGAAATAAAGATGCTACATAAGAACAAGGAGAGAAGTTGTGGAGAGATGTTTCCTTTCTGACGCCGGCTGTGCATTAGGGAAGGGATGCTGAGTATTGAGATCTCCGTGTGCTTTACCCAGTGGATAATGCCTGGCATCCAAAGCAGCTGATAGGTTTTAAAGAGTCACTGTGGACGTGTGATCTTTAAAAGAAGTTATGTCATTACAAAGTAATATAATTAATAAGGTTCTTACGCCGTGCAGACTCAGAATGGGCAAGGTGAGGAAGCATAAAGAACAAAATAGGCAGGCATGTTATAAAAGTATCCCAATGGCAGTAAAATAAGGTCTCATGGTGCTATAAATAACATGATTTAATATAATTGGAAGAAACAGAAGGCAAGACTTGTCAGGGTCATAGCTAATTTTAGAATCAGGAGCAAAACGGAGTGTATTACTAGTTCACTTCTCTGAAAGAGGCTTGTAGAACCATGCCAAAGTTTCAAAGCTCATGGGTAGGCTGCTCCTCTAAGGGTTGACTGAAGTTTGCGATGGTGCTCGGTGAGTACTGCTCTGCAGTTACTTTTCATTACCGATACGCAGCTTTATACTGAAGCACAGGCAAGGTTTTGTTTTGCAAGATCTCGGTTCTGAGAAGGAAAGTAAAGTACCTCCTTTTCCCATCTTCTGTTTTTAATGGAGGTAATGAGATGGCAATATAACTTACACTTGCAGGGTGTGCTAAAGTGGCTACCCAGTGACCTTCCTACCTGCCTAAACATGTGTTAATGTGGGACAAAGTCATCGGCTAACAGCACAGTGAGTCGAAGTAAAAACGTCCTACAGACACAGACCCTTACTTAACCAATGAGCGTACTTTTTGTAGATATACTATTGTCCTACCTTTTTCTGCTGACTATGTTATAAATACAGAAATGGCTGTCAAGAAAATACACGGATAAATTAATAAACAAGTTTTGGTTCTAGTGGAGGGGATAACACGGGACCACTTATAAGCTGAAAAAGGGGGGCAGAAAAACATGGCTGCATTTGTAGCGCAGCGCATTGAGAAGAACGCTAACTATCAGGCCATGGCTCAATGGCCACTCTCATTCAACAAGGTGCCACCATGTTTCCACCAAAACAGAGGCACCTGCTTCTCTCTCTTGTCCCTTTCCTGCTCATTCCTAATACCTCACCTGTGACTGGACCCTTCAGCTTTGCAGGTGGGGACTAAATGGTTCACTTTTTGGTGAGTCTTTACATCACTTCACAAAGCCATGAGTTACAGAGCCGGAAAGGTGCTTTCTGCTCCAGGCTGGCTAAAAACCCCCCAGATCTACTAGTGCTACAGCAACCAGAGAGCAAGCACAGGTATTGCTGAGCCTAGCGGTGCTAAATGCCACAGTAGCTGTCACATGAGGAAAGGGATCCATCTCTCCTGCCACTGCATCACAACAGCAAGGGAAAATCAGCAATGTAGATGCATTTGTAAAGGTCGGGCTGGCTGATCATATGCAACCTCAGTTTTACCAAATGTGAGAAAAAGCAGTGAAAATAACGTGTATGGTACTCAGTGGACTTCAAAAACACATACTTTTTTTCTTTTTTTTTTTTTTTCAGTTTGAATCTGAGCTCTGTGTGTTGATCATGACAGCAGGAGAGTTACTGTTCAGTCCTTGCATGGAAATTGGATGTATGAATATGTTCAACCAGAGAATTAATGAGTGTAACAGAAGGTCTTTTCTTTCCCCATCACTTACTGCTCATTTCTCTTTTAGTACGTGTTACCCAAAGAAGACTACGAGTAATATATACATGTAAACCTGTAAGGAGTAAGAAATCCATCTTCTAGAGAAAACCATAATTAAAAGAAAAACTAAGAGCAATAAAATGAGATTATCACAGACAGGAAGTAGTCAAAATCCCAAGAACCTCAGTGGAAAGCTTTACAGAGATAATTAATGTAAATAATCTTGATCTGAGAAAATCAGACGTAAGCATTTTGTAAGTCAGAGCAATATGTAACCTCATGAATGTGTTGGAAGAAGCAAGAAAAATGTAGTAATTATATTCTGATACAACCATGACCAAATAATTTCTGTATTCCACCAAGGCCTGTGAAATGCATAAGCTCACTGGGGTTTGGTTTGTTGGTTTTTTTTGTAAAGAGAGTTGTCATCCAACAGATACACACAGTAACGTTGAACTCAATTTGCTGTTTTTGCAAGGGAAGACAAAATTGGTGTCAGTATTTCACAATCTTGGCATTTTACTAGGCCACCTTTCTAAATCTGAATGCAACACTAAACAGCTCTGGTATCTCAAGGTTGGCTTTGTCCCAGTACATCTATATTAGGGCAACAAGGGAAATCCAGTGGCTGTACATGCAGCAGCACATATATGTTAGGCTGTTTTTGGAGGCGGTCACACCTGTGCCCACATCTTCCGTACTTTGATTTCATCTGAAGCTCACTTAAGGCATTAAATTCGGCACATATCCATTCCTCCTGCCTTTGGTCTCCAAGATCAGGACACTCTCAATAAAAAGGTATGTGACAGCAGGTTGCAGCTGGCAACAGCTTGATCTTTAACCTGCTTGGACAAGGCGGTTCTCATGATTTCAGAGGCCATCAGGGTACAGGGCTCAGCTAGAATACACTTGCCAGGAGCCCTTGAATTAAATAGCAGCATGAGAAGTGGTTCAATGACTTTCTTCAGTTCTGGACTTTTGGATGTACTAAATATTTTGAGGCTTGTGCTATCTTTTATCGACAGCCCTTCCTCGAGTGTCAAGGTGAGAAGGACAAGTGGGGACTAACAGGAGGCTTTTGGGTTTGTTCACTCCTGGATGGTGCACCATTCGTTTTATTGACTCATTAGTAACCAGGAAGCCACTGGAGCTGATAGCAGGACTGGGACCGTTATTTGGG
>VWZK01017170.1:47543-58486 GCA_013396935.1 Baryphthengus martii
GGCGACGCGGCGCGGCAAGTCGCCGCCGCCGCCGGGCCGGCCTCACCCCCTCCTCCTGTGTTGCAGGGCGGAGTGCCAGGAGCAGGTGAACAAGTTCCCTTCCGCCAGCTTCAAGAAGTTCGCCACCGAGAAGGACGCCTGGGCCTTCGTGCGCGCCGGCCTCCCGGGCCAACAGCAGCAACAGCAGCAGCCCGAGGCGGCAGGTAGCGCNATGACAGCAGGAGAGTTACTGTTCAGTCCTTGCATGGAAATTGGATGTATGAATATGTTCAACCAGAGAATTAATGAGTGTAACAGAAGGTCTTTTCTTTCCCCATCACTTACTGCTCATTTCTCTTTTAGTACGTGTTACCCAAAGAAGACTACGAGTAATATATACATGTAAACCTGTAAGGAGTAAGAAATCCATCTTCTAGAGAAAACCATAATTAAAAGAAAAACTAAGAGCAATAAAATGAGATTATCACAGACAGGAAGTAGTCAAAATCCCAAGAACCTCAGTGGAAAGCTTTACAGAGATAATTAATGTAAATAATCTTGATCTGAGAAAATCAGACGTAAGCATTTTGTAAGTCAGAGCAATATGTAACCTCATGAATGTGTTGGAAGAAGCAAGAAAAATGTAGTAATTATATTCTGATACAACCATGACCAAATAATTTCTGTATTCCACCAAGGCCTGTGAAATGCATAAGCTCACTGGGGTTTGGTTTGTTGGTTTTTTTTGTAAAGAGAGTTGTCATCCAACAGATACACACAGTAACGTTGAACTCAATTTGCTGTTTTTGCAAGGGAAGACAAAATTGGTGTCAGTATTTCACAATCTTGGCATTTTACTAGGCCACCTTTCTAAATCTGAATGCAACACTAAACAGCTCTGGTATCTCAAGGTTGGCTTTGTCCCAGTACATCTATATTAGGGCTACAAGGGAAATCCAGCGGCTGTACATGCAGCAGCACATATATGTTAGGCTGTTTTTGGAGGCGGTCACACCTGTGCCCACATCTTCCGTACTTTGATTTCATCTGAAGCTCACTTAAGGCATTAAATTCGGCACATATCCATTCCTCCTGCCTTTGGTCTCCAAGATCAGGACACTCTCAATAAAAAGGTATGTGACAGCAGGTTGCAGCTGGCAACAGCTTGATCTTTAACCTGCTTGGACAAGGCAGTTCTCATGATTTCAGAGGCCATCAGGGTACAGGGCTCAGCTAGAATACACTTGCCAGGAGCCCTTGAATTAAATAGCAGCATGAGAAGTGGTTCAATGACTTTCTTCAGTTCTGGACTTTTGGATGTACTAAATATTTTGAGGCTTGTGCTATCTTTTATCGACAGCCCTTCCTCGAGTGTCAAGGTGAGAAGGACAAGTGGGGACTAACAGGAGGCTTTTGGGTTTGTTCACTCCTGGATGGTGCACCATTCGTTTTATTGACTCATTAGTAACCAGGAAGCCACTGGAGCTGATAGCAGGACTGGGACCGTTATTTGGGGTGACAGCGAACTTCAGCTGAGGACCCCTGTGAAATTGCATCGCTTTGTTACTATCTGGGCTTTCAGAGCAAAGAGTTGTGTAAAATGCGGTGGTGATCTCATACATCCCGTGCTCCTCCCCAGACAAAAGCTGGTTTAGATGGCTTTTAAAATGCAATCGTTACGTGGGGGAAACAAAGCGAACTACAACAACAAAACAACGCCAAACTCTGGGCTTTTCCGGCAATTTTGGCCTCTCTCGCGGCTCGTAGGGCAGCCCTCAGCGCGCTCTCGCGGCCGTTGCCCTTCCCGCCGCCCGCCACGCATGCGCGGCCGGCGACGGCGNGAGGGAGAGAGGGAGGGAGGGAGGCCGCGATGCGCCCTGGCGGGGCTCGCCCGCCTTCTGCGCGACTTCTGCGTAGCCACTGCCGCCCCTGGCTAAGCGCGGGTAGCGGCTGCTGGTCATCCTCCGGTGGGCGTCTTGTCTTGTGAGAGGCGGGGGGAAAGGCGCGGTGGTAAGTGCCGCGGTGGCCCAGCCCTTCGGACACGGCGGTGGGTGTGTCTGTGCCATGGAAGTATTTCTGTAGGTGCTTGGAGAACGTTGCTTGTCCGTTTTAAGGGCTGTTCCATGCGCGTCTCCTTTTCATTTTGATCTGGGATCGAGAATGACTAGTGTATACTATAATAGTTTTTCCATAGCGTTTTTGGGTGGTGTTTAACAGACTGTCATTGCTAACGGGTGGTAAACTGTTGTTTTTCGAGTTAGTCACTTCAAATAAAATTTGTTAATATATATAATTGAATGTTCTTTTTTTTTTTTGAATTTTTTAAAATTTTTTTTTTTTTGAAGGGGCACATGGTCCTCTGACTGTAACACAGGAAAATGGTAGCCAGAAGGATGAACCAGAAAGAGACATTGTATGTTGCAATACATGCAAGAGGCCATATGACCAATCTACTAACGAAGAATGCATTGTAAAGCGTGTAAAACATGATGAAGTATACTCAGCACCAACAGTCAGTGAAGATAAATTTTCATATATGGGTGAGGTCTTTCATTATTCCTATAATTCTTTTCAGTTCTTTGTCCTCTTTCATGAGTAACAAGTGTAATTAGCGCAAAGTTTTTAGGGATATGTGTGCATGGCAGCATCAGGCCCAGCGTAACACTGTTTCTTTCTAAAACGGAAATGTAAGCCATGGTATATATTCATGTTGTCTTTCAGTGTAATTTTAATGTACTTTAACCTGTATCAACATAGAGGTTTAATCTGAGCATTATAGGTGTGATTTTATGTGTGTCTGGGTTACAGACTACATTTAAATTTACAGATGTAGCTGGGAAGTTTTAAAGTTGACTGGAGAAGACAGTAACTGTAGTGGGAATATGGAATTTGGGGAAGAGGTTCTTCCTGAGGCTGACTAATCTGACACCAGTGAGGGTGTGAAGCTGCAGTGGGACTTCTGGTGTTCTGCGTTCCAAATTTACATGGCTTCTGTCCTTAACTTTTTGAAGAGCTCTCTGAGGAGAGAAGTTTTGAGGATTACTCTGCTGGCAGACATTTCTTCTTGCTTGAAGAGTTTACGTCCTTGAAGGAGTGTTTGAACTTCTGCTTTGGTTAATTCTTTTGTAGGTGATTTTGCAGTTGTATATACAGATGGTTGTTGCTCGGGTAATGGACGAAATAGGGCACGTGCTGGAATAGGTGTCTACTGGGGACCAGGCCACCCTTTGTAAGTAGCTGAATGGATTTTATTTATTTATTTATTTTTACTGTATTGCTGGTTTTTGTGTGATTTACAGTACCAGTATCTTTATGAATATGAAATCCCATTTTTGAGACTCATAATGGCAGTGCTACAAGACTAGTGAATTATTGAGGGGAAAAGAGAAAGCTGCAATTAGTTTTTAAAATAGATGTAGGTGTGTGCAAAGTACAGCCAATGTAATTCCCTATTGATGGCAGGTCCAGATACGCAGGTGGAAGTTAGAGTAGGATATCTATTCATTCCCCTTTATAAAAGGAAAAGTGGTTCTTTTTAATTTAGTTTTCTAATGTGTAGTCATTACACGCCATTCTGAATGTTTAGGGTAACTGATCTGCTGTTTCTTCCTTGGACACAGAAATACCAGTGAAAGGCTTCCTGGACGACAGACTAATCAAAGAGCAGAAATACATGTAAGTAGTAAATGTCCTAAAATGCTTCTGCATTTTAGACCGCAGCAGCACGCTCATGACTATTTCCACTCTGGCCTTTAGAAACCAGTTATGGAGCTGTGAGGCAAGTGCACAAAATATCAGGAATTATGACTTGAAACAAATAGCTTCCTTCAAGTTGTATTGATCTTTATTTGTCTGGGACAAGGTAATTCACTTTAAGAATTCCCAAGGATGAGGCCAAGCACAGCTATTTAAAACAGCCTTGCATTAGGAAGGCCAGGTTCTCAAATCTGTATAGTATCCTTTTCATTTTTAATGTGTATATATATCTCCGACCTTGGGGAGAGGGCTGCTGAATAGCCATTAAGAGGAGAATAGGCTTCTTATTGTGATGGGATCAGAGGTATCGTATTCCATAGCTAAACATAACAAACAGTTCTAGTCTCTCAGGACTAACTTCTGTTACTTCTGAAGTAAACTTTTGTTGGCAACAGCGGATTTGGTCTTCCTTTCTCACCTCATCTTAATTTTGGTACTGCTGCTATCCTGTGCTGGGTGTTTGTGAATGAACTGAAATGGGGGATTGATCTGCTTAAAAACTACGGGAAGCTTATTTTAGTGAGGGACAAGCAAAGGTGATCGTGGTGTGCCGGGGGTCAAACTTAAGAGCTTCTTCAGCCCAGCATCCAGACCTGGCCTCTTCTCCCTCTTATAATATTTCATGGCACTAAAAAAAACCCAACCAAAAAAACCCCCACAAGCTTTAGGGATTCCAGACTGTTGGAACAGGTATGAATCCTTCCTCCTCAAAGTTATGGAGGAAACATATAAAACTTGATGTGCAGTTGATAGTGGCTTTGATAGAAAATTGGGCAAAGCACCACTCCTTAGTACAGAGTTGAACATCAGAATGTTTTGGGGTTTTGTGCCAGTGAAACTTAAGAGGCTCCTTGTCTGTGTGCTTCATTAAGTGGTCATCTGCATGCATAATTTGGAGAACTTCTACCCTAAAGGATGTTGATACCTACTGATGGAGAGATTACAGTAATATTCTTTATAGTTCTGTGCTGGCATCATACTTTGCTGATATTTTAATTGCATATGTTTAAAATTCTGTTCTGAACTGTGATTCATTTGAAATATTCTTAAGGCAGCCTGCAAAGCAATAGAGCAAGCAAAGAGTCAAAACATCAAGAAACTAATTATCTACACTGATAGCAAGTTCACTATTAATGGTAAGTTAATGATTCTAGTTTTCCTGATTCTTGAAGACACATGGACACTACTTCATTACATAAGGCACCCAGAACATACTGAGGCCTGGGTAGAGGAATCTTGTCTGGAACTGGTGTTACAAAGGAGGAAAAGTTACTGTGTCAGATAAAATTCCTGTTAAACTCAGGTGTGAGACTTTAAATATGAGGGAGAAAAAGAAGAATCTTTAGGTACGATGTCTTAGCTTGCAGTTTGCTCTTGCATTTTGGGTCACTGAGATGCAGCTTTCGCTTCTGTCTAATCAACTTTCACTTCTGTTTAATCAAAGTTATTTTCTAAATGTATCTAGGAGGTATTTTTTAAAATACTGGAGGAGGATTGTGGTTAAGCATAAATGGATATGGTTTGGTTGGTTTGTTAGGAGGTTTTATGTGCAAGATTGGTGATTGGCTACTTGGTCCAGGTCGGTTTGCCACAAAAGTAGTAAGGATGTCTTATGATGTCAAGACCAGCAAAGATATTAAAAATAAAAAAATAAATTAAAAAAAAAAATTAAAATCCTTATTTCAGGAGTAATATAGTAAATTTTCTGGTCAGTGAGGGATGACCAAAATGTTAGATCTTGTCCTGTAGAATGTGGTCATTCTCTGAAGGGTCCTGTTCGGCGTGCAGAAACCATGAGACAGGTGGCCATCTGTTTTTCCACTATGCATGTGTGTCTCCTCAATTTTTCAAAACAAATAAAGCCGTAGATCTGTTCTAGCTTACTGTACCATCAAGTAAATCCTAAGCTTCAGTTTACTGAAGTTCATGTCATAATTTTGCACGTAATGCATATATAAGATTGTAGTCTTTAAATCAAATGTCTGTTTCGGAAAAAAAGGATCAGGTCATTCAAGCAATAATGGAAAAATACAATCTTGAAAGACGGTAGTAGAGAACCAAACGGGGAATATCTTCTACCTCCATTGTCTTTGCCTGAGACTTTGTACAGAGTTAATGTCTTGTTAAAAGGCTGTTTTGTCCGTCTTGGTCTTTGCTAGCTTCTTTAATAGCATTTTTCTGATGATGCTCCCTTTGCATAGGTATTACAAGCTGGGTTGACAACTGGAAAACAAATGGCTGGAGAACAAGTTCAGGAGGAAGTGTAATAAATAAAGAAGACTTTGAAAGACTTGATAATCTATCAAAAGACATAGAAATTCAGTGGGTAAGCACCTCACTTCTTATTCTTAATCACATTTTAAACATGCTTCTGGTAAAAACTTACAAGTGGGACCATAACTAAGAATTTTATAAAGCATAATGTACATCTATAAGTAAAACTATAAATACAGAGGAGCTGCTTGTTTTTTTTTAACGCAAATAAGCAACATAACCTAGGCTCTTGGAACCAGTATTTCCTTTATTAAAATGCGTATTTATATTTTTTTTCTGTCTCTTTTTACTACTTGGAAAATGCCTGCAATAATTTTTGTTTGTTAGTACTGTTAGTAGATGAAATTTCTGTTCCTGGAAATCTAAGCTTAAAACATAGCTGTGTCTTTTTGAGTTGTAGCTGAATTTCTGGATTTCCTTTTCAGAAATCTTTTAAGATGGTGGTTCGTTGTTCTAACTCAATCACATGAGTGATTGAATAGTCTTCCTATTTTATAATAGGAAGACTGAGCGTAACCCGAAATAAACTAACACTAGTTTGATGTACCTTAATTATGCTTTTTCCAAGAAAACTGGGGACAGAAAGGAAAGGTCTTCAGAATACCTGTTTTAAGTTGTTGTTGTTTGGCTCTCCAGTAAAGAAGCAAAGCAACTTTTATACAGATATTTCTGCTAACGTATATTTTTCTGTAACCTCCAACATCAGTGTTAAACATTGCAGGGAATACCTTCCCTCTACTCCTAAATTTGACTCTAAATGTCTAGAAGTAAATCTGTACTATTGACTGTGGCTGCTAAAGGCATGTTTATTGGGCTTCTGTCTTTGTAAATGCTGTAGATCTTTAATGCACTCTTTTTCTATAGGAAATCTATTGCAGATACTCTTCATGTTGTTCTGTGTTTCGGAGTTAGTTACTCCAATTTATAGGCTGACTATATTTCATATAAGTACTCCTATTGTCTGTTAAGAGGTATAAAAAAAACAAGACTAAGACCAAAGTTCAGCTCCCCTTATTTTAAATAAAAAAATATTGTTGCTTTATAACCATTTTTTACACCTGAAACTCTTAAACTTGGGAAGATTTTCATTTCGGGAGCCGCATTGTATGCCTACACTTTATTACAGTAATCCGCTTACTCCAGCATGGGGTCCTCCATGGGCTGCAGGTGGATATCTGCTCCACTGTTATCCTCCACGGGCTGCAGAGGGACAGCCTGCCTTACCATGGTCTTCACCATGGGATGCAGGGGAATCTCTGCTCTGGGGCCTGGGTCATGTCCTTCTCCTCCTTTTTTTGGTGTCTGCAGAATTGTTTCTGTCACATTCTCATTTCTCTCTCTGGCTGCTGTGCAGCATTTTTACTCTTTCTTAAATACATTGCTAGAGAGAGACGACCAGCTTTGCTTACGGGCTCAGCTGTCCTGCAGTAGGTCTATTTTGGAGCTGTCTGGAACCAGCTCTCTCTGATGCAGGAGCAGCTCCTGTTCCCAGAGGCCGCTCCTGCAGCCTCGCACTTGGTACCAAAACCTTGCCATGTAAACCTAATGTCGTCTTGCACATGCTTCATGCTTGTTCCCTCTCTGATCTTGTCAAGTAGCAAGCTTGAATTTCATGCTCTTGTTCTTCCTCCACACTTCACCTCTGCTACTGATGAGGATGGTCTTAGGATTGAAAGCGTTTTCAGTTCCAAATTGAAGGATGGACAGTTAAGACATCTGAAAATTTAGAGATTCTTTACACACCCTTTTTCTGTATCTGCATTGAGTGCTGTAACCATCTGTATGCTCTTAGTGGCATAGAGGTCTCTGGCTTCCTGGGAAAAGATTGACTTGGTTTAAGCACTGAAGGGAGATGAATTTTTTTTTTTTTCTTTTTTTCTGTGAATGTGGAAATTTTGAGCTGGAGCTGCTGTCTGTATTTCCTAAAGGCTGGGTTAGGTGGTCCTTATCTAGTTCACTACTTCCCATACAGATGATTTTCACAATTTGGCAAAGCTTCCCTAGAGGAAGGGAGACTATGAACATTTCTGGGAAGAACACATACCGGACTGCCCGTGAGCAGAGGGCCTCTAAGGAGGTGCTACTACACTATGAATGAGGGGTGTTGTGTGATCAGATTTCACATATGTACTTTTCTTTTGATTTCTTGTGTATTTAACACTCCTATACTTTTGTCCTAACAGATGCACATTCCCGGTCATGCTGGCTTCCAAGGAAATGAAGAAGCTGATAGACTAGCAAGAGAAGGAGCTAGTAAACAAAAGTCCTGACGTACTGGGACTAGAGACTGTTGCAGTGGGAGGAGAAGGACTAACATCACAGTGACAGCTTGAACTACTGTAATGGTTTCAGAGTTGAGCTTTGAACTGTATTTCTTGCTGGCCTGAAGTGTTAAATATATACCAACTTCTGGGGGGAAAACCCCCACGTTTTCTTCTATAGCATTTGTTTTACAATGGAGTCAATATTTAGTTGATGATACAGAATACTTGCTCTTTCTCCATCTCACTGAAGGGTCGCAGTCAGTGTTTTTAGCTGTCCTGTAGATTTCTGAATTCAGTGTAAAGACAAGACTTGTGGAGAAGTACTATTAAATCCTTATCCTCAATGTTCTGTATTTTGCTTTTGGTGAAATAAATAAGTTTGTTTTTTGTTTTTTTTTCTACAGAGGTGTATATTAACAGCCCAAAATAGATGGAGGTTGGGGCGCGTGGAGGTTAGTTGATTTGGTGATTGGTCAGTGACTGAATGCAGAGATATCCATTGATATTCTTTGACATTCTGGTACTGGCGATAACTGCTCTGCACAGGGGCTTCTAACACTCCACCTCTGCCTCACGGTATCATCAGTTACAGCATCTGTAGAGTTCTTTATAATGTTACTTACCTGGCAAACTAGCATGAACACACTGGAAAGCCAGATCACAGGAAAACCTGAGAATTTTTTTTTTCTATTCTTTCTCTAACTATGTAATGTCCAAGTTACTTGTTTCTGGCTTCCTGTTTCCATTAATTAATTTTTTATGCATACTGGTTCTCATTAGCAGTGTTAGTTCCACTCCAGTGTTGTCCCAAAGGTAATAATTGGCCATTTTATCTGAAATGGAACTAGAAGATGATCAGCTTTTCCGATCTTCTGGGTGTCACATGTTTGACTTCATTTTTGCAGTCAATAATGAGAATAATGTGCACTTGAATGAGAGTAATTACCAGTAATCGCTGTAGCTTTATTGTCTATGCATGTATACGGGAAGAGCAGACACAGTTGGTATGTTACCTTTGTCAGCTTCGTTGTAAGGTGCCTTCAGTGGTATTGTCCTGATTTTGAATAGTAGGGCTTAAGTTAGAAGTCACTGATTTTATTCTCTTTTTTTTTTTTTTCGGTGTTTGTTAATTGTTATACAGAATGATAGAGCTGCTGAAGCTTATTTCTTAATCATTTTCATGCACTATAATGTCTTTACTGAGGCAGAGTGTGAGCTCTTAAGTATGAAGAGTTTCATGAACTGTGATAAAATTAGGAAACTGTGTACCTAGATGAGTGAGGTTTTTCACATGGGGAAAACAAGGGGGAATGGTTGCAAGTTGCTCCAGGGGAGATTCCGGTTGAAGCCCAGAAGAAAATTCTTTAACAATGAGAACAATTAAACATTGCAATAGTCTCCCAAGGAAAGTGGTGGACTCCCCTACACTGGGCAGTTTTAAGACTCAGCTTGACAGGGTGCTGGGCCATCTCACTTAAACTAATAAATAATCTGCTTATCAGACATCTCCAGCTAAACATGTAGATCCTATTTACTGTAGGGAGATCTGTGTTTTCTGAAACAGGGTTGGGGGGGTGGGGGGGAAGTGTAGATAATGGTAGGTGAATTGTAACAGCAGCGCAATACTGAATTTAAGCAACTTTACTACCTGAATCTAATAGGTAGATTATAATAGGAAATCTGACAGGAAAGTTTTATGTTAATTTAATACTAATGTTTGTCATTCTTACTCTGGCAATTCAGGACAAAAGAAAGCTGAAGGTAGAGTTACAAGATTAAGGCTGATGGAAAGGATGGAAAGCAAGTAACACTTCTCAGCAAAAAACGGGGGCTTGAGGAACCACAGAAGATGTTGGCTATTCATGTCATTCTTCCCAGGGAACAGAAACTTTAGGAGAGTGTTGGCATTTGGCAGCTGTGACATTCAGTGGGTAGGCATTGAACTTCTGGCCAGATTTATACTTGTTTTGAAAAATGTGGGCAATACCAGCATTAGACCATCTTGCCTGTAATGTTGTGGGACTTGCAATTAAATTTTACCCAGAATTTAACCAGTAGTGCTTATACATTGAATACGTGAAAGAGATCTGGTAACGTTTCTCAGAATCTGAGAAATAATGGTTAAGACATTTTGCCAAGTATAAAACACTATTTTTAGGAAGAAAACCATTTAAGAAGGGATTGTTTCTTTCAGTTGTTTCTCCCTCCTTAAATGGTGTTTAGCCAGCTGTCGGTTTATTTACTGCATAGAATTGCAGAACCGTGGAGGCTGGAGGGGACTGCTGGAGTGTGGCTAGTCTACCCCAGCTCGAGTAGGTTGCTTGGGATGTTGAGTATCTCCGTGGATGGAGACAACACAGCCTTTCTGGGCTGCATGTCTTGCCACTCTTAGCACCCTCCTGCTTTCTCCATGTTGTGAGGTTGCAGTGCAGGTCTTCAAGGCCGAGACTCAGCGCTACTACCAGCGCAGACTCGCTGCAGCTACAATTGCAGTTGAGGTGAGGGTGATGTGCGCTGTAACCAGCGCGTTAACCCAGAGGGCTTGTGCGGGTGAGAAGCCCCTAGCCTGGGCAGATCTTTCACAGAGCCCTCAGACCGCCTGTGCGGCGGAGCCTGAAGCCATACACTAAAATGGACGCTGCGTCTGCTCCGCCACACACCCCGTTCAGC
>VWZK01017171.1:0-29451 GCA_013396935.1 Baryphthengus martii
AGCAGCCGCTGCTGCATCACTTGGGGGACCCACAGAGTCCGGGAGGGAGCGTCTTCATCTTCATCCTCCTCCTCCTGCCGAGGCCAACGGAGCAGCCCTGCCCGTGGCCGTGGGAAGCAGAGATGGGATCCTGAGGGGGCTGCCAGACCCCAGCAACCCCACCCCCCCCCACGGGACAGGGTCAACTTGACCTTTTCCACCTCAGACCCGCTCTGCCAGGAGCCTCCAGACTCATCCCTGTGACCCGCCCTGGGAGACGAGCCCGGCTTTGTGACAGACGATGGGCTCACCCCCCACTCACCCCCGGGATTTATTTGCCCCCTGCCAGTCAGGGCCACCCACTTTGGACCCCCTGCTCTGTGTCCAGGGAAGAAGGAGGTGAGAGGAGAAGGATCCTCATCAACCCAACTCCTTGCGAATCGGTGCTGGGCGGAAAGGGATCTTCCCACGGGACCCCGATGGAAGAGGAGGCACCGCCGCTGGACACGGGTCGGGGTCTGCGTCTGGAAAAGCCCAAGGTCACCGGAGAGAGCCGCTGGTCCCAGCAAAGGCCTTGAGGGACCTGAGGGTCTCTCCCGCGCTGACGCCCTTCCCAAGGTGCCGGCTGCACCAGCGACACTTGGCAACGAGGGATCCCAGTTTGGCTCTGTCGGATGGAGGGAGCCGGGGAGACCGGCGTGCTCCCGCTGGAAACACTCCTGCCTTCCACAAATCCACCTTTCCCCGTTGGAGAGATCTTTAGAGCAGCTCTTCCCACTGCCAGAGGTCACAGCCCAGTTCCAGCAGGGGTAGGAGCACCCGTGGGCCCACCGGCGCCGGCGTTTTCCCTCCGGATACGGCTCTGCCATCGTTCCCCTTCCCGCAGCGGCTCCAGGAGGACGTGGAGCGTTGGGAGAACGTCCCATCCCGGCGCTGGGCGCCGCCGGAGTCTGCACAAATCCCCCGGCCGCGCCGGGCCCCACGGTCTGGGGGGTTCTGCCATGGGAAGGGATGGGATAGGGAGGGAGAGGCAGGATCCATCCTCTGCCAGGCAGCTGCCACCGTTTCCATGGCGCCCGGCCCGTCACGTGCGCCCGGCCCCACAATCGATATTTGCTTTGCCGGCGGCCGAGGCCCCGATTACTGCACCGGGCGGCTCATTAGGAATTCCCTCCTTGTCCAGAGGAGCGGGGCTGGGCAGGGGGTTCCCGCCTCGCTGGGCTCAGGTCGGTGTCGGAACAGAGCTCCAGGGCCTGGTCCTGAGAGGAAAGAGGAACGACCACCCAAGGTGGCGACCACCAACCCGATCCAGAACCGGGGCAGCAGGGGATGGTTGGTCCCTTGGAACCGGGACTCGGTGAACCAGGAGCAGCATCAGGACAAGAGGAACCGGCCTTGACTTGCTCCAGAGGAGGCTGAGGTCGGAGCTGAGGAGAAATGTCTTCTCCACAAGGCTTGTCCAGGCCTGGCCCAGGCTAGGGCTGGAGTCTCCACAATCCCTGGAGGGGTTTCCAAGGGGTAGTGGTGGGATTGCCAGCGTCGGGTTAATGGTTGGACTCGAGGAGCTTGAAAGTCTTTTCCAACCCAAACAATTCCCTGATTCTACAAACTTGCTCATTCCCGGGGGTGTTGACACATCGGGCTCCATGGGAAGGGCTCAGCGGCTTTCGCAGGAGCCTGGAGAGGGGGGCAGGAGGCAGCGGCCGTTACAAATCCTGTTACGCTCTCCAGGAACCAGTGATCCCTTGGAGCAGCTCCCAGCTCCACCAGGACCCCCCTCAGCACCTCCAAAACCCGCTGGATTGGACCGGGATTGCGGCCAAAGGGCAGGAAACTGCAGAGCCCCGGAGGAAAAGAGCTCTGTACGTTTGTTTTCTCTCTCACCCCTGGGCACCAGCGCTCCCAGCATGAGGGGGATGGGATGAGGGGCTGGAAAGACCTGGGAAGCAAGATGATGGCACCGGGAATTTTCCTTTTCATGCAGTGGAGGTGGGGACTCCCCCCATCCCCTGGCCAGCTGGGACACAGCTAGAGCAGGACACCAGAGAGAGGGTTACGTGTGGGACGGGAGAGGGGGTTATTTCATGGATATTAGCTGGAATATATGGAAAGTTTAGGAACACAAAGTGGAAAAAAAACCAAAACAACAACGAAACACAAAAGTGTTGGAGTGGGACAAAGGCAGAGCATCAGTTAAGGCCCTGGGACCTCACCCCTCTGAACCTCCTCGAGCCCCAGGGGGGACGGACGGACGGACGGACACCCCCCCCGGAGCCCAGAGCTACGGCAAGAGTCAAAGTCACACACAACGAGGCAGCCGGAATTACGTTAGAAGGGGGAAAATAAATAAATAAATAATAAAAATATCAGAAGCAAAAAAACAGGCACAATAAAAAGATAGGAAAAAATCAGGAGCAAAGAAAACAGAAGAAATTTATTGAAAGCACAAGGTACAGACTGGCCAATAACCGCTTCCTACAACCCGACAGTAAATAAACGGAGCTACGGAAAAGTACAAAGGTTGTTATAAAATAGTTTTTAATTTTCGTTTCTTTTTGCATTACAAACATTCTTGGAAAGAGGCAATGGAATTCGGATGTTGTGTATCTTACCCTCCCCACCCCACCTTCCGCAATACTGAACCTGTGAGAGCTGTTATCAAAATATACAATACATCTGGTCACCATAAAAAACTGGGTTTTGCTGCCCCCTCACGTCTTACAACAGGTATAAAAAAAAAATTATAAATATGTACACCCTTTTTGTTACTCACATTCTTTACATGCAAACACAGGGAGCCAAAGGAAAAAAAAAAACCAACAACAAAATTAAAAAAAAAAACAACCACCAACCACAACACCCCGGATCACCTGGGTTCTGGGGTTACCTCGATTCCTTTCGCTTGAAGTTTGGAAAAAAAAAAAGAAAAAAACAACAAAACCACACGGCCTGGGGGTCAGGCACCGGCCCCCGGGCTGGTTTCCTTTCACTAAACCCCTACCCCTTGTCGCAGGGAGGAGGAGGAGGAGGATTGGTGGATATCATTCTTAAACCGCGGCCGTTCCGCTTGGGTGCTGCGGGGGAGCCTCAGTGGGGACCCCGCTCTTTCCGCCACCTCTAGGTGACAACCACCAGCTGGACACCTGGATTTTGCCCAGAGGCAGGATCTCCAGAGGCCCAGGGGAAGGGGTTTAACCAGCTGGAGGAAACCCGCAACAAACCGGCTCCTTGGTTGAACTTCCACAGCTCAAGCGGGGTGGGTGTTGGGGTTGAGGCTCCTCACCCATCCCGTGGGCTCCCCGACCTCACGCCGCGCTCAGAACCCCGCACGTTTCTCCAGCGTAATTCCCCGTCCTCGAAGAATTTCAGGGAGGAATTACAGGAAAAAAAAAAAAAAGTTTAAGACTTCTCCAAACACTCAGTGCCGGGCAAGTCAAGAGCTCCAGGGAATCCTTAACTCGCGACACTAGAGACAGTGAATTAAAAAACAAAACTTTGGTCCACAATTTGCAGAAAAACCCTGAAAAAAAGTAAAATAGTACAAGACTCTTGTTATTTTTGCATCCGAACAGGTTGCAGGTTAGAGGGAAATGTGTAAGGCAACATCGGATCACACGAAGAGAAGGCAGAATGGCCCGGGAAAGAGTTGTAAGCCAGAAAAAAAAATAATAATCATCATCATCATCATAAATGGTGTCGTATCGTTGGGAAAAAACAATCTGCTGCATTCTACTTTTAAGAGATTCCTTTCCTCTAACTTAGATTTGGGCTTATAGGTTAAAAAAAGGTAAAAAAAAGCAAACGAAACACTTGAGTCTGGGTCCTTTTTTGCTTCAGTTGCCGAGCGATTTGCGCTCGGTGCTTCCCAAGTCTGCTTGGCTTTACCACGAGTTCTCGATTCCGTTCAACGTTTCTCACCCTCAGTCACCACCTCAGCCTGACAACTAAATTCCTGCCCTACAGTTTCAATTACAAAAGAAAATAAAATCAGAAAAGAAAAAAAAAAAAGGTACAGTATACAAGGGTAATACCACAAAGGAGTAAATTTAGATTACGTTTATACCATTCTTATCATTCTATTTTTTTTTTTTTTAAAAAAAAAAGGTACTTAAACTATTTCTTTTGCATATAAAGAGATTAGAATATTTGGTCAACTGGAAATATTGCTAGGCACAGATGACAGCGACGGCATCGAAAAAAAGTATAATACAAGAATTAAAATTAAAAAAAAAAAAAAGCTCAACTGCTGAAGACATGCTCTAGGAATGACGGCAGAGCTACACTGGTCTCGTTAAATCTCGGACGAAGGGGCACGAAGGCGCCTCGGGCGGGCACCCGGCTAAATCATTTCCAAGGATTCTTCGACCCCCTACGGAGAGTTATTTGGGAAAGGTGAGATATATACAGGCGGTGGCGACGCCGAGCACGTCCCGGCCAGCGGCCCCGCAGGGGTTCAGTTTGTCTGTCTCCAAGGAACGCTCTTCCTGACTTTGTGATGGACGATGGAATGTGGGTTTGGCTTTGGGAATGTTTCCCCCACCCAGACCCCTCTGCCTAAGGCGGATGGAGATAAAAAAAAAAAAAAGGAGCTGGAAGGAGTCCCCCCCGCTCCGTGCGGCACACGGGAGGTGGCCGAGGGGGGTGCCCGGAGAGTTCAAAGCCCAATATTTTCTTTATCCACTCTGCCAAAGCTTTCGCTCATCCTTCCCTAAACCAGAGCTCAGGCAGCGCCCTCAACTCTCCCAAAAATCCACTCCCTGCAGTTCCGATGTTTTCCCTAAAGAAGGAAAAAGGTTTAAGGCACAGGACAGCAGATGCACAGCCAAGGGAGGATCGACACGACCCAGGAGCGGGTCGGTCGGGTGGTGTTTTTTTTGTGCTGGGGGAGTTGGGAGCTCCTGTACACCAAAAAAAAAAAATAAATCCTGATTCCAAAGGCGCTAGAAGTGAATTTACACAGTGGTTTTAGGTCTTTCAAGGCATGGATGGGTAAAGAAAATAAAAAAGGCATCAATGTGAAACCTGATAAAACTTGTTAGGATCTGCTTTTGGGTGGGGGGAAGGAGCAGGAAGGGAGGGGAATTTCCCAGAGCAGGTTCCAAAGTGTAAACTTGAACTTGTGATTTTTTTTTTGTTTTATTATTTGAACAGTCAAGATTGTTACCCATCACCGCAAGGTTAGCAATATGAATTAGATTTAATTTTCTTTTTTTTTTTTTAAAAACCGGTAAACTGATTTCTCTTTAAAAAAATAAAATCTCTGGTCTTTTAAGGTCACTTCAGCTGCATTTTTAAAGTGGCTTTTTTTCTGGAATGATGGAAGTTGAAACCCTCACGTTCGGCCCTTGGAAGGCCAAAGGCCAAACCCAAGAGGTTTTAAGTCAAGTCCGTTTTTCGTCTCGCGCCTTCCCAAGCTTTTTAAATGGTGGACTTCGAGAAGGACACACGCAGGTGGTGATTCTCACCCAGGTCATGGTTGTGGAGCTCGATGAGGGATTGAATGGCTTCTTCCACGGAGCCCATCTGGATCAGAGCCATCTTACGGTCCTTCCTGGCAAGATCCGAGCGCAAGTGGCGTTCAGTGCCCGCCCCCCGCGCGGAGAGTTCCCCCCAAGCGAGCCGAGCTTGCTTAAGGGCGGCAGAAAATTAAACGCTCAGGGAATGGTGGCGTCCTTGGGTTTGGGGGGAGGAGAGTTTCTCTCCGATAAACACCCCCATCCAAACTTCTCACCCCCATTTGCTTCATCTCATACTCACCACGCTCTCGGTCCAGGGTTACTCTGGAGTTCTTTACTCCAGAGAGTCAAGAACAACGTCGGTGAGGATTCCGCTCACCTTTCACCCCACCTGAACCGGAATCCCATCAGGAGCAAGTATTTCTACCCTCCTCACACGGAAAAATCCCAGCGTAAGGATGGGACGTAAGAGAAAACACTTACTGGAAGAATTTGAATCCTTTGACCATCCCACCATTGCCGGAAAACAACATCTTAAGGTCTTCTTCGGTTATCGAAGGTCTGAAATAAAGAGTTTTTCCAGTCAAATGTAAATTGACAGACTAAATTCATCTTCAAAACAGAACTCTCAGCCTCACCGGCACCCTTTTCGAAATTCCCTTGGGCAGGAAAGGTGACAAGAACCACGGGAAGAGGGGCAGAGCCTCCCTCCCCCCAGCAGCAGCAGCTGACCGCGTTTACTCCCCACCCTGCATCCGGAAACCTTTTTGCCAGCCTTCGAGGAACCCTCCCCGCGGATACTTACGGAATATTGGACAGGTGAAGAGTGGCAGAAGGGGGAAAGATGTTTTGGAAATTTTTGGAGCCCGGTTTCTTGAAGCGATGTAGAGGAGAATTGCCGTAGTCCTTCGTCAGGCCTTGGTCCTCCTGTCCCTCGCGGGGGAGCTGCACCGTCTGGTGCTTGGACAACGTGATACGGAAGGGCTTCCCGTGGAGCTTCTGCCCGTTTAAGTGGCTCATGGCTGCAACGGCCAACGACAAGGGCACGCGTCACCGTCTCCTTCCGACGCTGACACCAAAGCTACAGGCGCCTTCCAGTTGTCTCCCTTGGACGGACGCCCCAGGAAGCGCCGGACAGGCGCCGTCACCCCGCCCGCTCGGTTCTATTCCCTCCCTCACTCCAGATTATCTCCCGAACAACCCGGAGCTTCTCCAGAGCCGCCCCAAATCCACCCCACAGGTGCAGGAACAGCGACCGCACCACACGGCCGCGTTCAGGTTCAGAAAAACACCGCTTATCGGAGCTTTAATTGGCCACTAAGCCTCTTCACGCTAACGATGCGCTACTTTGAAGCTCGCTTACCAAGCTGGGCCTGGTTTCCATCAGCCATCTGCACTAGGGCATTCTCTCTCTTATTAAATAAAATCTTCACTCTCTGCACATCCCCATAGACTCCTTCAAAAAGCGAGGAAAGAAAGAACAGTCTTATGCAAGGGCACAAAGAGAAAGGACGTCGCGTTCAACTTAATATCAGCTACTCAATCCAACAGCAAAAAAAAAAAAACCAATTCATTCACAACCAGAACTGATCCCATTCCAACCACGGTTACTTATTCTGCTCTAATTAAGGGCAATTCTTATCCAGCAGAATAATAATGGAACAATACATTAAAGAAAAGACACTGGGTTTCAGCAAAAAGCCAAAAATTCTTACTGCCAGAAGACTGGACAATTTTTTTGCATGCTATCACCACTTAAAACTCTTACAAAAAGACATGCAAAGCAATAAAACCATGCACAACTCAACGTAAAATAAAGGCAAACTAAAATTAAACAGCAAACTAAACATAAAAAAAATATAAATTACGCATTCAAACAAAAAAAAAGGCAAACTGCAAACTGTACAATTTTTTTTTTCTGAAGTATCAAAAAAGATAAAAATAGTAAATCTCAAATCAACGAAAAAAAAAACAAGGTAATAAAAAGTGTGAATAATAACATACCGAAAAGAATAAAGAGGCATTGGGGTGTAACTCTCTTTAGAGAACAGCAGAGCAAGGCAGCGGAGGGACAGGGAAGAGGTAAGGAATCGAAGGGGAGAGCGAGGTTGCACAAATCGTCCACAACGAGGAAGGGCAGAGTCCCCGCAGGAAATGGCGAAATTGGTTGATGGATGATGAAGTTTTCAAGATGGTTAATATTGAAGGGCAGGTTGGTTTCCGAAGAGCAGGGTTTGGTTTTTTTTTTTTTGGAAAGGGGGTGTTTATTTTTTTTTTTTTTTTTTTTTTTGGTTTGGTTTTGTTTCAAGCAACAACAGGAAGCAGAAGTACCGTGCAGTCAGTTGGCAAAGAAATTCCGGATCAGGGGAAGAAAAAAAATTCAGGGATGGGGAGAAAAGAAAAAAAGTAGCAAAAAACACAGGTCAGTAAATACATAAGGAAATATGTAGTGTTCCATCAGTCAAGATTTATAGAATTCTACATACAATAACTCGTTTACAGAAACAGTTAATAAAGGTTTTACCTAGTGGAACACAAATGATAAAGAAAAGGCATTTTTTACTTCAAGATATACAAAGAAGTAAGAGACAGTATCGCAGCAGAGTGACTTCTACAGCCTTCGACCACAACAGCGGGGACCTACCAACCTGACCACAATTATTCACCTCTGATTGGCAAGAATTTTTTTTAAGCAGCACTGATTTTGTGAGCCAAGCACAGCTGTATTTGCTGCTGCAGGACCAGCAATTTAGGAGCTGTAACGAACCAAGGGAGGCCCAACGTAGACCTTGGAGCAGATGCTTGAGGAGCAGCTGGATCATCACATAAAACCCTCAGAGGTTTGCTAGAGGGACCCGGGAGCTCATCCCAGTCCAGCCCCTGCCACCTCCACGGCTTGGCCGCACGGTGCAAAACCGGCAGGGTTGTGACTCGGCCAGAGCGGCAGGAAAATCGTCTCTGTCCCGGTGACAACGCCAACTCTGCGCAGAGACAGGAGTTTGTGTTCAAAGCCAACAGCAGCTGGGGCACACGGGCCTTTTTCCTTCCCACGGTGAGTGGAAAATGGAATAAATCCAGTAAATTCCAAATCAGAAAATAAAAAACCAACCCAATCAACAACAAAAAAGCACCCTCAGGTGTTCTAGCAGAGTAGTCACTCCAGAGAAATACTGTCTCTTAACTAACTGCTTGTGGCACAGGTCAGTTTCTACAACACTGATTATACAGGCAATGGAAAAAAAAGTTTCAGGTCTGTTAGTTCACAGCTTCAGTACAAGTATCAAAGTCTCTCTAGCCCAAAGAGAAGCTGGATGGATAGTGAAGAGCTCATCATATTAAAAAAAAATAAAATACAAGGCATGAAATAAGAGCTTGCTCCTAGACAGGAGGTACAGGGACAGCCCAGCCCTGTCACTGTCCCCCAGACAATCGGAACCAACCCAAAGAACCCTTTGACACTGGTTGGGAACAACGCCGCCAGCTCTTAACGTTTGAGCAGCAAGCGATGGGACCGAGGCAGAGACGCCGGTTCTCGGAACGGCAGAGGGTTCCCAAGAGCAGCTCCTCCAGAGCAAGGCTTTGGCACAGCCCCCGCTGTTATTTCATGCCCTGGAAAAAAACAACTGTGATGGCAGATAAAATGCGAAGGTAGTTTGAAATATTGATTGAATTGGTTTCATCTCATCAAGGGTCAAACATTTCGACCGTTCATCACATCCAGGCTTGTCCTTTGTCGCAAAAGAGGTTTTGTGGTTACTCTGACATCACTGGCAAGTTTTTTAGAGCTTTGCAAAGTAGTATTAACTTGTGTGCACAGTCAGTCCCACCACTTACAAGGGCTTTCCAACAGAGACTCATCGTGCTCTGCTGCGCACACAAGAAAATTCTACGCTTCCAATCCAAAGAGCCAAAAGCTGACTGGAAAAAAAAAAAATCCAAGATACCCGTATTCAAATTCTCTTACAATACCGTCTTCCAGTCAAGAAAAATTTTGTTCAAATATTTCTTGCTTTAAAGAAACCCCAAATAATTCAACTCACTGCGTTAAGCAGAATTGAAAATGTGAATTGTGAGCTGTGAAGGGGGTTCGGCTAAGGAAAAAAAACCAACACTTCCAGGAATCTTGGAAAGGGAAAAATGTGCAAGCACATGGCAGAGGAAACACTGCACAGGGAACGAGGTGAAGCTGGCGGGGGAGGGGGGTCCAGACACTACACAAGACAGAGCAAAGCTCAGAACGAACTCTCTCTGTAGTTCTGAATTAATGTATTAAAAACTAGAACATGCTATGGAGGAGGAAGGATGGACATGACCGGTCTGTGACCCACACAACGCTACTCCATGGGAATGGCAGGGAGACTCCAAAGGGAAGAGGGAAGAAGGGACAGGCATCGTAGTCTTTTCTGGGGCAAGAGCAGGCAGGCAGCATCCTTGGCTCTGAACCAAAGGAGAGCAAGACTTTGGTTTGGGATGGGCTCTCTCATTTCCCTTCAGCGACTAGAGTACTGTCTGCTTGGAGTTTTGGAGCTGGCACAGCAACTCGGGGCCTTGCCTAGCGGCGCCGTTTCGGCAGGATTTCACTTTCAACGACTTTCAGCACAAATCTTGTGTTCAGAAAGTGAAAGCAGAGGTAACAGGAAGGAGAAGAAAAAAAAAATAAAAGCAGTAGTAAAGTTAGGACTCCACTAACCTCATGATTCAGATTGCTAACCAGCAGAACACAGTTCCCTGCCCCAGTGAGGCCGGGAATGGCCACCCGTCCTGCTGCAGCCACTGCAGCTGCTGCTGGGATAGCCAAAGGAGCTAGTGCTGGAACTGTCAGGCCTGGAAATTAAAGAATATTAACCAGTAAAGAAATCCACAGCAGGTACTCTAGGTGTCAGTTCGCCGCACCAGAAGGGAGTAGGGGGCTGCACATCTGCCGTGACATGCGAGCGATCCTTCAGCCCCCGGGAGCCTCCAATTCTGGTGCTGCAGGGAACGGTCGGCATTTTGGACGGTGTTTTGCTCTGGCAGCGCCCGCTGCCTCAGAAGGGCGCTACTTCCTCGACTACGGGAGTTTTGGTGTCTCGCAAAACCAGCGCAAAGCCTCCGGCGGTGAGGGAAAGGTATCGCCCGGGGTGCCTTTGGGAGGGGCTTTCCAACCAGTGCATGCCAAAAATGCTTTGTCTTTAACCATGCAGAGCACAAAGCAGATGCTGTAATGTGGCCACCAGCTCAGCTTTTGAGGGGAGAAATATCCATTTTATTTTATTTTTTAAATCCAGGGTTGCCCCCAGTAACAGCCAGCACCTCCCTGTCTCAGCACCCCTGAAGGGAAGAGCTTTAGAGCTCAAGGAGCAGTTGCTAGCGATCGATTAATTGAAATTACTCCTCAAAGCAGCTCTGGGTATTTCCCCAAATGACAAACAAGTCAAGGGAGCTTGGTCTGCCATGAAAAACAAAGCAGCCATTGTTTAGTCTGGCACTCCCCTATTGACCAGCTCAACCTCAAGACTTTAATTCCAGACTCTTGGCTACTTCCGACTTTGTTACCGGCAGCAGGTAAATAAAATAAGTTACTCAAAATATTTAGGAAAAAAGGGACAAACATTCCTTGCTTTTGACCACATTTACAGCTGTGAAAGAGAGCTCCCAACCCACGAAGATTTTTCCCACATGAGGAAATTCAAAACACAAGATTTTATCTTCTCCCCTCGTCTTTTCAGATTATTTTAAATACTCCTTTCACTGTCTCTCCCATCCTGCTGCTCCTCTTTTCCTCTTCTCACAGAGAAGGTGCTACAGCTGCACCAGTTATGCACTGGAACACCATTCCCTTCCACGCTTAAGTGCCAGCATTTAGAATTTACAGGACTAACCCCCACAAAAATATCCCTGCTGAGCTTTAAACCATCAAGATGCTTCAGCAACAACAACAACAACAAATCCACTACATAAAATGTCAGCTTCTGAAATACAGTACCTGCACCCTGAGGAATTGGGAAGGTAGGAGGAAAGCCAGCTCCTGCATATGGAGAAGGAGAGATTATTCCTGGGGCACCTGGGAAAGACACACACACGACATAAGGACACCCAGTAACAGCAAGACGACTCTGGAGTGTCTTCAAGACAAGTATTTAGTTGAAAGCAAAACCCTAAACAGTAATTAAAACGCCTTTAACATCATGTTGGAACTTCAAGAGATTACAAAAAACTGTTCTGCAACAGCTCTTGGGATCCAGTTGGGATCAAGGTGGGAATTCCTCTGTTTAATCACAACATCTTTTTCCAAGCATAGGTGACAGCACCCCAAGTGATCACCAGTTCACCCTGTAGGCAAAACAGCAGATGGCACTCGAGGCACAGGCAGCTGGAAAACCTCCAGCAGTCCCCACCCAAAGGAAGCAGGAAGAAGCATCCACAGCCACGTGTTCCCACCAGCACTTTGCACCCAGGTCCCAAAGAGCCCTGCCTAAATTCTGCATTCCACAATTCTGTGGGGCCGAGCGGATCGGGATTACGTCCCCTCCCGCTTCCCCAAACCGGTGATACTCCTCCTGCTCCCATTTCCCGGCTTCTCACCAAAAGCAGCTGCCATGGTCTGATCCAGAGCGGGCTGGTTATCCCCAGAAGGTAGGTCTGGCCGTGTGTAATCTCTGCTCTTATCGTTATTGTATTTGACATTGAGACTCGTGAGCTTGGAGAAGTCGATGCGCAGCGTGCAGCACCCGTTGTAGATGTTCTGTCCATCGAGAGACTGCAAGGAAACAAACGGTTTCTCACCCAAGATGCCAAACTCCTGGCAATAAATCCCCACGGAGAGGAGGATCCCACTTTGTGCGCTCTGTTTCAATCAAACCCCTCCCCTGGGTCTTGCTCCAGAGAGGGGGGGAAGTCCCCTCCCACCCCCCGACGTGTGCTCTGCCATCACGTGATCCCCTAAATATCCCCCAATATTGCTCCCAGATTAAAAGCAAACCCAGAAGTTCGACAAGCGCCGTGGCTGGCAGACTACTCACCAGTTTGGCGTGCTGAGCGCTCACTGGGTCAGCGTATTGTAACAGGGCCTGAAACTGGTTGTTCTTCGTGAACGTGATTATTTTCAAGACTGTACCAAACTTGGAAAAAATCTGCAAGATAATATTTGCACCGTTTAGCTCCAGGAAGATCATTTCATACTGAGCTCCGTTACTAGAAGCAGGAACAGCAGAAGTTCTCTTTTACCTCGTTAGCTTTCCAATTACAATTCCAGGTTTTCAGCCCCACCGTGGGTGGTGTTTAACTTGCATCACAGACAGAAAAACATCAGGGGGACCCAGCTGTCCCCTTCACAAAGATCTGGCTTTGTTATGAATCCGTACCCAGGAAGATTCACACACCTTCCTTCACAAACTGGAACTCCTCCAAGAATTTCAGGGATTTTTAAACACAGCCAAGCTTGCGTTTTACACACAGCAGGGAGCAGGAACCTTCCAAACAAGCTGCTGCCTAAATGACCCCTGGACGCTGCTGTTGTTTCCCTTCTACCCTCCTGCAAGGACACGCAGCAGCTGTTTCTGCTAAACCCTGAACAGACCTGGCAGAGCTGTCTTGAAAACATAAATATTTATCCATTGAAGAGTACCAGCTGGTTTGGGTTTTGGTTTTTTTGTTTGTTTGTTTTTGGTTGTTTTTTTTACCTGATGCAGAACATCTAGAGTGACGGGATAGAAGAGATTCTCCACAATGATCCTCAGGACGGGGCTCTGGCCAGCCATCGCCATTCCCGCGTCGACGGCGGCAGCCGGGGCCGACAGCGCCAGGTTTCCAGCCTGGACAGAATTCACAGCCTGCAGAGCTGCCTGGGCACGCTGTGGAACCAAACGTTCTGTCAGACCGATGACTCTGCTTTCGGAAATACACGGGAGGCGGCTTTTCTCCGGCTTCCCCCCATCTGCAAACGACTTGCAGAGCTCGACACCGAGGCTAGAAAGCAGCTCGCTGCTCCTTACGCCGGGGATGCAATGAGTTGTTAATGACATTGCAGCTCAGATGGCAAGAGCGGTGCAAAAATACAAGCTAAATAAAATATGAAGGGCTTATCCCCACTGCTCAAACCTTGCTCGGCATCTACAGATGGAGCAAAAATCATCCCGTTGTTTGGAAAAAAAAAAGGAAAAATGAGGCTCTGCTGGGGTGAGACAGCGCCTCCAGAATCTGTCCAACTGAAAGATTAACCCACATCTGCTCCAGGGATCCAGGTGTGAAAACTGACGTGGAGATTTCCTGCGGATCCCCCTCCCACCATCATCTGCCCAGCACTGGATGCTCTGCTCCTGAGAGAAGTCGGCCTGAGACGTGAGAGGAGGCAAAGTGGCCGTTCTCAGCAGCCACCCCTGCCTGATAAGGAGGCGCAAGCAACTTGACCTTCTTGCCAGCGTTCCTGTCCTGCAGGGTTGCCAAGAGCGGCTGAGACGAAAAAAAGGCAACTTTTTACCCTCTGGCAGAGCATAATCTTGCACAGAAACTGCAGAGAGCCCAGAGAAGCCTGAAGCACTGTGTGTTCTGCTGCCTCAAAGCCAGGGCTCTCCAGCAGCAGCCTGGGCTCTACTGCAGGCACAGGCTTGGACCCATCAGAGCTCCATTTTATACAAATCTTTCAAAGATTAAGAACAAAGGTCCTATATTTAGACAGCTGTTCAGTTATGGCTTCTGACTGAAGAATCCTCAACCATCCCACCTCCTTCTCCCTCAACAATTTCCTCCCCTGCCACTGAGGCAGTTTAGAGCAGCTCATTTAACAGCCTGATGAGACTCTGAAGAGAAGCCATCAAAGGAGACCTTATTCCAGAAGCTCTGTTCAGCTCCTGGATAGTTCACCCTAACACCTCAGAACCCTCCCCAGGCCTTCAGCAGAACTGTCTGTTCCTCCCAGCAGCACAACAGCGTCAAGAACGAGAACTAACTGCTTGGTTTGGAGAGTTGTCCGTCTTGAGCTCCTTGTGGTTGGAGAACTGGATGTAGATGGGCTGGCTGCGCAGGACTGGAGTGACGGTGGTGTAGTAGTTCACCATGGTGTTGGCCGTCTCCTCCGTGTTCATCTCTATGAAAGCCTGCGGACAAGCCAAACCCAAAAGCCACACGTCAGGAGACAACGCTGGGAACTTCAGGAGGGACTTCCAGTTGAATCGTAACCGCCTTTCGTTTTCACAACTGCGTCTACATGGGAGTTTTTGTACACGGAACGGTTTAAGAACTGACTGCATGCAGAACAAACGAGGATTTTCCCCGTCCAGACCAACGTGACGTCACAGTTTGGCCTCATCCTAAGATCTCCGAGCTACGTGTATTTAGGAATGTCCGCAAGGACACAAAAATACACCAATAATCCAGATTCTTAACACCCTATTGAGCACTTCCCACAGCTCCCTACAGAGCAGCGAGTCCGGTCAACGTCCAGACCTTTCTGGTCTCTTCTCCAAAGCCACCAGGGATTGCAGCAAGTCAGGACACCGGGTACTTACACACAATGCCACCGGGCAATATATCAGAGGCACGGCTTCGTCAGTCAGATTAAAGACACGAGTATTTGAAGCGATGACTAAAGTCGGCTTGCTTTTTGTTTTGGGATTCCTTAATTTGTAAGACAATTTTAGTTACCAAATTAGCACACACCTCCCGAGTTACCCAAGAGGGCTGGAGCTTTACCCAACGAATTCGCCGGCCCCACAAAGGTGCCCTGACTACGCGGAGTTACACGGGGTGGTTACCCAACCGTCAGGCTGGTTTGAATGAGAAAGGGCCAACTCACGGCACTGCTGTCCAAATAGTTTCCTGGTCTGTCATTTCAAAACCAGGCAGAACGCTCATTATAAGTGACAACCTGTAATTATGGACTTAACTCCTTGTACAGCTCGAAAATAGTATTTTCTACGGCTCGTGGGACAATCGCAGAAAAGTAAAATAATAGTACGGAGAAGTAATTGCCTCCTAACACCCGACAGTTGTTTAAACAACGTGGATCTGCTTTACCGAGGACAAACTCATCGAGCCTTTGACACAACCTCTGCTTTTCAACCACAGGGACAATACCTGATTTTTTCCTTTCAGCATGAGAAGATTGGTGACCTTGCCAAAAGGTAAGCCCAAGGAAATGACCTCTGCCTCCGTGACGTCACTGGGGAGTTTACGGACGTGGATTACTCGGGATGGGACCCCAGCACTTCTGTTATCACCTTTGAATTTTTTGCTGTCGTTTCCATTAGCTGTAAAAAAAAAAAAAACAGAAAAAAGAGTTACTGCTCATTAAGAGTGAATTTGACAGGATAATGTACAACTTCCCCCACTCCTCTGCTCCTCATCCAGGTAACTCCCCTGTTACTGAGAAATTCCACCGCCTCATTAAACTCCAGACACGGGGTTTTACTCTTTATTTTCTACTATTATTAAGCACTGTCCTACAAAACCCTAACGAGTATTAACAATTAAGGGATTTCAAAATTAAGGCTGAGCGAGGAAAAAACCCCCAGACCTTGTAGTATTTGCCACACTGCCAAGTCCCTACTCTTTTTTTCTAGGCGTTATTACCTGCAGAAGAGTTGCTGCTCATGATAAAGGGTCCGTTAGTAACACAAGTAGAGAAAAGCTCCTCAGGTCCCCGCTGGAAAAGAAAAGATGAAAGGTAAATTGACAGCATTTTCAACTAAATTCTACTCAGGTACTCCCTCCCTAAAGCAGAACAATTGAGATGGAGCTGTAGAGAAGCTGGAGTGGAAGTGAAAATATCCTGACAGCAGGCAGCGAACCTCACCTCCATAAATTAAGCATAAGTAAGATCCAATTTAGTAATTGAGCAGCTCTATCCAGTATCTCTTTTCAGGTGAGCATTAGGAAAAATAGGAGTTGGAAGTATTCCTCAAGAGGACCGGGATTCTTTTCCTGTGGGTTACCAGGAGTAAGGATGCCTCAAGCAAAAGAGAAGTTATCAGAAGCTGGCCCAGACTGCTCGTGTAGGTGCGTGTTTTCCAGTTACAAGCAGAAGATGCAGCTTTGGAGAAACTGAGACCTGTGAGAAACGGATCTGTTCCCCTCCCCACCCCAACAAAGGGGCTGGTCAGAAAAGTAAAAGCTGCTAGTAAAAAGTTTCTCTTTAAATGTGACAGCAGTAGGTCCCCACAGAATAATTTGGCTTCTAGTAAAAAAAAACAACAAACAGTCTGATCACCAATTTGTCATCTTCCAGCCACAATCCCCAGAACAGCAGCAACAGCTTCTCTGTCAACAGTCCAACAAACTTTCCACGAGCACAGACAGACGAGCAGCAGAGAAGCAGAGAAACCTGAGCACCCCAGGTACAAAGGCTCTGTAATCCCACCCTCTCCACCGCCTGGTCTACGTTGAAGTCACCGGAGCTACTTGAAAACGAAAAGCCGAGTAGCCCAGAGGATCCCGACAGCTCGATCCTTTTTCTTCCTGCAGCACTCGCTGTGCCTTTCAACTCGATAGAGGACAGAAAAAAAAAGATTAAAAATTAAATAGTTCCTACTGGAATTCGACTCCCTGAACAAACTGGTACTGCAAAATGAGAGGAAAGCCTTTATTCCAGGCTTTTTAGGAGCTGTAGGTATAATGCCATCTACTCACAGCACAAAGTTAAACTGCAGGGACCTGGCTCTTCTCCCTTCCTGCAAAAAAAAGCCGAAGGGATCTAGAGAACAGGTCGCTGCCCGGGATTGTTTGTGGTTTGATTCATTACAGCATTCCTTGTAAAGTCACCCAAGACCAACCAGGACTCGTCTGACCCCAGTGGGAGCTTGGGAAAAACATCACCAAAGAAAAAGCGAACAAGACGACAAACGACTTCTTAGCACCATCTCTACTTGTCTACGTAACGCAGCTTAAAATCCCAACGGTTTCATCGCCGAGAGCTCACGGCAAACCGAGCAAAGACGACGTTATAAATCTAACACAGAAAAGCGCTTCCTCGTGATTTTCTCACTCAGAAATGCCACACTGCAAGGCTTTCAGCAACACAGAAAAGAACAGAGCTCACCCCCTGGGCTCGACGGTCACCCAGCCCCACTCCACGCTGGCCAACAATCCATCCCCCCCCCGCCGTCCATCAGGGGGCACCTGCAAAACCAGTACCTGGGGAACAACTCAAACCCTGCGCTCCCCCCAGCACAGGCTGGGAAAGTAGGTCAGAGAGCTCTAAGCAGACAGTTTGGCTTCTTTTTTTCCCCCCCTTTAAATCTTGAATTTCTTGTTTGACTACTCACTGCCAGCTCTTCAAAGACAGGCCGGAGGACTTTGAAGTCCCAAACGCACCAAAGGAAGGCAGGTTCCCCGAGCAGGCTTCGTGTGCCGCTCCTGGTCACCTGCAAGTGCTGCCCAGGTCCCACAAAAGCTCTGGACACCCAGCCAGGTCTCCTCCTTCTGCCATGGTGCTCTAATTGGGAATAGGCCTTTTAACAGCTGTTCTAATTAGCACTGGGATTCCCAAGCACAGCGAGAGGCAAGCTGCTCCGGGAGGCTATTAGCCTCTGATCCTGTCCTTTTGATGACTCAAATTAATGCATCATTCCAAGGCAAAAAAAAAAAAAAAAAGAAAAAAACAAACCAAAACAAACCAACAAAAAACAACCCCTCAGTTTACTGCACAAACACTCCTGGGCCTGAGTAGTTGCAAACACCCCAGTTAGGGCTTTATTCTGCACTGCTAAGAACCACCCACTAGCAAACAAAAGCCCTGAAAATAGAGACAAGCATGTACTGGCCTCACCAGACCCCTCACATCAGGCCCCACTGGGCCCTGAATTTGTAACAGAAAACTCTTTGATACCGATTTGGAAACTTCTGGTCACACACAAGTCCAGCAGCCCTTGCAAAACATCACGGAAAGGCCAGGAGAAGGAGCCCCGGATCTGCCTCTCACGGAGGTAACAGTAGGAAACTATAAAGTGGAAAAACAAACATTTCTACTATTAGGGAAAGAATTTAAATTCCCCAATTTTAACTTTCCTAAGGGCTTGTTTAAAATAAACATTTTCTGGCACATCTGAGGATTGATTCGCAGGGCCCTTTGACAAGGAAGGCCGGGTGCCGCCGCTGCTTTCCACATGCCGATGTTTCTTTAACCAAAGAGCAATTTCAAATCCACTCCCCTCTTATCTTGGAGGCAGTCGGAGCTGCCCGCTGTTCCCAGAGCCAGGAGGCAGAGGGGGGATGATTGTTTGACATCAAAAGAAGCAGCAGTCAATTTGTAAGCTTCCCAGCTGGAAGTATGTGCAAAGGGAGAGGGAAGATCGCAGCACTCGGAAAAGCTACAATTATTCCAAGGTCTTTTCTCTACCTAGGGAAGTTTACAAGCGGTAGGGACGTGGTACGGGAAGTTACACCGAGCTCATTCCACGCAGACTCCCTTACAGGGTGGTTTTCAGAGGGCAGAGGAGCACACCCGACAGCAGAGTTACGGTGACGCGGTGGCTGTCACCCTGCCACGGCATCAGAGCGCGCTGGCACGCTTCCCACTACAGCAGGGACCTGCATCCACTACGACTTCTCCTCACCGCTTGTTCTTCCTCCTGTTGTTACTCCTGGAGCTGATCTGCACCAGAAATCCCCGCTGGTGGTTGCTTTTTGGAATGATCTAAGCTGAAGGGAAAAACACCCACAAAAACAAAACGCACACCAACCCAAGTGCTCCATTAACCCACAGGGGTCTGGGGAACTCCAGCAGGAGCGTTGCCCACCCTCACACTTCCAGCGAGCACCGTAACTTTCCAGACTCTTTTCCATCTCTACACGTTAAAAAACTACAAAGCAGCTTTGAAATCCCATTACAAATCCAAATGCTTCAGTCCAGCAGAGCCAGAAGAACCCAAGCAAACCCACACAGGGCTTTGCTCAAGACGCACGCCTTCCCATTCCGAAGTTCCCATCCCTGCTCACAAGCAGCACCGATTTCCACGGACATTTCTCTTCAGCTCATTCTTTCGCAGCTGGATTTTTTTTCTCCAAGGAGATTAACAGAAGCCACAGCGCGGCGGCAACAACGTCCAACTCTTCATCTCGACTAAATCCCTTCCTGTTTAGAGAAAACAACCACTGCTGCCTGACCACACCTAGACCAGGGGGAGACTGGTTTTGTTTTGTTTTTTTTTACCACCAAACTCCCCAGTCACACAAACCACCCGCACCAGGTGAAGCGCTGCCTGGGAGCAGCGTTTCTATGGCAGCAGCCTCCTTTTGTCCGCCACACTCCTGCTTACAAAAGGTCTGTTGCCGGAGCTGGATTAATTTAATAAACACACCCGTGGTCTTGTTGATTTGGAGAAAGGTGATCTGCTGCAAGCTACAATTCTAATATTTCTTTTTTTTTTTCTCCCTGTTTTTTGAGTTAGCTTTTTGACCACCCCCAAAAGTCAGCCTCATTTGTTAAAAACTTGCAAGCAAAAAAGGTTGTAAGTTTTATTTTGCCGAGGCTTTCGTAGCTTAAAAAGCAACGAATTCACGTGAAAACTCAACTGTCTCAGCATGACTGGGATTTTACCTGTAGTTTGGAACAAAGCCAGAGATTGTCTCAGCTCCTACCAGCACACGTACAAACACCACAGCAATTCTCAGCTGCCCTGCAGAACCCTTTAGCTACTTAAGAGCTAGTCACTTATTTTAAATGGATTACAGCAACCGACTGCATTCTGCCTGTGCTAAAGCCTCAGAGCAAACACAACCTAAACAACCATAAAAACATTAATTTCAAGAAAGAGAGGTGCTATTAATCCACGGTCAGAAAGCAGGAAGTTACAAGCAGGAAGTCAAACTAAAGCAACAGCAGAAAGAGGGGGTGGAGGACAACTAGAAAGGCCAACAAGCTGCACCTTTAAGGTCTGTAAAATTCTTTCCTTTACTGGCTCGCTGAGGAAATCCTACAGCACAGCAGCAGCACCACCTTACACTGCTCAAAATGATTCACCAGCCTAAGACCAGCAGGATCCCTCCTTCTTGAGAGAAAAAACAGAATATTCAAGCAGCGTCCGAGCCCTCGGCTCACACAGACTCACAAAAAGGAAAAGCAGTTAAGGCAGCTGCACCCAGAAAACCCCCTCTGAAAAGACACCCAGGAAGATCTGCACTGTTGGATGTCCTTGGTTTGCTGAAGTTCAGCTAAAAGCCCTCTGTCAGCAGTCCTGTAACTCTGCCTGGCCAGAGCACGCCCGCACCAGCCTGCTCCTTCACTTCCCCTGCGCTTCTAACACGAGTTTGGACCCAGTAAACAACCCCCACAGCGTTTTACACCCAAAGTGACACGGGAACCGTCGAGGAGCTCATCCAAACCCCCCTGCTCTGATGAAAGAAGCAAAGAAAAAAAGTCTTTGAGCACAGAAGGAAGAGAGGAGCGCCTCCGGAGTCCGTACGAGGGCAGGCCCAGGGGAACAGAGGAATGTCCTGATACCGCACTTCTCAAATCGCTTCAAGAAACTAAGGAGAAATCCAGTCTGATGACATCATCGTTCACACTCACGTTACATTCCAACATTTTCTGCTGAGAGATTCAAGAGCCAGGGGTAGAATTACATTTAAACTACAAGGAAGGAGGATGCCGCTTTCCCTCGTCTTCCACGGAAGACTCGGTTGCAGTCGGCTTTATGCGCCCCTCTCCCTCCCTCCTCCAAAACTCCAGGTATTTCAAGGGCAGAGCAGCGTGGAAAGAAACATTCCGATCCAGGTCACCACCAGAAATCCCGAGCCAACTTTGTGAGGCCACCTCTGCGGAACACGCGCTCCAGCTGCCTCCTCCTCCTTCAGCCCTCGGAAAGGTGGAGAGTCACCATCAAGATAAAAGAGCTTGGAGGCCCCGAGGAGCACGGCGAAGCTGTAACCTCGCTCCTGTCTGGACAAGATTTGGTCCAACGCCTCGACAAAAGAGCCAGCCCAGTCAACATCCCGCTAAGACTCCCAGCAGTGTATTGGGAACGCGCACAGGTTTTCAGCACCTTCGAAACCGGGTTAAAGTGGTGAGAGCACCGCAAAGAATTTATTTAGCGTTGAGGAAATTCTGCCACGCGTACTGCCGCAGAAACCCGGCCTGTTTCTGGTGTATACACACAGATTTTGAAGCTCCTGAGAGCCCCTCGACACTTTAGGGCTGCATTAAAGCAACGTGGGATTTTGCAATCGGATGCTCGCCCGGCTCAGGCACAAACCGGCTCCAGCGTGAAGCCGGATCCTCGGCCCACTCGTCTCTCCAGGCCCCTCCCTGACTTTTCTTTCTGGGCCTTTGCTGCTATGGAGACACCCTGTGAAACAAACCTGCCCTTTGAGCAAATAAAAGGTGTGGCCACGTTAAATAGCTCCAAATGCCTAAACCGGAGGAGCGCTGCAGTCATGCAGTCATTCTGGCTTTGTAGGGCAGCACACACCCAGGCTTTATGACAGACTGCTCCCAAGTTGAAACTTAACTAGTTAGTCAACCTTGAGCTTTTTAACTCCCTGCAGAGGAACCGACCTCGGTAAAGCTCAACGCAGAGAAATCCTGGTGGGTGAGTCATTCGGAGGAAACCTACAGCGAGTCACGAAAGAACATTTTGTGCCCCGGTCTGTAAAAGGAGAAGGGGTTTAGAAGGAACTCCTCGCTCGGTCAAGCTCATCTCAGTTGGGGTTGTGTAACAGTGACAATCTGCTTTGACAAACACGGAGCGATCGTGACACTGGGATTACCAAAACACGCTCCGCTGAACGAAGCACGGCCTTCGACGAGTTCTCAGGTGAAGTGTGAAAGAGCTGCACCGGAGCCACGCGGGATGGACATCAAATACACCTCACACTCCTTCCCACTAGGGGATTACAACCGATGTGGCACCAGCACACCTACAGTTTCTAGTCTGACAACACTTGAAACAGATCATCAGTGACTCAGGGACCAGAGTCTATCCCTACACTTGCAGGACTGAAAAGAAAGCTGAGTAGTAAATTCAGGTGTGTTAAATATTTTGCTTTTTAAATCATCAGGCTGAGGGCAAAGGAGGCCTGAGGTTAAAATAGAAGACTTTCCACAACCATTTCATTAACTGATCATTTTCTATCAAGTCCCAAGCAATTTTTTTTTTCCATTTACAACACGAGTCACAGCTTGTTCCCTTCCTGAGGGCCAGCCATTGGAGCCAGCTTCCACATCACCAGCTGGTTCACATGGGATGGAGGAACCGCTTCCCCAGACCTTGGAGCCCACCAGCCTGTGGGAGCACCCACGCTGAGCACCTCTGCTTCGACCACGAGCTCCAACTCCTCTTCAACTTCCTGCAGACGGAGGAAGCGCTCGGAATCCACGCAGAGGGACGGCTCGCGGCCCCGGGAGCGACAGGCAGAGACGGATCGGCCGAGGACAGGGGTGCCCAGCCCCTCTCAGCAGCACTAAGAGCAGCAGGAGGTGTTTTTTCCCGATCCAGCCGACACCACATCCATGTTCCTCGCCACCGACATGTGGCCTACATGTGTGATCATGCCTGTCAGAGAGGCCACAAGAGCCAGCTTGTTGCAGGGCTCTAACTAAAGCCATAGGAGGGGACTGGAATTTCCTCACAACATTCTTGGCCTGTTGCCTGAAGCCATAATTACTGTTCCCATGGCAAAGATCCGGGCTTGATCACAAATCACTTCTATGCAGGCAGCCCCTGTACCACACTCCAGCAACCCCTGCTTTAAAAATTAACTTCTCAGATGCCACAGGAGAAGTTAACTGCGGCACAAAACACTGTTCTGCTTCTAGAAGCATCACCTTTCCCAAAGAGCTCGGCTTAACCAAGAAACGACCAGATTATTCAGCGCCTGAACTATTCTGGGACGACTTTAATCACTGAAAGGCAATTTTGAAGAATAAGGATGTAGCCCAGTTCGTACTTTCTACTCAGTCGGTCTCGCTTGGAGACTTAGAGCCTGAAGACAGAGCTACCAAAGCAAATTAAAGAATAAGAAAGGAGATCCAGAGTGATCTTGATCAAATTACTGAGAGGAGGCAACTGCCAGGGGTCAGATCCAGTCAGCACCAGTCCAAACCCAGCACCCTCCATCTTAAGGCCATCCTTCCTTCCCTTTCAGAGAGCTATGAAATTACGGGAAGAACTCGAGTCTTAAATCATGTGTTTCTAATCTGCAGGACATTCCAGAAGGCTGCACATCAAGAGCCCCATACCAGCACTGTAATGAGCTTCCTAAACAAATTCACACGACGCTTTCAACCCAAGAGCCGAGCGTGGAGCCCAGGAACGGCTACTACAATTATCAGCCTGATAAAAACAAGACCATCAGGCAGAGCAGCGTTCAAGGAGGGAGACAGGAGAACAGAACTTAAATTTAATGAAGATTCTGAGAATAATTAACAGAAAGAGGTGAGTAGCCTTCACATGTAAATTAATGATGCCAGAAAAGGCTAAAAATAAATGTGTCGGCACCTTGTCTTTTAAAACAACGAAGGAGAGCAAACTGATAGATGCCTTCACAAATTCCTCAAGGTCACCGTTAAACTTGGCAACTGGGACCACTTAAGAGCGGGAAGACAACCAAGAGGCCACCGGTAAGTTCTCTCTGACTATCTCTTTAGCAGTGTTTGAAGGTACAGGCACTTTTCCTACTTGTCTTGAGAAATTCTCCGGCATTAGGACATTCTGGTCCCAAGAAGAGGACGCTGCAAAGGTCAGCCGGTGTCTGAGGAGCATGTCGCCTCAAGTAGGACAAGACCTGGCAGCTTTGGGGGATTGTAATCTTCTAATACCTTAAAGCTGATGGGAGGACCATCCCCTACCTTCTTTGTAGGTCCGTGGCAGGAATTAATAAATTCCTATCTCAGATTAAAACCAGTTTTCCAGGTCAAAATTACAATGCAGCAGAGTAGGGGGAAACTGGAAGCCAGTGACCTGCCCACAGCCACGGAGGAGGCGGCGCAAGAGAAGCCTTCGCTTGGTTCTGAGCTGGACGCAACCAGGATTCTAACTTACCTAATCAAATCCATGAAAGACTGAGCCTCCATTCCACAGGCTACACTGGCACATTCAGTGACTTCATCAGGTAAGAGGGCTACGGCAAAAACCATTCCAAAACTTACCTTCATCAGGACGATTCAACTTTCCTTTTTGGCTTCTCTTTACCTTCCAATTCAACGGCCTCAAAACCTGCCCTGTCTGACTTGACAAAACCCCTCCTTTTGGATGCACACTCTTGGCTCCCCAGTCCCCGCCCCACTGCCCAACTGGTGCGATCCCAGTCGTGGTTCTGACCTGTGCTGGGACAGGCAGCGCTCCACGGGATTTCATCCAGTCCTCGTTTCAGACTCTGCTGCGCCAGGGCCTGAAATCCCACCCCCGCCACGATGGGAGCGAGGAGGCCACACAACACCACCACATCCTGCAGCGTCTCCAGATTCACCCAGAGGACTAGGAGGACAGTTTCAGAAGCTTCCTGGTCAGGTTTAGTTATGTAAAACCACTTCTCAAAGCTGCAGAGAGCTAAAGCTGCAAATTTCACACGGTTAAAACCAACTGAGGGGATTAACCCACCTTCCTGTCCAGGCTCAAGCCTTTCCTCGGCCTCCTCTGCTGGGAAACTGAACTTGCAGCAGATCGTGTTCTCAACCAGAACCAGACACTATCACGGCCCTGCGATTAATCCAGATTTCAGAATCTCATCGGAGGAAAAGTCAGAACAACCTTCCCCCTGCAGCTATCAGAGCCCCTTCGTGCATTTAACGCTGCTCAGGAGCCCTCCAGCGCTAACGCGCGCGCCCACGCTCAACGAGTCGCGTTCATTTTGCGTTTTCGATCCCAAAACCTATTTGCTGTCTAGGAGAGAAGGCTTCCGCTGAGGCAGAGCGAACAGAGCTCAAGCTGGAGGCTCAGCTCTGCTCCCAGACCAGTTCCCAGCGCACGCTGCATCGCTTCACCTGCCTCTCCAAGCAGCCACAGAAGATTCCCAGTTGGTAACAGAGAGGTTGACACCATCCAACTGGAGCCATGAAAAAAACCCCAAAGCTGTTGGATCACTGGCCAACAATCCCACACCTCCTACCGAATACAACCACCTCACGGGGCTGGGTTTGCTGTAATCCTGATCCTAAAGCTTGACAGACAGCGTTCACCAAGGGAAATGAACCCTCTTGAGCACACGGAGGGCCCCGTCCACCCGGAACATTCCAGCGGAAGGTTTTGCGGGAGCGAGCGTTTATCCGGGGAACACGACAGCCAATTACCGCGCGCGGCAGATAACGAGGCTCCTGTCAGCACTTTGGAGTTTCAGGGATAAGGCTGGACTTTCAAAACCTGAGACTAGGAGGGGAAAGGTCGTATTTACTGTACTCACAGCAGATAAAGAAAAAATAATCAACAGCTAAACACTCTTGTTTTTCTGGTGGCAGGAGGATTTTTGACATGTAACTGAACAGGAATTCACATAAACAAAGGAAATGGAGTTCTCCAAAGAAAACGGGCCGATTTCTCCACCGAGAAGCGTTGTCTAGCGCACAAACAACAAGCATGGCTTGACATTTCAGCAGGGGAAAAGGGCTGTTTCCAAAGGCAGTCAAGTTCTTTTCCGACAGTTGATAATCAAGGCCCAAATGCCAAGAACTAAATGCTGAGCCGTAATAAAAGCTTTAAATGCAGATGGAACTAAACCACCTTCTGGTTAAAACCAATTTACATGGCACCAGAAATAACCCCTTAAAGCTGAAGATCTACATCGGGTGAGGCTAAAACTACAGGTCAGATGCTGAGCAGTGTAAAAAGAGAGAAAAAGTGAGAAGTGCCTACCTTTGTACCACCTGTTATATCTTGGACAATGCTGTAGAAAAAAGAAAGAAAAGGATTAAAAAAGTTAGATAGGTTTGCCACAAATATCCAGCATAGTTTACAGTAGTAAGAAAAAAAGCAAGTCAAAAGTGCACAGTTGTCTTTGCGAGTGAGCCAAGGACAGTTCATACAAAGAAAAAATTATTAGATGGTGATGGTGGAGACCCAAGACCCAGCAGTGCCAGAAATCCACTCCCACTGCCTACAGCTCTTTTTTTGCCACGGGGGGGGACGGACAACACCGAGCGCGACGCCCCGTGGCTCTCGGCCCAGCGCCGCTCGGGAGCCCGCGATGCCATCCAGGCACCACCTCTGACTAAGCCGAGAGCTTCCAAAGTCAGCTCTGTCCCCAAGAGTCACTTCTGCAGGAGTCAGCTCTGCCAGGCTGGGAAGAGGCCACCTCTAGTGAAACGAGTGCGGACGGTTCCTGAGGGAGCTCTGGCGGTACCCACCGAGCCTGGGCTGTTTTCTCGGCCAAGCTGGCGGCATCGCCACCGGAGCCAGCCCGGGGCCAGCCGACGGAGAGCAGGGAACGCACAACGTCCCACCACCAATTCTTTTCTACTTAGGAAAACAAATAGTATTTTCCCCTGACAGACCTGAAGGAAAAACAGCACACAAAACGGTGATTCAAACTCAACTACGTGTGCGTCAGGCTCCGAAAATGAAAGGTTTCCTGATGAACTAGCAGGAAAAACAGCGTTAGCTGTTCCTCCAGCAGCGGTAAATGTTCGCCACCAGGACACACACACCTCCCCACAGCACCTGAGGAGATAGGGATGACTTGTCCACACCTCGGCATGTGGTACCTGGGGCATCCTCCAGGATCTTGCTGCACCTACACGTTACTCCGACGTGGGAGGGCTCCAGAGAGTTAAGGATTTCAGTTACACCCTTGCGCTGAAGGTTTTATTTGGTTTTATGATCTCTAAACTACTGCGAAGCAGCACCACAAAGCTGAGAGCAGGAATGACCAGGTGAGACTGATGTACGTGCAGCACTGCCTGTTTCAGCTCCCATCTTTCCCTAATTCCAGAGTAAAGGCTTCCAAAGAGGCCACCAGACCTGCGGCCCCTCTGAGGAGCACAAGGCAGGGCAGGAGGAAACCTGAAGCCCTCCGGAACAATTCTACCAAGTGATTTAATGCCAGAGAACTCGCGTTTACCGGTTCTTCCTTCCCTTACCCACCAAGGTGTCACTTTTTTCAGGGAATTACACCCCGGCTCCACCTCTCACAAAACCATTTGTCTTTCCCCAGCTCCGCAACTCGCCGGCGGCGCCAGCGGGAGCCGGCTCGAGCTCCTCGTCCTTCCTCCTCCCAAGCCAACCTGCCATGTCATCACAACCCAGCGCTTTCCAGCCCGAGTTACGGCCCGGCCCAGCCCAACCCGACGCTGCCGCCAGGAAGCCACGCGAGAGCTTCTTGCTTTCGAGTGAACCGCTTAGAGAAGCTTCTCTGCGGGAGAAGGTCGGGCTCCATGATCCATCCCCTCCTGTCTGGGCACCCACCGAGGCAGATGGGACCTGCACGAGCTAATTCTAATTAAACCCATCTGCCCAGATCGGTTTAAAGAATCGCATGCAACCAGAATTCCTAAATATTCCACGAGGACACGTTTCTTCCGTTCGAATACACGCAGCGACCCCGTGATTTTCATTTAAAAAAAAAAAAAAGAAGTGATTTCCGAAGCGTAAAAAGAACTGGGAATCTCCCGAGTTTCCAAACCTCTCGAACTTACCCCAGAACATTTTCTCTCACTTCCTGTTCCTCTGGTGGGCCTCACACACAGGAAATGTTTTACATAAAGTAGCCTTAAGGGGGGGGGGGAGGTAATATTTAAAATGATCCAACAGAAAGCGTTGTTTTTATTTGCCAAAAGCGATCGATTCTTGGAATGCTGGTGGTAACCCAGCTGATAACAAACACCACATGAAACCAGCACCGGGGGTATTTAATGTTTATTCCAGAGATGTGCAGCGTTCCTCCAGTTCACACCCACACCCCTCAAATCATCGCCTCTTAAGCTTCATTCTCCCCTCCTGTCTCAATTTTAAGCATGGGATTAAAACTCCTCTTTTCCAAAAGAGGCAGAGAAGCCTTTCCAACAAAGTGAACTTTTCCACGTAGAACGGGGAGAACTCCTACGCAAGAAAAAGGAACAAAAAAATCAAGCAGCGCCAGTAAAACCTCTGGGTCGTTTTCCAAAGCAGCATTTCCCATCTGAACTCCTCACGTGCTTTAACAAAGCCACTTATTCAAAGGGGATGGTTTGGAAAAGCGCAGCTCCGGGTCAGTTTAGGTGGGAGAAGCCGACGGAAGCCGCCCGTGGCCGGCGAGGCCGGAATGGAAACCCCATTTTTCAGCAGCAGCTTTCGAAGTTTCAACAGGAGATGGCTTTCTTGGGGTACACCGAGCTTCAAAAGGTAACAGGGAACGAAGGGTGGTGTTGTACTAACATTTCTACGTTCAAATGATTCGAACGCGCACAACAAGCCAGCTCTCCTAGCAAGACACCAAGACAGCTGATAATTTTTGCCCTTAGAACGCGGGCTCTCTCATGCTGAAGATTTATTTTAAATATCATTCAACATGACCAGCAAGTTGTTAAAAGAAGCAGAGCAACCTGAACTTCACCTTGGACTGTAAAAAAAAAAAAGCAACCGTAAGAGACAATTTCACGGGGTTTTCTTAGAGGAAAACAACGCTGAGACGCCACTTTTTCAGTGGGTGAAAAAAAAAAAACCCAGACATGTGACTATGCCTAATTCTCACCAGACTAGTGTTCCGAGGCACCGAGCGAGGAGGCACTAATTTGGGCTTCCCGTACTTAAGGCTTGGGGAAAACAAACTGCTTACTCGGGAGCCTCTGAAAAACAGCTTAACTACCAGAAGAAAGAAAAGTCAGATCGCTAGAAAAAGACACCCTAGGAGAGAAACAGAGAGAGCTCGTTTGCTGATCGAATATATTTTTAAGTCAAACGCTTCCGAACAGAGACATCAGCCGAGGTGGGGATCCAAGAGAAAACGCTGCCCAAGATAAAAAAAACACCAAACAACAAAAAAACACCAAAAAGAGTCGAGCTCTCTGACACGAGTCAGCCAAGGAGGCAAAAAAAAGTTGGATCTCGGGAGTTCCCAGGTGGACAATGGAAAGAGGAGGGAGCCCGAGAGCAGCTCTGCCCCCCCACCCCGACTCCTTTACCTACGGCTCTCAGGT
>VWZK01017171.1:29758-50309 GCA_013396935.1 Baryphthengus martii
AAAATGGCGGCGCCGCCCGGCCCGCCTCACCCGCGCCAACGCCCCATTGGCTAGCGGAGATGTCATCTTGATAGGAAGGGCGGGGTCCGCCCGCCCCCGAGGGTTGGCGCCCTGGCTCCCCTGGCGAAGCCTATTGGCCACAGGCGGGTTGGGGGGCGGAGCAAAGCGCCGGTGCGCGGCGCGATTCGGTAGGCGAAGGGAGAGGGCTGGGAGGAGCCATCTTGAGAGCGGGAAGGATGCCGAAACGCCACACGGCTTCGCCATCTTGATTGGGGGCAGGGCACGGGAGAAACGCGTTGGGCGCCATCTTGAGTACGGGCAAAGGATCCCCTCCCAGCGTCCACGTGGTCCCGGCCGCCCGCGGGAGCGGCCCCGCCGCCGCCATCTTGGCTACGGGCAGCGAAGCCGCGAGTCTCTGCCCGCCGCCATCTCGAGTAAGGGAGAGCGGGCTCCCACACGCGATTACCTTCATCTTAGCACTAGCGCCAGACAGCACTTTCAAGCTTTATTGAAGACGAAATCTCTCTGTTTAATTGCAGTTAATGTCTTAAGGACAAAGGTGACCCAGTGGCTGAGAGAGAGAGAGACAGAGAGAGAAGTTGTGAGGTAAGACACGACCCCTCCCTGCTCTGCCGAGGCATCGGGATCGTATTTTTCCTAAGTTACAATCCTGACACCGTTTGCTGCCCCAAAACAGCTCTTTTTCCAGTCAGTTAGACCTCAGTGGTTCACTGAGACAAGCTCGTTTCACTTGTTCTGGGCGTCATTACCCAGAGGCCTTTATTCTGTATTCAGGTCAAATCCATGGATTTGCCATCTTCAGGGATTTTCAAAAGTCTTGGAGATTTCCTCTGCAGGTGCTGAACCATCAACAGTAAATTTAAACCTACTCCAGTGGACTTAATTACGGTAGATACTTCCTCAAAACAATCTCGAGCTCATTCACATGCTGCAAGATGAAGGCCCCTAAAAGAGAAATAAATAAAATTAAGGAAGAAGCGGGTCCGGCGGGTTCCTGCTGGGAATGATGCTGGTGTATTTTCTTTGCTCCTGTCCAGGGCTGGGATCCCGATGGAAGCCGAACAGATCCTTCCATCTTCCTCCCATCCAGCAGTTGGCTTCCGTAGGTGAAATGCTGCGTGTCTCCGTTTAAATACAGTCGACGTTTGCTCGCTGGGAATTCTACTGGCAATGACTCATTTTTCTTTTGCCTGGCTTGTCCCAGCCCTATCTGTTGACTGCAGCTCAAGAATTAATTGTCCCAGCCCTGGCTACAAGTCCCTGGTGGAGCGTTGAATCCAATATCAAATGTCCAGCCCTCATTGATCTCCGCTTCATTAGCTCCAACCCTGTTGTGAGAGTTTCTAGGCAACATAATTCTGGTCTTACCCGAGGAAGGATCCTTCCTACCTCACCAGCCCGCCTGCTTTGGACAGGTTTTTTTCTGAAGACATTTGCAGGAGTCCACCAATCCGCCTTTATTTTCAGTGACAAACGGTAACCCACCGCTCCAGGTCGGTGCCACCGCTGGGAGCAGGGAGCTGCGCTGGCACTGGCACAGCAGAAGGTTTAGAAAAATATTATTTTTTTAAATGCAGTGGCGAATTACATCGGGAGTCTTACCCTTGGGTGGTGTTTCTGGCAGGTACAGACATGCATCTTGTAGTCTTGTTTCTTTCCGAAGCTTACACTAGACACGAATATGGGAAAAAGAAAAAAAAAAAAAAGGTAAAAGTGAAACCATCTGTTGTTTTCTCCCCCCCACAAACTATGGTAGTGGTTGCTATGGCCAGAATCTTTTTTTTTTTTGGTGGCCAGACATCAGCTTGTCCCCACTTCTGAAATACAAGAGCGTTTCCTGACCTCGGATCTCCCGGAGAGCTGGCAGCTCCCGTTTCCTTGGCTTTAAAATGGAGAATGGAGTTTAAAATGGAGAAAAAGGAGCTTCTGCCCTATTGCTACAGGCCCCACCCGAAGCCAGAGTTATTTCTCTAGGTGCTCAAAGTTATTTCAGTAAGTACCACAAAGGAAAGGCTCACAGATAAGAGATTTACAACTTAGCTGAGGCAAAGAATGGGAACCTGATGGGATGATTCCACCCACTTGAGAGGTGCTGAGCTGAGAGCTTTATCTCTCCGTGAGATAAAGTGATTTGATCAAAGCAGAGCAGGAATTTCCCTCCCCTCTCACAAGCCACAATACACTTTCTTGAGCTCTACCAGTTCTAAGCTGTATTTCCCACAGAGCTGTCCCCACGGTCCCACCTTCAGAATAATTTGGTTTATTATTTATTTATCTATTTATTTATTATTATTTTGTACCTACAGTCGTAGGTACAAACCCCTCTGCAATAGAGGGTGGTGTGGAGACAGAATTCCTCTTTTTTTTTTTTAAGTATGGACTATTCCACTCCACTTGTAAAGAAGCCTCCCCTAAAGAAGGTCCCCTGAACACAGCACAAAGGCTTGGGGGAAAAAATAAAAATCAAAGAACAAAATAATACCTTATACCAAAAAAAACCAACCCACCAACAACAACCAAACTCAAGAAGGACCTGCCTCTTTATATCTTCGGGTTTGTTTTGAAAAAGAAACCCACATGAAAATGGCCATGGGAAAAAAAAACAAACAAACAAAAGAGGAGGGAGAAGGGGAAAAAATAGGAATATTATGAATCAGCTGCTTTTGTACAATCCAGTAAAAGGGTCCCACCCTCCCCGGCTCCGGTTACTCACTTGCTAGAAGGCCTTTGGTGGGACACACCCAGCTTTTTCTCTTTTCCGAGCCCTTCCTGCCTGCCTTATCTCTTGGAATTTAATTTACCACACAGAGAAGAAAAACCCTCTGCCGTAACAACAACAGCAAGACCCTTTTCCTCTCTTTTTTCTTTTTTTTTTTTCCTCTTTTGTCTTTTTAAAAATAGCTCTGCAGCCTGTACCACCTTTGCAGGACGCTTCTCTGCGTTCGTTTGCAACCTAGCAAAGCTTCCCCCCCCTCCTTTCTCCTTCCTCTTCCACCCAACTTGAAAACAGGAACCCTCCTAAAATAAATGTAGGAACCAGAGCTGCTGCAGATACCGGTATATCCCAGATACTGGGTTTAATGACAATTATTTCCCTGCATATTCCCCTCCTCCTCCATTATCCACAGCTCCTAAACCAGGAAACTTTCCTAGATCACTTGAGGGGGGGGAGTTTCAAACGCTTTCTGCTTCTTTTTGTTGCTTTGATCCGTTTTCGACCCATTTTAGACGCGGAGGTTCGGTGTCAAAAGACCGTCGGGCGGCTTTAGCAGCAGCCGTCGGACGCCAGAACATTCCTTCCTGCGTCCTTCCCGGTGCCACATCACAGCTCTGGAAATGGTTAGGCCAGAGCCAGCTGGGAAGGAGCAAACTCCCGGAGAGCGCTCGGAGATCGCTCGGAGATCGCCGGAGATCGCTCAGAGATCACCGGAGAGCAGGCGCCGGTAGTTCCAGGATATTTCTGAGCATCACTTGTGTGGTTTTCCAAGCCAGCAAGGGGAGTATTATTTTTTTCTCCCACTGATCCATACTAGTTTGGCAGCCAAAAAAGTAGCCTGGAAATAAATAAGTAATTTGTGTTTGGAACTGAGCTCAATCCACCTTCAGGATTATGCAGAAGCCAGTGGAATTCCAAGCTGGATTTTTGAGTGTTGCCACTTGAGGCGTCCCATCCAGGGCCAAGTTCAAAGCCCTGTGGAAGGGAGTTTATCCACACTTGGAACTTGGAATTAGTGGGGTTGCCGTCGCCCGTTCTGCTGTCACCGTTGAGCAGCACCTCCCAGCTCCACCTGTGGGGTTTTTCCCTGCCACAAGCAAAAAAAAAAATATGGATAATCGCAGAAGCTCACATTTGGTGTTTCTTTCCTTCTTTCTAATCCGTGACAAAGCAACAGGCTTCTCCGGGTGCCCTTCTCCGTTGTTCTCAGGCCCTGGTAGCTGAGAACTTCCCCCCGGCTTCGCTGCTGCTCCTCGGGGATGCTTTTGGGTGACTCATTTCCTGGGAAGGATGAACCAGCCATTTCCTGGCTATTCAGCACAGGACTTTTTCTTTTCTCCTTTTTTTTTTTTTTGTTTTTGCTTTCCATCCAGTCTGTGTGGATTAATCTACGGTTTGATCGGACCCCCTGCAACTGGAACCAGAACTGCAGCTTTCCCAGGTGATCAATCCTCCGGATCGGGGCCGGTCCCTGCTTGCCTCGGCCGGCCGTAGGCTCCCAGATTTGTGCTATGGAAATAATTCCAGTGATACTGATTTAGCAGCACCATCCTTTGCGGTCGTTGTGACCCAAGTCTCGTAATTCACCCCAGTTTTTCTCTTCATCCACTTCTCTTCATTCAACCCAGTTCTTCTTTTCAGTCAACCCAATTTGCCTCGTCATTCAGCCCAATTCTTGTCTTCATTCAACTCTCTTCAGCTGAAAAGAAACAGAATATTTTAAAAACACCAGAGGGCAAAGATACCGATTTGACAACAGGGCAGTTTGGAATTATCTCGAGCATTGGAGGGATCAGGTAAAAGCCGTACTGGGTGGGGGGGTTACGTCAGATGCGGGTTCCAGGGCCTCTTTCTCTGTTGATTCTGTGCCTGTAATTCCAGCTCTTTCCTCTAACTGGTGGCTCCAGTTTCCTGAGCCGTTCACAGGAAGATTGGAACCCTTGTGGACTGATGGCTTCAGAGTTCAAAGGCTGGGATGCCAACCTGAGACATCACCACTCTCTCCAGAAGCTTTTTTTTTTTTTTTTTTTACTGCTATTTAAAAAAAACCCAAAACATTCTTGTAATCTCATTTCCCATCATTTCCTTCGGCTACTTAGATTCCTGAGCCTGTCTCCCGGCTGTAATATTTGGGAAGAAAACCACAACGCCATAGGGATGTGGCCGCTGGAGCCTGAATGTGGCGCACGGCGGAGGGATGAGGGCTGAATAATTCATCCCGATCATGATTTATTCATGGCCCAAAGCTGGATCCCTCCTCCCTGACTTTCCATGAGCTCAGAGGACGCAGGTTCCTCTCGAGCTCCGCTTATCTTGGGTGGTGCTCTCCGCAGGGAGGCCGACGGGTACGTAGAAACCACTCCCATGGCCCTGGAATATTTCTGCTCAACCCCAAAGAGAACTTTGCTGTTCCAGGGCCACACACATCACCCCTGACACAGAAACTAAAACGTAGGTGCAGGTTTTTCGCCCGCTTTCCCAAAAGGAAAGCGGGCGACAAGCGAGACACCGCGGTCGTGGCGTAGCCGCCGGGCAGACGGGCCGAGGTCTGAGCCCAGAGCTGAGCTGATTCTCCACGAGAAATCTCAGTTTGATTTTCCGTTGTAAAGTTCCAGCTTTCGAGACAATTGATACGACCAGAGCGGGCGTCGTTTCCTGCCCTCGCAGGAAACCTTGCAGGAAAAAGCTGGACAAACAGCAGCGGTTTGGATCGATCTCTTTCCTGCCTAAAAACCCCCACGCCTTCGCTTGAGGCTTTGTCAAGCCCACGACCCGAGCGTCCTGACCTGGGTGAAGATTTTGCAAGACCTTCAAATTCCATCTGTCTCGAAAGGATGAAAGATGAGGCTGCGCTCAGCAAAGCCTCCAGACCCACAGGCAACACCACCCCTCGCCGGCTGGGATGAAATTTCCTAATTGTTTACCCTGTGATCCTGACTCCTTTTGTCCTTGGAACGGGCTCCGCATCAGCAGAATTAAAAATGTCAAACACGCTTGAGAAACTCTCTCAAGTTGCTAAAAATGACCGGGAGGTGCCTCCTCCCCACCGCTTCGCTCCGTCTCTCCCTCGCTCTGGCCTCAGCTCTCCGGAGCGGAGCGCTCTGCTTCCAGCTCTCCGGCATAGTTTGCATTCCACTGCCAAGAATGAACATTTATTTAGACAAACAACCCTCCTCACCCGCACATCTCCCGGAGCTGTCCTAGGGCAGCCGACTAAACAGGATATCTCATCTCGAGCTGGAACTCTACAGCTTTTTTTTTTCCCTCTTTATTCAGCCCCTTTTTTTTTTTTTTTGAGGTGAGAGACGAGTGCAGCTCAGGCCTGGCCCGTCCTGCAAATCAAATCTCTTCCAAACTGGGCTGGAATCCTTTTGCCTTTGCCTATAATGATTTTATCGGATTGCCTTTTAACAATAGCGCCGCTTTCCCAATAAACCACCCGGGAGAGGGCTCCGCGGCTCAGCGGCAGATTTTCACTCCCACTGGAACCTCCAGGGCTCTGCTGCCGGCCCGTTACCGGGCTGCCGTTCCACCAGCTCTGCCAGTGGCGCAGAGGGATCCCTGGGAAGTGAAAACGCAGAGGGATCCCTGGGAAGTGAAAACGCAGAGGGATCCCTGGGAATTGAAAACGCAGAGGGATCCCTGGGAAGAAGTGAAAACGCCGCTCCAGGTGAGCAGCCTGGCGGGGCCGGAGCCTGGAGCCTCGTGAATTATTTCTCAAGCTTCCCCGTCCCTCGCCTGTCGGGCTCCGGTATTGTTCACCCAACCAGGCCTCAGGTTGTCCCCCAGTGCAGCTGCCATTTAAATGGATATTACCCAGATACCAGATGACTCCAGGCAGGAGAATTTCATCTTCTGAGCCTAGGTCATTTCAATGAAAAAACGAAGCCCTAGAAGAGAGAGATCCACCCCCCCACCCCCACCTCCAGAACAGCTCGAAATTCTCGCCGGGCGGGTTTTGCTGCCTGAGCCGCCTTCCTTCCATTTCTCTGCTCGTTAAATTGTTTGTAGCTGAGAGTAATATTGAGCTGGCTCCTGTTTACAATGATCTCCACCAGGAAATCAGATGGACATTTCTGAAGCTGCCTCCTAAGAAATGAAGCATTTCGGTCGTTTCTGAAGGAGCCGGGGGGAATACTTGTTAAAAAACCATCAGCAAACTGGCATTTTAGACCCCGGCCCCATCACCCTTAGGGAGAAAACCCAAAGAGCTTCTCCAGCCCTGTGACCAAACCAAAATCCATGACCCACTGGAAGCGAGCGAACGAGGGAGGAATTTTTAGCGACCGCTTTCCACGAATCGCAACCGAATATTTTACAGCTCTCGCCCCTTGCTGCACAGGTAGATTTCCTTTTGCCCCAGTACAAGCTGCCAATCGTCGTCTTCTTTACTGTGATGCACCCCCAAGGGCTGATGTTGAGCACATCTGTCCTTTGGGGACTTTCTTTGAACCTGTACCGCCCGGCGAGCGCGATAATTCCCCTGCGGACAAGCGAGGAAGGCGTGACCCCGACGTGGCGCCAAGCGGCACGAGAACAGGAACTTAGAGACCGACCGGCTGGGTTTTGGGGCTGGCAAAGCCACGTTCCTTCTCCTTCTTCCCCAACCCTTCTTTCTGACGCGGTCGGCACCCTTTCGAGGCGCCGCTGAATTCCGGGCCTTGTTTCCACGTTGATTCCAGGCTCGGCGTGTCCAGCTCCGCGCGCAGCCGGCAGAGAGCCGCCCGCGGCGCCGCGAGGCCCCGTTGTCGCCGGGGCCAATAAAGACATCATTTTCCCAGAGCTTCAGCTCTATGAAACACAAAGCTCCGAACGATTTCCTCCTCGGCTCAAAGATGGGTTTGTTCCAGTGCCACTTCAGTTGAAAAGGCAATACTGGGAATGAATGAAACCTCCCCCAGTGGCAGCTGCTGAGGTTCAATGGGTTTGTCAGGGCCGTAATTATGTCAGCGGGCGTCTTCCGTTTGCTGGCCCATATGTTCCTGAAGGATCTTCTGCAGTGGGAACACGCAGGGAAACCTCGATCCTGAACCTGAGGGGCTTCTGCTTTTGCGGCAGGAGGACCCGCTGCTCTTCCAGGTGGGGGAAATGTTAAGAAATCTCACGTTTTGGTTTCAGACTTAAAAAGCCAGAGTTGCTCGGCTTTGCTCAAGCTCGACGGAAGGATCCGAGAAGAAACAGCGGCCTACGCCCGGGATCCTGGAATTGGTGTTTTAACAAGGAGCCCAACCGCTTTCTGGTGAAGGGACTGGGGGGGAAGTCTTCTGAGGAGAGGCTGAGGGAGCCGGGCTTGTTCAGCCTGGAGAAAAGGAGACTCAGGGGGGACCTTCTCACTCTCTACAACAACCTGAAGGGAGGTCGTAGTCAGGTGGGGATCGGGCTTTTCTCCCAGGCAAGGAGAGGGCCCGGCCTGAAGCTGCGCCAGGGGAGGTTTAGGTTGGATATTGGGAAGCCCTTCCTGACGGAAAGGGGGATTGAACACTGGAATGGACGGCCCAGGGAAGTGGTGGAGTCGCCATCCCTGGAGCTGTTTAAGGAAAGACTGGAGGTGGCACTTAGTGCCCTGGTCTAGCTGAGGTGGTGGCGTTAGGTCGCAGGCTGGACTTGACGATCTCAGAGGGCTTTTCCAGCCTCAATAATTCTGTGATTCTGTAAATACCAACTTCTTTAGTTACAGCCGGCCTCGGAAAGCAAGAGCTGCCCTCGGCTACCGCACGGAGCCGTCGCTGCCGAGCTCGAGCTCCTTGGTTCTCAGAATAACCGTGGCTTCCTCGCTGGCCGCGCAGCCCGGCCTCCTCTTCCTCACAGCCCTTCTCCTCTTCATCCTCTGGGGTCTGGCTGCTGAGAGACCTCCGCTCGTTGAGCAGCTGCCTCCTTCTGCCGCCGATTCGCCGGCAAATTTCCTGGGTAACGGCCATGAGCGCGGGGGGAAGAACTCGGGAGTATTAAATGAAGCATTAAAAGAACATGAAGGGGTGAACCTGCGAAACGTCGAGTCAGGGAGAATTGAGAGCGCTCCGGAGCTCAGTTGCCAGAGGAACAAAGGAAACGCAATCTCCTTGGGCTGTTTAATATTTAATTGGGTTGAGATGCTCTGATACCTGGGCCGCCGACGCGGAGGGCGACGACAGAGGGCACGGCACGAGGGGCGCCTCGCCTCAGCGCCGGAACGCCGGCTCCTGCGCCCTGAGTTTTCCAAACGCCGTTTAATTCCCGTCTTCTCGTTAAAAACGCAGCACCAAGGTGGTGACTCCTGCCCTGGGGCAGTTGAGGGAAAAAAAACCAGTGGCGCATCCGAACCGTTGACGGACTCACTGCCGTCCCCGCAGCCCGCAGCAGGATTTTCAGGAAACGGGCTTGTCCTCCAGAGCTCAGCTGAATTCAGAGGGGCAGCTTCAGCTACGTTTTCTCGCTTTAAATTATCTCACCGATCCTTCCTTTCTTGAGGGGCTCCTTGGTTTTGTAGGGCACGTTGACCCTCTGCAACAAGGAGAAGTCATCCAGCAAGAGGCTGCCTCTTGGGTTTTGTCAGGACTTGGGTGCTCGCGTGGTCGCCAAAGGAACAAAGTGGGTTTGATGAGGGGGCTGTGCCCCGTCCCCTGGCAGCCAGGCCTGCTCAGAGAGCTGCTGGAGGGACCCTCCAGGTGGGTTTCTAAGAGGAAAGTGTGGAGAAAGCTGCCCAATGTGTTTCCAGAAGCACTTTCTGTGCGCTCAGGGCGGTTTCAGCTGAGAGCTCTGGATCCAAACCCACCCCTTGGCTTCAGTTTTGCTCCAATCTGTAGAGCGGGTTTCAGTTGTTTGCTTTGCTGCCGCTTTGGGCAGCGCGTTATCGCCGCTCTAGGCCGGGCCTTGGCAGCTTCTCGCGGGTGCTGTGCCAGAGGGTACTTTTCTCTTCCAAACTAGCAGCTAGGTGTGCCAAGGATGGCTTTTGGCCGCCTCTCAGAGAGGCAAGATGCCACCCATCTGTGGTGGTTTTCATCTGGGAGGCTCTGGGCTCCTGCTGAATGCAACGCTCAAGAAGTGGGCGACAGAAACTGGGAGGCGCTGCCTCTTACTGGTGCCTCTGCAGATACTGCTGATCCCAACTCCCGCCTCAAACTGAGCACAGACCCGGCTCTTGGAGCAGAACCTTTTTGCTTATTGCTTCCATCCCACACAAGGGGTCTCCAGGTGGCTTTCAGGTCACTTTTCGAAATAACTAAAACCTTCTCTCTCCTTCCTTTCCCAGGCTGCCCTGTCTTCTGGGTGCCACCGAGACTCCCGTCCTTCTGTGGGCTGCTCCGCTCCGTAGGAGGCTTCCCAAAGCATCCCGAGCGACCTTGGAGAAGGTAAGGGAGAGAGACACACTTCAAAGCAAGGACAAGAGTAGGAAATTCAATCGGGGCAACAGCTCCGAAGGCAGGAAACTTCCAAGGTCCCGTCAGCAGGGCCGGGTATCGTCAAGTAATGAATTTCCCTGCGGCCAAAACCCTCGGGCGCCGCTTGGTAAGGTGTGTTCAGGCAGGGACAAGCACTTTTCTTTTTGTCTCCTTCTGTGGGTACCTCCATCTGCTCCAGACCCCAGCGGAGACTGGAAAAAGTCATCCCACAGACGGGGAACTTCCCCTCCTCAAAAACCTCAAAACCGAGTTAATTTCTTCTACCTCCAGAAGCCGCTTCCCATCCCGTCCTCAGCAAAACTCCACAACCACTCCAGCTCTGAAGTGAGAACCGTCTCTCTGCTGGGTCCTGGCAAGACTGGTTCCACCCCCGCCCTCCAAGCTGAGTCACCGTGGATTTAAAGTTCTTCTGGAAAGGTGAAAGCCTCAGGCCTGGGCCTGAGTTGAGGCGGCAATCCTTAAAATGGTGCCGTGTTCTGGGAAACAAAAAAAAAACAACAAAAAAAAAGAGGTTACTCCCATCTCACTGTGAACAATGCCAGCTAATTACAAGTCACAAACTCCCCCCAAATCCTCTTTAATAACAAATTTCTACCGAGCGCGTCGTGAAGTAACCGGTTACCTCCGGTTTGCCCGCGGGTCCCGCCTGATGCGGAACAGGGCGAGGACGAGGGGGCTGGGCTCAGATCACACCCGAAGGAAGGGATTCTGAGCTCACAACCCCAGGGTTGAAGCTGGGGGTGAAACGTCCCCCCCGGTTTTACCGCACCGGGTGGTGCCCCCAATTTCGTTTAAGACGTGGTAGGAAACGCGGCCTCTGCCACGGTGTGGTTTGAGTTTAAAAGGCTGCTCAGAAATCTCTCAAACTGCGAGAAACACACTGGGAAGAGAAACAAGGAAGATTTGCAGCTTCCCCTTCGCAAACTCCACAAAAGGGAGCTGATAATTTTTGCTATTTGGTTAAAAATAAGCAACGAAAAAAAGCACCCGTCGACAAAAGAGAAATGGAGAGAACTGAAGGCACAGGAACGTCCTTCTCCCTGCTCCGAGGGCTGAGCTGTCCCCGGCTACAGTCAGCGGTTTTCTGCTGTATTTTTAGCAGGAAGACGACGAGTTTCCTGTAAAGCTGGCGCGGTGAGAGCTCAGTGAATCTACAACGAGAACTTTGCTCTCCGTTTTGGGGTGGGTTTGGGGTTTTTTTTGTGTTTTTTTTTTCTGGTTTCTCTCTCGGGAGCTCCAGGTGCAAAGGTTCTTTGGCAGGAATAAGGAAACGCGTTGGGGTGGTGCCTCCACCCTCACCATAAACACAGGAGAACCTTGACCCTGCCTTAAGAGCGATAATTCATCCACCCCCGCGCCCGTGGCCGGCGGCCGAGCACCCTCTGCCGGGACCGGGCTGCTCTTCCCCCAGCTCTGGCCAGAAACAGCCAAGAATCCCACTTTGACACCATTCCCATCTAGTTTTGTTGGTTTTTTTTTTGAGCCAGCTGCAGTCAAACTACACCATGCTGGGAGGATTAAAAGGGATTTTTCTAGCAAGAGCTGGGGGTGTTCCCCACGGCTGGAGAAGCTCCTGCTTCGTAAGAAACACCACAAGCAGAGCGGCAATGCCTCCTACAAGTGTCTCCTTCCGTCAGTTAAGCAAAATAAGATCATTTTCATTCAAAGGGCAAAAAGGAAGAGCCCAAGAGCCTACAGGTAAGATTGGCACGGAAGAGAACTCCCCACCCTCCCACTAACCCCAAGGAAGAAGCTTCTCAGGACTTTACTCATCTCAGCTTTCCCATTTCTTCCCGGGAAAAGAAACTATCGAGTCCTATTTATAGAAGTTCATGGTTTCAAATGGATTTTTTTTCCCCCCTCCTCTTTCCTACAGCTGTTTGGAGGGGGTTGGTTGCTGTCTGTCGGCCCGGGCGATCCTCTGCCAGCTGGCTGTGGCTTTTATTAGCTCTTTCAAGAAGCCTTGATTTAGAGCTTGCCGTTACGTTACAAGGACAGCGGCTCTGGAACGCGGACCCTCCAGAGGAGAGATAATTAGGACTCAGGGAAAAAAAAAAAACCAACCAAACCAACAACAAAAACCCAACAAAAACCCCGAAATGGTGCCTGATTCTTTGGACAAAACCCGCTCTCGTTGAGGGGATGCGGTGCTCGTAGGCGCGTCTTGAACAGCAGCCTCTCTTCTCCCGCTCGGAGCAGTTAGAGCCTGCCCTCCATCAGATCATACCTGGTGTTTTCTGGGAGCATCTCTCAAAATGGAGGAGTGCTGCCCCGGAGCGAGCACGGGATGGACCCTGGGAATTGTATTCCTGTCAGGCTGGGCAGGAGGTGCTGCTGGAAGGAGGCGGCCGAGGCAGGAAAAGAGCTGAAGAGGTGCTGAGAATGCTCTTGTCCAGGGGAGGGGAGGGGGAGAAACAAACATCGCAGAGAACAGGAAAAAAAACGATCTGGGAAATGATTAATCCACCCCAAAGGCCCTTGCTGAGAAGTGGTGGGACAAGCTCCTTGGTTTTTGGCAGCCCTTGGCTACTTCTGCTCCGCTCCCCGCTCCCGTCTTGCGGCCAGATGTGTTTAAACCCAGCTCCAGCCCACTCCAGATGCCACAATCCCCGGCAAGGTCCTTCACCCCGCTCCTGGCAGCTCTCTGCCAACATTCCCCCTCCTCCTATACTGGGATTTCACCTCCATCCCTGTCCCCCCTGCCCGGCTCCAGTAGCTCTCTGCTGAGCGGCAGCACACGGCCCGTGCTGGAGGAAGGGCTGGGAGTCAAGCTGGAGAGCTGCTGCTCTGCATCCTGTTGTTTTCCTACCGGGATTGTCCCCGTTTCCTGCACTGTCCTATCTGGAGCTGAAAAGCCAGAGCTCTCCCCTGGACTTGCTTTGTGTGCGCCTTGGGTTGCTGATCCGCCAAAAAGGCCGCCGGAGGAACGCGGGCAGAGCTCTTAGAGGGTGGGGGGACAGGAACCTGGTGCTTCCAGGATCTCTAAAATGAGCTGTTTTCTCTGCTCTCTGTCACCCCGGGCTTTCAGAGATCCATCAGCACTCCCTAAGCTACCACAAAGCTGCCCAGACTCCACTGGAACTTCAAGAGAGGAGGCTTTGGATGTTTACACTCACAGGTGCTTCCAGAGAATCGTGTTCAGAAAGTGCTGAGTAGGCTTTTTTTCCCCCCTGCCAGGGGCACAGCCACAGGACAGCCACAAAACAGCACAAGCACTTCCATCTTTTCCAGCAGCCCTGCCACTTTGAAAGGACTCAGCCACCTTTTCTTGCACACAGAGGTAAAACACACGCTCTTCAAAGCTTTCTGCGCGGACCAAATGGATGAAAAAGCAAATTTTTATAGATTTTTTCAAACTATTATTTTTTTTTTCCCCCACTGGTGAGTGCGAATTCCCTCAGCTGTAGCTTATTTTAGTGCACTAAATACCCTCAGGGTTAAAAAAAAACTAAATTAACAAGCAAACTCTTACCGTGTGGCGTCGGAACGTCCTGGTTTTGCGCCCGGAGGTGCGGGGCCGGTCCGTACGCAGCGTCCGTCGTCGGATGGGAGCCTCTCCTGGAAAGAGAATTAAAGCCTTGCATCACCCCCAGCCTCGCAGATCCCAAACCGGGCACGGGGCTTCCAAACAAAACTCGGCTTCCAAACCCCGACCCCTGGACCTTCCCCACCAGGGATCTGGGTTGGGTGGGAAGTGGATGAAAACAGGGTGGATTTTTATTAATGGAGGAGATGAGAAGTTATTGTGGTGGGTAAACCTTGGCGAGTAAACACGTATTTCGTATTTTTTTTTTGTTTCCACTGTGAATTCAGACTCATTCCACTCAATTCCTTTGGAGGAATTCTCAGCTGCTGCAAATACAAGAGCGGGAGTGAGTTGATTAGCAGAGCATTTAATTTGGAATTAAATATCAAGAAAAAAAAAAAAAAAGCGCCTTTTTTTTTTAACCAAAGAGATCAGGAAAAGGAAGACATGTGCTCGGAGATAAGGAGAGATAAAAGCATTCCATTTAAAGATGCCTGCGATAGGGATCGAGATGTTCATCTGCCAAGCCAGGAATTTCGTGGCCTTATGACCGTGCGGAGCTTCCGTTTCTCTTACCTTTTCCCACACTCCCTGTAAGCACCACGTGAGTGCCGGGGAAGTTCCTTTTCAGTTCTCCGAGCGCCTTGGCCCTCCGGGGAGGAATGACACGGGTTGAACTTGAAGCTGAAACTCTCTTTGCCTTCAGAAGGGGACAAAGCTTCTCCCAGAAGGTCACGTTCAGCTTCCTGAGGCAGAGCGGGGCCCGGGGAACGGGCTGTGGATTCCCAGGGGAAGCTCTGAAGGCAGGTTGGGCAAAGGAGAGGTGCGAGCTGAGCTCTTTTCTCTGTGAGGAACAACCATCTGAGGGGCTTCCAAGGCCTGGAGCGTGAGGAGTGAGAGCAAAGTGACAGTAAGGTGACAGCAGACCCCGTACAACACCAATTTTAACAGAGGGTGAGAGCTCCAAGTGCATTTGCTGCTTGCAAGCAGGATTTTGATGGTTTGTTTGTTTGTTTTCACAGCAAGCGGCAGGTTTCCATCAAAACCGTCTTGAAAGGTTCCAGTTCGCCTGTTTCACCCACAGCAAAGCACCCCAGGCCCAGGTTATCACGTGCCAGCCGTAAGAAGGAACGCGTGGGCCGATACCAACCTTCCAGAGCCGCAGTTCCGCTGCCGACCGTCCCCTCCCCGTCAGGAAGCACAACCGACGCGCCCCGAGAGGTTTGACCTCTGCTTTGCTCCCCGAAAGGGACGTTTCGTTCCCTGACCCCGTCTCCTGAGGTTAGAGAAGGCTCTCGGGAGACGCTTCCCCGTGGTTTCTTTCCTTTCCCTCTTCAGGCTGCGCTTTGCCCACCCACCGCACCCCCGTGGGGGGTTCTGCGGCCGTTTGTCGCCTCGGAGCGAGGCCACCCCGCCGACTCTGCCCGTTGGGAACCGGCAACCGAGGGGCTCCCGGAGGGCTCCTCCGCGGCTCAGGAGCTCGGCCGAGGGGCTGCTCGCCATCCCTGGGCTCGGCTTGGTCTCAATTCCACTCTGGGGGCAGAGGATGGGGGCGGGGGGAGGGGGAAGGCAGCTCTGCCCCCACCCACAGCCACTTGCTGGGCTAAATCCATGGAACATCCCAAAATAAAACGGGAGAACTTCAGATTTAGTCTCTGGCAAACCCCAGTTGCACGGGCTAAGAATTCTTGAGTTAGGAAACTTCCCCTTCGCTTGACTTCTTTGGAAAACCAGATTTTTTTTTTTAAATATATACCTCTAGACACACACGAGTGTGGTGATCGTTTTAGGTTCTGAGAGAGAAAAAAATATTCACGGTCACTTACCGGCCTCCGCCTGAGAGAAGGCTCCGTGAGGTAGAGAAGAGCAGCATGGTGAGTGTCCTTTCAGTGCATAAATGACACCCTGGACGATCGTTTCGACCAGAATCACCATTAAAAATGGTAGGTGTTTGGGAAAAAACCCCAAGTTTTAGCTACGTGGGCGCAAAGGGTTTTGCTCCTAGTTTCTGAAGGCCTTTTCTTGTTGGTTTCTGCAAAGCACCCCACAAACAACTTCTCCATAAATCCAGCTTCCTTTTGAGTGCTGCTGATTGGAGAAGTGAAAGCAGGATGCACCCCAAGTGCCCTCCAGGCCTTCAAAGGGGACAGATTTCTTTAAAGAATCTTATTTAGCTGACTCTTTAAATACTTTTTTTTTTTTAAATAAGAATGACCAAATTGCAGATCAGCGATTCCTTTGCCAATTCCTTTAAAAATCCCCGTTCTTGCTCTCCGGAGACGGGTTACCAATCGGTCCCCGGGGCTGGTTTCCACACCTCCGCTCTCACTTACCTTGTTACAGAACAAGGGCGTCGGGGACGGGCGGCGCGGCGACGCCGGCTCCTTCCGCAAGGACCTCGCCAACCTGGTGACCTGGGCGCACGCTCACGGGGCCATATGTGGCCAAATCCCGGCCTTGGAAGCGGCGCAGCCCACGAGGCACCCGAGCCAGGAGAAGACTTTTCTGTGGTTGTGCGAAGCCGGGCACGCCTATTACTGGCGCTGCGGAAAATCGGACGCGAGGAGCCGAGAAGAGAACGAAGGGGCGAGGAAGAGGTCGGGCTCTGCTGAGGCGGCGTCAAGGAAAACCAGTTTAGATGAGAAGAGGTTCAAGATGACTCCGTTTTTTGAGAGGACTACGGCGGACGCTGCTGGCGCAGGGTCCTGGAGCAGGTATCCGGGAGTTAGTCAGGAGGACGAGCCGGCCCACGCCATCCCGAATGAACCACCGGCCAGGGAAAATCAACTCAAGGGCAAATCCCCCAAACCCCGCGTGGCGGCAGAGCGACGCTCCTCGACGTCTGGTGGCGAAGCCAAGGCCGACGGATGTCGGGAGAGGCTGGAAAGCAACAAAGATCTAAAAATCATCCCTGATGGAGAGCGGTGCCCGTTGGAGGAAGGTGACCGAGGAGACAGAGTCAACCAGAACTTTCTGTCCGGATCACCGGAAGGTGCAAGGCCCGCGGTAGATTTGCAGAGGCAGCGCGGTCAGAGGGCGGCGTTAAACGCGCCGACGGCCACCCCGACGTCTGCCTGTGCCCCCCTGACTCCTGCCTGCGGTCCAAAATCCTCCACCAGCAACGAAGAGAACCTGGAGAGCAGCTTCTTGAGGCCGAGTCCTCCTCGTCTTGCGGGGCCTGAAACGGCGAGAAATTCCTCAGGGTCTCCAACAGCAAAAGAATTTTTACGATCCGTTCGTGTCTCCAGCCCTGAAGCAAAGACCCATCTTGACTCGCCCCCCTCTGTGACATTCTTTGAGATTCAAGCCACTATGGAGATCCAAGAGCAACTCCAGCTGAGCCCTTCTGAGTGTGGCAGTCCAAGAACAGGCTCCGGCGGGAACGCTGCCGAACACCCTGCCGAGGAGACCGAACCGTCAGGATCTGGGCACGTGGCTCATCTTTCCTCCTCGGTGAGCCCAGGGAGCGAGAACGGCGACCGTCCTTCCGCGTCCCTGAGCAGAAGTAAGTCTGGAGTTTACTGGAAGTGAGTCTGGAGGGGTTTGAGGTGGTGGGGGGCGGTGAGGGGCGTTCTCTTCAGAGACTAAAGGAGGGTGGGTTGAAATAGCTGCCGAAATCCGCCTTGCGGCGTCAGATTTGGGGCGCTCTTGCTTTCTACTCGATGATCTTTAAGGTCTTTTCCAACCCAAACGATTGTGTGACTCTGAAGAAGGCAGAGCTGACGAGCAGCCTGCGGACGTCACCCAAACTCCCCGCTGGTCGACGAAACCCACGTCCTCCATCGCCGATTGCGTTTTAGGAGAGAGGTGGCCGATCCCCAGGAGCCTTCACGCCAGGAACGGTTTAAGCTGGCGATGAAACACCTCCAATAAAATGCAAATGCCCGGCTTTTTAAAAGACCTTTCTAGTAAAACCACAACATTTGCATCTGTGATGGGTTGAGAGCCCGCAGGTGCCTCTTCACCTCGCTTCCCGCCGCCTCCTCGCTCGGTGGCTTTCTCCGCCAGCGCCGAGGCGTAAACGTCGTCCTCTTCCCGCGCTCCCGGCCCCGTGACCTCGTCACCCGTACCCCAGTCGGGTCCGGAGAACCGGCTGCGAGAAGGGCGATCTCGAGCCGTTGGCTCTAGAACCCTCTTCAATCTGCTCCCTCTTCAGCCCTGGAAAAAAGCGGCGGGGGAGCAGATGGAGCTTCCCAGCAATCCAAAGACTTCATTTCTCATGCTAGAGCGAGCTAGGTAGAGGTGGGATTGCCATGGCAACGCGCGAGAGAACCCAACCGCAATCCTGGCAGTCCTTTTACAAATAAAAAACAAACCAAACCAACCACACCACACTTTTGCTCATCTTTTTGTTCTTCCCCGCTGCCCACCCCCAATTCTGCTGGAGGTTTTCGTTCCGCAGTGGGAGCTCTCTGGCTCTGAAGAGATTTTTTTGTACAGATGAAAGCTCTGAATTCTGTTTTGCGCCACGCCTCGTACGGCGCTTTCAACACGTGACGTGGGCGCTGCCTGGCCCTGAGACAGATCGTGAGGTCCCCGGGGCCGCCCAACTCCAGCTCTTCTCACAGAGCAGAATTTGGCCCCTGCGGTCACCACGAAACACGCACCGGAGCGGCCGCCCGTTGATGGAGGACGTCGAGTCCGTCGGGCTCGCTTGAGCCTCCCAGTCGGGGCCGCAGCCCCGGTAGGTGGCCGGTCACGTGAGAACACTCGGGGTCACCTCCAGAGCAGCCAAGGTGAGGTTCAGCGTCAAGCTGAGCCGCCAACGACAGCCCCAGTCTCCAGATCCGGCCCACAGCACCTGCACCGGCACTTTCCACGCACACCCCTCGTCAGGAGCTCGTTCCCATTAAACCACCATCCAAACAGAAAGATTCTCTTCCATTTCCCGCCGTGGCACGCGCGGGTTCGCGGCCGAGCGCGGGACGGCAGAGGAGGGGGCAGCTCTGGAGGAAGGGGTCGGCGAGAGCCCCCGTCATCTCTGAGTTACTTTTAGAAGGAAGGTGAAGGTGCTTTCCCACCTCCTTACATCCCACTGATCTCCTTGTAAGTCCAACCAAAACGCTTCTGGGATCCTTGCCCGCCCCCAAAGCTCTGTCTTGTCTTGCAGGTGGGTTGGAGAAGCAGGAGAGAAAGAGAAACCGTAACCGCGGCAACATCAAAGTTTTCAAAGACTGGCTGACTCTCCACCACCCTTCCGAAACGCGCAAGATCTACAACCTGCCTCCCCAAGACCTCAACAACTACCTGGCCTCCTTCTACAGCTCCGCCAAGAGCCAGAAGGGCACGGACTTCTCCAAGACTTCGCTGCTCTTCTTCCAGCTCAGCATAGAGCGCTACCTGAAGGAGCACGAGTACACCCACAGCGTGGTCAAAGGGCCGGAATTCCGCGGGGCCCAGGAGGCCCTGCAGTGGCGGCGGCAGCAGCTCTCCCAGCGGGAGCGCGAGGCCGAGTGGAGCGTCGTGGAGAGGCTGACCGAGGAAGACGTGGACGACCTGCGCAGGAAGGAGCTTCTCAGTACCAAGCACCCTCAGGGCTTGTTGAGCCTCGTGCTGGTGAATATCATCCGGGGCTTCGGGGCGCGTACCCACAGGGAGATCCACGCTCTGTACTGGGGCCAGCTCGTGCTGAGGCGGGACCAGGGCGAGCTGGAGCGCTTGGAGTGGAAGGATGAGCCGGGCGCCGAGGTCGGCGCCGAGGAGCCGGCTCCGCGGCTCTTTGCCAAGCCCGACCGCCCCGAGAGCTGCCCGGTGGAGGATTACAAGGAGTACGCCAAGAGGAGGCCGCCGGACGCGTGTCGCGACTACGACCCGCTCTACCTCACGCCCAAGCCTCTCTGCTCCACCTGGGACCAGGTGTGGTTCTGCCGGAAGTCGCTGGGCAAAGCCAAGCTGGAAAAGATCTTTAAAGTTCTTATCCAGCAAGTCAAAGGAGCTGGGAAGAGGCCCAAGAACTAAAGGGATCTGTCCGGTGGCTGCTGTGCCACTTTCCGGTAGTTTCGAGGCGGCCTCTGAGAAGTTGAAGAGTCTGTTTAGCGCAGGTTGGGGAGAACATCCTCCTGTTCCGTTTGATCTTCCCATGGAAGTCGTTACCAATTTGCATCGGTTGAGCCCTTGGGTTAAGTGAAAAAAAAACCTTCTGCTGTTCTTCGTGGAGTTGATAGTCCAGGAAGTCAAACACACAGGAGAACTCTGGGCTTCCCGTTGGCAAAACGAGTCGCTGTTGCCTCCTTCCCATCAGCCGGTCGATGGTGGCGTTACCGGGCTGGCGGTTGGAGCTGCGCTCGTGCACGGCCTTGATCTACAACCGGAACCCACCGTACGGCCGGGGGCAGAGCGGGGAGGCGCCGTGGCTGCCCCCTGCCAGCCCAGATCTCGCCGGGATCCTCTCCACAAGGTTTACATCCGTCTCTTAGCGAAAGATTTAAGTTGTGACCGTGTTTGGGAGCTGTTTTAAATGACTGACCCGTAGGTGCGGTCAGCTCCTTGCAGCTGTTCCAGTACCGGTCAGCCCTCGCGTTCTCCGACAGCCCAGTCGAGTTGTTTGGTTGCACTGTTGCCAGGACTCAATAAAAGGAACATTCTGCTCGCTCCTGTTTGTTTGTCTGGCCGACAAAGACGACCGGTGACCCCAGACCGGCAGGTGACGGTTTCCTGGACCCCGGCGCGTTCACTTCTCACGCTCAGGTTTCTCCTCCTCACAGCTGCTCACGGAGCTGACCCCAGGGAGGCCTTGGGTTGTTCGAAACCTACGGAGCCCACGTCTGCCGTTTCCTAACAGGGTCTTTGTGACCAGACCCTTTCCCACTTCCCACCACCAGAGAAGTTATAAAACCGTAAGAAAAAGACAAACAGAAAAACAAACTCACTTAGTGAAACGCTCAGCGAGCGTCTCCCAGCTCTCCTCGC
>VWZK01017171.1:67668-80156 GCA_013396935.1 Baryphthengus martii
GCGGGGGCGGCCGGGGCAGGCGGGGCACGGCCCCAGCCGCGGCGGCGAACGCCGCTCCGCTCCCTCCGCTGCACTCCGAGAAGCCGCAAAGAGAGCGGGAGACACGGGATGAAACCGGAGCAGAGACGTGGAACGGGGAGGTGAGGTGGGGAAGGCCCTGAACCACGAATCAGCCGCGGGGTGGAAGCGAAAACAAACCCCGTGATTGCAGATAACCCATTTTCTCCGCCTCAGGCGTGGAAAGGCATCGAGCGGNAGCGCCCGAGGAGGAGCCCTGCGTCCGGAGAGATGGGACAACCTACCTGCCTTCATCATGTCGGTGCCTTCCACCGCCTTCATGGGGCTGCTGGAGACCTTCTTCTCAGCTGGGGAGGGAGAGGAGAGGCGACCGCCTGAGCCGAGCGATCGCCCCGTCGCCTACGTGTGTGTGTGTGTCCCCGGTCCTGGCTGGCACCTGGGACGGGCTCCCCCGCCGCACGGCACCGTTGCCCAGGAGGGGACAGGGATGGGAACGTGGGGATGGGGCTGTCCCAGCTCCCCCCCACCCATCCAGCGCCAGCTGGTGCCCCCCTAGAGCAGGAACCGCGGCCCAGGTGGGGATCACCTACCCTTGGCTGTGCCCAGGGGACTCTGCAAAACAGAAGGGAGAGGTTAGAAGATGCTGGGAGACACCAGCCCCCGCTGCCCACGCGCTCACCACACACCTACCCCTCCCCGCCACGGCAAGAGACCCCGGCACGAGAGCGTGCCCACCTTCTGCGTGTTGGGGACGGGCTCGGTCTTCTCTTCCTTGGCCGGCGCCGCCGCCTCCGCCAGGTTCTCCTTGGTGGAAGCCGCCGAGCTGCCGTTTTCCAGCGTCTCCAGCTCCTTCTCCAGCCTGCGTCGAGAGTTGGGGCTGAGGAAACGCGGGGAGCCCCAGCACAGGGAGCCTGCGCCTCCCAACGCGCCGCCGGGCCGAGGGGAGGCAAAAACCACCCCCAGGGCTCAGGGACGGACTGACGGACAGTGCCCACGGCTGTCACTGTCTCTTCGCAGAGGAAACCTGTGGTTTTGCTGCGAAAAAACCCAGAGGGTTCTCCCAGCGGGTGCTGCCCTCGCCCTTGGCCCGTCGGTGAGCGACGGCTACGGCTCCACGGACGCTGAGCAACCGGAGCTCGGCCCAAGTGGACGGAAGAAAACCCCCCGCTGCAAGCACCGGGTCGGCGATTCCAGCCCCACAGGGTGACCCCTCGGCTTTCGGCGTCCCCACGAGGTGACGACCGAGCCCGTCGCGCACTCTCCGGCGCCCTCGCTCGGAGCGAGGCCGCTCCATCTCCGTCCCCGTCCCGCTCCCGCACGTGTTTGAGTTTCCCACGAGGGCGACCGCCCATCCCCAGCTCCGCGCTTGCCCGAGAGGCCGCGCCGGCAGCAGGGCCCCCGCGGATTCGTGTCCGTTTAAATCAGGGCCCCTCTGTCGGCCCCGACCCCGGCCGAGCCCCCGCTTCGCTCCCGTCTCCCCGGCGAGGCTCCGGCGCAGGAATGCACCGCGCCATTAGACCCGCACAAAGGCCCCCTTCGTGCCTGACCCCTCTCTGCACCGCTGCTCGGTAATTAACGGCCGAGCCGTGACTGATTGCATTCCTGCGGGGCTGCCGGGACGCCCCCCTTCACCCTGGGACCTCCACCAACCCAGGCGTGAGGGGGGCTGGGCAGGGGCTGAGGCGGCTCCACCCCGACCTCCCACCCTGTTCCTTCCCTGGGGGACCAGCCACGTCCACAGGGAACCGGCCCCCCCGCCCGGTTTCTCTGCTCTCTGGGGTGCCGGGCGCTGAGCAGCCCCCCAGGGACCCCAGCCTCGTGCTCAGAGNCTCCGCCAGGTTCTCCTTGGTGGAAGCCGCCGAGCTGCCGTTTTCCAGCGTCTCCAGCTCCTTCTCCAGCCTGCGTCGAGAGTTGGGGCTGAGGAAACGCGGGGAGCCCCAGCACAGGGAGCCTGCGCCTCTCAATGCGCCGCCGGGCCGAGGGGAGGCACAAACCACCCCCAGGGCTCAGGGATGGACAGACGGACGGACCGTGCCCACGGCCGTCACCGTCTCTTCGCGGAGGAAACCTGTGGTTTTGCTGCGAAAAAACCCAGAGGGTTCTCCCAGCGGGTGCTGCCCTCGCCCTTGGCCCGTCGGTGAGCGACGGCTGCGGCTCCACGGACGCTGAGCAACCGGAGCTCGGCCCAAGTGGACGGAAGAAAACCCCCCGCTGCAAGCACCGGGTCGGCGATTCCAGCCCCACAGGGTGACCCCTCGGCTTTCGGCGTCCCCACGAGGTGACGACCGAGCCCGTCGCGCACTCTCCGGCGCCCTCGCTCGGAGCGAGGCCGCTCCATCTCCGTCCCCGTCCCGCTCCCGCACGTGTTTGAGTTTCCCACGAGGGCGACCGCCCATCCCCAGCTCCGCGCTTGCCCGAGAGGCCGCGCCGGCAGCAGGGCCCCCGCGGATTCGTGTCCGTTTAAATCAGGGCCCCTCTGTCGGCCCCGACCCCGGCCGAGCCCCCGCTTCGCTCCCGTCTCCCCGGCGAGGCTCCGGCGCAGGAATGCACCGCGCCATTAGACCCGCACAAAGGCCCCCTTCGTGCCTGACCCCTCTCTGCACCGCTGCTCGGTAATTAACGGCCGAGCCGTGACTGATTGCATTCCTGCGGGGCTGCCGGGACGCCCCCCTTCACCCTGGGACCTCCACCAACCCAGGCGTGAGGGGGGCTGGGCAGGGGCTGAGGCGGCTCCACCCCGACCTCCCACCCTGTTCCTTCCCTGGGGGACCAGCCACGTCCACAGGGAACCGGCCCCCCCGCCCGGTTTCTCTGCTCTCTGGGGTGCCGGGCGCTGAGCAGCCCCCCAGGGACCCCAGCCTCGTGCTCAGAGAAGGGTCGTGCCCACCGAGCGCATCCCGACACCCCGTCTCCGTTACCTCTGGATGGTTTCCTCCAGCTCCTTGGTCTTCACCTCATCCTCCTGCATCTGCTTCTTCATGGCCTCGTCCTCCTCGGAGGCCGAGGCTGGAGCCCCCTCCAACAGCCATCTCTCCCGCAGAGCCTTGGACTGGGGAGCAGAGAAGGGGGGGTTGTGGGTCCTGCTGCCCCTCGATCTGGGGGTCTCTGGTGCAGAGGTAGCCCTTGGAGGGGGTCCCCTGGCAGGGTCCTCACCTTGAGGTGCTGCAGCTGCCGCCGGTCGTCCTCCAGCTGCCGCCTTTTGTTCTCGATCTCCGTCTGACGTTTCCGCTTCTCCTGGAGGGACGAGAGCGGCAGAGCCGGGGTCAGTGCGGGGAGAGGGTCAGTGTGGGGAGGGGGTCGGTGCTGGGCACCGCTGGGGTGGGGTCATCTCCCTCCCAGCCAGGGCAGCATCCTCTGAGTAAGGGGTGAGGGGCTCCCCGAGGGGTCTGATGTGGGGACACGAGCCCGGGGCTTCCAGGCTGGCCCTGGGGACAACCCAGCAGGAGCTCCCCTACCCTGCATCACATCCCTACACTCTCCTGGGGGAAACTGAGGCACAGGAGGCGCAGAGAAACCAGGGCAGAGCCTGGAGTCTCTTCACCATCTTAAAATGTCACCAGCCCCCCACGGCCTCTCCCCGTCGCCGCACATCCTGGGACCAGTCCAGACCATTCCAGCAGAGTCACTCCCAGCCCGGGGAGCGTCACCCGCTTTCTCCCTCCTCTGGTCCAGAACAATTTGCCCTTTGTGCGGTGGAGCTCGGCCGGCAGCGGGCAGGGCCGGGGCCAGGGGAGCTGGCAGCGGCGGGCAGGGACCTGCCAGGGCTAGAAAACCACCCTCATGCCCTTCTTCGTGCCGGGGAGGGACTGCCCAGCACGGCCCCTGGCTGCTTGTTAATTAATATAATTACTAGAGCTCATAACGGGCAGGGCTGGATCCTGTACCATCCGCAGCCCTTCCCTGGGAAAAGGACGAGGGGGAATCATCACTCGTTTCCGTCTCACTCGGGGCTCGTCAAGGCGTCGCTTCATTAATTAAACCTCCCAGCCACCCATTGCTCGCTCTCCCCCTGCTCCAGCCGCGCAGAGCCGAGCTCCGCCGGATCCTGCGCTCCGGCTGCGGCGTGTCCCCGGGAAAAGCCACCGCAGGGCAGGACACCCTCTCCCAGACTCCCAGTTGGATGCCGGAGACCCCTTGCTCCAAGCTGGTTGCTCTGGATCCTGCCCGGAGTCGCTTCCCAGTCCGGAGCGCTGGGCTGTGCGCCCCATGTGCTGCCGGGGACCGCGTGGGAGCGGCGGCCGGAGGCGGCGGCCGCGCGCAGGGAACTCACCGCGATGGCCTGAAGCCTCTCCTGCTGAAGGGTGCTGGGCTCCACAACCCTGCGAGGGAGCAGAGAGAAGCGGTGAAGGGCGCGGGAATGGGGGACACCCCGCCGCCGGACACGGCGCACGGACAACGGCTGAGCTCTTCTCTTCCGCCTGCCGCCGTCTCCCCTTCCCTTTATCCCACCCAGAGCGGAGCATCCCCCAATCTGCAGCTCCCCCAGGCACCCCTCAGCACCTGCTCTTCCCAAATCCCTCGGGACGGGCACCCGGGAGTGACCCGGCACGGCCCGACCCGGCGCAGATGGAACCAGAGACCGCGGAGAGGCTGGAGCGGGACGGTTCTGGCCGCCCCCGCGGTTCAACCTGGCTCACGCTTTCCATTCCAAGGCCATTTTCTTGGCCGCCGACACTTTTTCCTGGACAGTGACCTTTCCGGGCCGCGCGCACAAGGCGCGGGCGCGGACACACGTGCGGGGACACACGGACAGGCACAGGAGCACGTGCGGGGACACACGGGCACGCACAGGCGCGCACGTTGCAACAGGCTCCTCTCCAGTTGGGGTTTGTGCTCCCGGTACCGGCCTCGGCGACACAAACAGCTACGGCCGTGCCGGGGACGCCGCTGGTGGCAGCCGTCACACGGCTCTCCCAGCTCCCCTGACCCCCCGGAGCCATGTGTCCACACATCCCCGTAGCGCAGGTGTCCTGGACCGGTCCGACCGGTATCGCAGCCCCGCGGGGCCCGATGAAACCCCCGGTGCCGCGGAGCACCAGGTGCAGGTTCGGGAGCCGGGAGCGGGGCCGCGGGCAGTTGCCTGGAGCCCGGCTGAGACTGGGGATACCGGGATGCCGTAGGGAGCCGGCTGGCTGCCGGCCAGACGATGCTAACGAAGCGCTTGGGCTGTGACGATAATTGGGGTGGGAGGCCCAGAGGTAGCGTCAGGCGATGGATCTCGGCCGCTTCTTCCCAGAGGAAAGGAGAGCGGAGCCTGCGAGGGGGCAGCTGCCGGGTGGTCGCTCTGGAGCAGACATTGGAGTGAGGACGCTGGTCTGGGCTGAGGTCCCTGTTGCCAAACCCTTCCTCCAGCTGCTCTCTCGCACCCAGAGCCGGCTGCGAGGCTGCTTGGGAGGGAGGAAACCCAGACAGGGGGTCCACACCCCCCAGCCCGGAGCAGGGTCTGGCTTCAACCCCTTCCCACGGCTGTTCCCAGTGGCAGCGAGGGGGCTTTTGGGCTAAATTTATACTGTTACGGCATTTCCGCAGTTCCCAGGTGCTCCTGCCCTTCCTGAGCGCACGGAGCCGGGCTGGCTGATGGCAGGGGGTGCTGGGACACCCCTGCACCTGCCTCCCCATCCCCGCGCGCTCGAGGGCTCGCAAAGCTCAATTAAACCGAGACGCAACCGGTCCCTTCCCGGCGCTCCGCCAGCAGCCCCGGCCCATGGGAGCTGGAGGGGCACGGGGAGGGGCGGCGGAGCCGTGTCCCCAGCGCAACGGGAAAAGCCATTAGCGGGGAGCGAGCGCCAGGAGCGCGGTCCCACCCTGCGCTCAGGAGCCACGGACCCACCGGGAAGATGACGCGGATTCTGAGGCGCCACCCGGCACCCGTAGGTTGTAGGAATCCCAGGGTGGGGGCACCGATCCCACTCCCCGGCTTTGTCCCCATCCCTCCTCTCCCTCTCTGGGCTCCGCCGGGGCGAAAGGACCCCCTGTCTCCTCCTGGAAGGCAGCGATTCACCGAAATCTCCGTCCTGCCCTCACCCCACACCTCGGGATCCCTGCGGAGTGGGAAATCCAGGCCAGGAAAACAAGCCCGGGGAAGGTGTCGCTTCGGTAGCGGTTATTTTTGTGTTGTTTGTGGCTGTTTTGCAGGCGCAGGCGCTCGCTCGCAGCCTCCCCGCCGTCGCCGCTGCCGCGCCCCGGACGGGCAGTAAATCATTACAGGCCCGAAGAGACGGGCGAACTTTCTTTCTCAGGAAAAACAGATGGAAAACAGCCGCATGACAAGGACAGTGAGGGACCTGGAGGTCTCCGTAGGAAACCCCCAGCACGCCGACGTGGGGCTGCGGGGCCGTGGGGAGCAGCATCCACATCATAACCCTGTGCTCTGTCCCCGGCTCCGGCCCAAGGGGTGAAACCTCCCCTTCCCCTCAAAAAATAAACAGCCGGGAGCCTCCTGGGATTCAGGGCAGCCAGGACAGCTCTGCAGAGATAGATTATGTGCAAAAGTTAAAGGGAGGAACTGGAACTGGCCGCCCCTCTCCCTACCCTGTCCAGGCCACGGCTGCCGGGCCAGGTTGGCACCAGCTCCACGGTGCCCTTTGCCACCGACTCCTTCCCGGTCTTTGCCCCTCCACCCACCCCGAGTTCAGCTCTCAGCACCCCAAACTCGACAGGTTTTGGATCAGGGCCTGTTTCTCTCCTGGATCTTGCCCTGTTTGATGGATCCAAAGTTTTACAGCATTCCTGAGGCGGTCTGTTCTGCTTTTCCTCCCTCCTTCCATCCTCTTGATTTTCCATTATTTGCTACAGTCTCCACATTCCCGGGTCGAACGCCAGGAATCTTCCTGGCCCAGGAGAGACGCAAAATGGGCTGGATGCCCTTCGCTGCACCCTCCTGGCCCCCCCTGCGGACCCCAGCCCCGCTGTGGGGCCAAACCCACCGCCCTGGGGATACTCAGACCCTGGTGCTCCCAGATCCCTGCCCACCGGGATGGGATGAGGAGGTGGAGGGATGGGTGGAGGGGTGCCAGTACCGCCCCCCCCCCCAACCCCCAGCTCCTGCCGTGCCCTATCCGTGGGGGTCGGGAATCTGCTGATGGGGTGCAGGAAAGAGGTACCTCAGGGATGGATCTCAGAGGGGAAGGCCCCTGTCCCGGGCTCCTCCGACTCCCCCCGCACCCAATCCACGATACAACCCAGAGCGGCCGCTCCCTGCCCCGTCCCCACCACCCTCCTCTTCCTCACAGCGGGGGTGGCAGCCCCGGGCCGGTGCCAAGGGGGGCCCCGCAGCCCCGGCCCCGGTGACCGATGGCTTTGCCGAGGCGGGAGGCGGTTCCCTGGCAACGGCACCATGGTAACGGCGCCATGGCAACCGCGCCGTGGCAACGGGGCGAGCTGCCGGGAGGAGGGGGATGCGCTGCACGGGCGGAGGGACCGAGAGGCCCCCCCACCCCCAACCCGGAGCTGGGGGCTCTCCTTCCCAGCCTGCGAGGAACCCGGGGAGTCAAGGCCACGACGTCACCGGAGCCTCTTCTGGGGTTTTGGCCCCACCAGCACCACCTCCAGATCCATCCTGGATGCCGGGGAGGGGTCGAGCCCAGGGCCCCCGAGCCCCTCAGGAACCACGAGCCCAAGAAAGAACCCCCCCCGTGAGCCCTTCCTCCCCCCTCATTTCACCCCGTTAACCGGCTCATGCTTTTCCACCCGGTGTCCGCTGGCGGGTCCCAGCCCTGCTCCTGGAGCCGGCTCCGCATGGTGGGGAAGGGACACAGAAGCGGCACAGGAGATGAGGTCGACGGCACCAGAGACGCAGGCGACACCGGGGATGATGCCCCCGGGAGCTCCCACCTGCAAAGATCCGGTCCCTGGATTCACGGATGGATCCCCCCGGCACACGTGTGAGCCCACACGCGCTCCGGGCACGTCCCCACACCCTCCCTTGGCTCTCCAGCTCTTTCCAGCCCTGCTGATGCTGCCGTTTCCGACCATCACAAGGGAAGCCCGTGACCTTTTGTCTCCTCCCCGCCTGACATGAAACAATAATGTTTATTTGCCTTCCTCTGTTTTTTTCCCATTAGCTCATCCAAATGTGCGAAGAGCCGTTTCAAGCTGCTCCTCCGCTCCCCCGACCTCTGCTCCCTTTCCACCCGCGCAGCTCCGAGCCGGGAGGAAGGCAGAGAGAAGAGCCCTGCACGGGGCCACCGCCTCCTGGACCCCCAGCACCGACCTCGGGGGGCCCAGAGTCCCTATAAACGGCAGCACCGGCGACAACCGAGGCGCCGGCGCCGATTTTCACCCCGATTCCCGCGCCAAGAGCCGGGCCTGGAGTGTCGCTGCCGTGGGGGGAGGCCGCGAAGCCTCTGTCACAAAGCCATTAGCGGCGGGGAGGCGATCGAAGGGGAGGGGGCCGCGGCAGCCCCGCGGCCCGGCACCCATCGACCCCGAACGCAAATAAATCGGTGGCCAGCGGCTCGGGCGAGGACGGATGGAAAGCTACCGAGGAGCCGAGTGTCGGGGCGGCTGGGCGCAGGGTCCTGGCGGCACGGGGGATGCTCCTGACATCGCCCCAGTCCCGCTCCTTCCCTCTCCGTGAGCCATCCCTTCCCTTGCTCCCAGCGCTGGGAGGAGACGGGGACAGGGGGGGGAGATGGGGGGAGGCAGGAGGAGGAGATGGCAGCCCCAGGCTCCCGAAAACGCAGGATGCATTAGAGCAAGCGGAGCTGCCTGATTGATTCTTCGGGCTGAGACGTGGGCTGGGAGTGCCAGGAGAAAATGGATCCCATGAATATTTGATGAACGGAGGCTTGGGGAGGGAGTTTGATTGGAAAATTACAGATCTTTCAAACAATGGTTCAAGTGCCCTCCAAACACTTGGGTTTCCAGCTCCCTTCCAGTTAGAGGAGCAAGGCTCCACCAGGAAACTCCCCCACGATTTATGAATGAGAGCGGAACCGGCCGCTCCCTGTGCCCGGGACAGGCAGCCCCAGGGCCCGCCCGGCACACGGCACCCGGCTCCCACCGCCTCGGGGTGGCCCCAACCGCGTCACTTTGTCCCCGGCTTCCCCACACCAATGCCATGGGCACACGTGAGGCTCCGAGGAGCCGGCAGGAACGTGGCTCCTGCCGGGAGTCCTCGGAAGGGGAACCTCCATGAGCTTCCGGAACCCACGGGGAGTTTGGTTCTCGGTGCTGAGCCAAGGGCTGGGCTGAGCCCACATCCAGCCGTGCTCACCAGGAAACACCTGGACTTCTTCAGGGCTCATCCTCGCCCCGGAGAGCAGTTCCCGTCTGGGGCCCGGGGGCTTGCTCGCCTCCGGATAAAGTAAGGATAGACTTGGGAAACCAGGCTCCTGCGCACGCCTCTGCCTCCAGCTCCAGCTCCGCGCCTCCACCCGACCCTGCCCTGGCGCACGTCGCCTCCCCAGCCTTCCTCCCGGCTCTTCCTCGCCGCCGCCACCACCTCCACCGCTGGAGACGGGCCCGTGCCACAGCCCGGCACCGTTCCCAGTATGGCACGGACCGCGTGAACCACCAACCCCGCAAGGGAAAAGGGGCCGTTTCTGGCCGGGAAGCGGAAACACCGACACCGGCAGCTTCCCAGGAAACCTGCTCCGGTTCCTGCCCAGACGCACGGGTCTGGCCGAGAGGCCCCATCCCACGGTGGTGGCCGAACTCTGAACCCTGAGATCTGCCGGCCTCGAGCAGGGCCAAGGGTGCCGTTGTGCGGCCCTTAGTGGTGGAACCTGCTGGTTTCCTCTGGGAGAACTGGGAAGGGTGATGGTGACATCCCCTCAGCTTCACACAGGGACAGATCTGACCCACTCCGGTCCCTGCAGCTGGTCAGGAGGCAGCAGGTCCAGCCTGGGAACCATCAGCCGGTTTTGCTTTTCCCCTGAGGAAGGTGAAGAGCAGGGTCCTGAGTCGCCTCCCAAAGGGTTCCCAAGTTATTCCTTTGTCAGGAATCTCCCTCCTTTCCCCAGGTGCCGCTTTCAGCTTCGGATCAGGGATGGGCAGCTTTGGGAAGGCAGGACCAGGAGAGACCCCTCTCCAAGGAGACCCCAGACCCAGAGGGGAGAGCAGTGATTTGCTGGGACAGAGCAGCCAGAGATGGAGATGCAAAATCTCCAGCTGTTCATGAGCAGCGACGGCAGCGGGAGCAGAGCACGGACGGATGAGCAGCCTCGATGGGACCGGCACAGCCTTAACAAGAGCTGGAAGCTGTCAGCCGAACCTCCCTGGGTACCAGCAGCTCCCGGCAGCCAGGACCCTCCTTCAGCCGCTTCCATTGCCAAGGCAAAGCCGGAGCCAAGACGAGGCCAGCGGCGCGCTCCCCAGCACCCGTTCTCTGCCGCAGAGCCGGCCTAGGGAGCACCTCGCTGCGTCCCCACCTGCCCCGGGACTCTCCTAAACCTTTGAGCCCCACCACCAGGCTCTGGATTTGAAGGAGCAGGGTGGATCCACCCCATGAGAGCTGGGACAGGGGCGCAGGAGCTGCTTTTCAGCTGCACCCTGTGCCCGCAGACAGGACCGCGGGGAAGACGCTGCTCCTACAGCTCAGAGGGGCCAGTCCCCGCCCCAGGGCACTCGTGGGGTTTCACTCTAAAGGAAGAGCCATGGGCAGGTCTGGAGCTCGGAGCTGGTGGAAGGAAAAGCCCCTGTACCCCCTCCACGGGCTCCTTGGCCCTCGCTGGGAGGTTCAGTCGGCGGCTGGAGGAGCCTCAGGCAGAGCCGGGGAAAGGCAACGTGCGGAGCCCGGGGTGGGAGCTGCCGCCCTGCCCGGTGCCATCCCTGGCTTCCACCCCAGCCCTCGACACTACCACCCTGGGACACCCCACACCCAGACCCTGCAGCTCCTCATTCCACTCCTCAGGGCACCCCACGCCCCTCGGTTCGGCCCTTTCCCTCCCAGCCCTTTGGCAATTCACACGCGCGTTTTCCTCCCCAAAGAGGCTCTTTTCCGAAGGGACTGACGCACCGAGAGGCTGCCCAAAGCTGCAGACCCACCTTGGCGAGCTCTCACTCCGCAAAACCTCAGCCCCCCCCAGCAGTGAACGGAGCCCCTCTGCTCCCCCAGCCCCACGGACGCTGCTCGCCGGCCTCCGAAACATCCTCAGACTCCTACCAGTGCCTCCCACGCTGCTCTTCAACCCTGAGCCAGCCAGAGCCTATCCTGATCCCAGGAAATCCCCACCCCGACCTTCACCAGCACCCCACAGGGGTCCCCGGGTGGGCGGCAGACGGCGGCGAGCGGGACCTGTTGAGCACCCGGCATTTCGTTAGCAGGAGGCCGGGGAATCGGTGCCGGGTGAGGTGCTCGCAAGGAGCAGAGCGGAGCTGACCCCGGGGCTGCCTGGATGCCCTCGGGAAGCCCCCAGTGCCCAACCCAGCAGATGCCGGGGGGAGAAATCTTGTTTGCCACGGTGGGAACCAGAGCTGCGGGAGGGATGGAAAGGCCTGGATGAGACAGGGCCAGCCCGGCCGGCTGCTGCCGCTGGCACCTTGTGCAGCCGACCGGCCCCGTGCCCTCCCAGTTGGCTGCTGGCATCCCCGAGGGGCAAAACCAGTGCGCCGGCAGGATGGTCCCCGGCTCCCGGCCTCCACCTGCTCCCTCCTTCCCCCATCGGCCCACAAAGCCCCGTGCAGGGTTCCGAGCCCGCCGGCAGGCACCGACCGACCGAGCAGGGCCCCACCGCAGCACACAAAGGATAAGGCCGGGACCGGAGAGCATCGCTCCGGTGCGACCCGGCGTGTGAGGGTCCCCCCTATGCCAGCGGGCCCCTCGGTGGAGGGAGGGGGGGCTTGGGGGGGTGCGTGCGGCAGGGAGGGGTCCGCGGCTGGCAGCCACCCACTCACCCCAGCCACACGCAGCAGCAACAACAGGTTCAAAACCACAAAAATAAACGCCCTTCCCACCACCACCCCTCCTCCCCGCTTCCCGCGCCGCTGCCGGCGGAGATTCGCCCCCCAAAACCCCCACGCCCACTCTGGGGCCTCTGCTGCTGCACCCCGAGCTGGCACCTGGGCACCCCACGGCAGGGCAGGGACCCTGAGGGGGGGGGCACCTGCTGAGCAGCTTCGGGGGGACGTGAGGCCCCGGTATTGGGGTCCCGAGCCCCAGTACTGGGGGGTGCAAGCCCCCGGTATTGGGGTCCTGAGCTGCGGTATCTGAGGAGATGCAAACGCCCTGTTTTGGGGTCCCGGGCCCCGGCATCAGAGGGCTGTGAGCCCCCAGTTTTGGGGTCTCGAGCCTTGGCAGCAAGGGGATGCAAGCCCCCGGTTTGGGGGTCTTGAGTCCCTCGGATCAGGGGGATGCGAGCCCCCGAGTTTGGGGTCTCAAGCCCCGGCACTGGAAGGGGAAACGAACCCCCGGAATGAGCTCCGCGAGCCCGCGGTGTGCGATTCCCGTAGCCCCGGTGCGGGGGTCCCGAATCCCGGCACCCACGGGGCCAAACCCCCCCTTCCCCCGGTGCTGCGGTGCCGAGCCG
>VWZK01017172.1:6731-24987 GCA_013396935.1 Baryphthengus martii
TAACTACTACACAACTGATTCCTAACTTTAAGGAATGACAAACCAAAATGGGCAAACCCTCACTCATAAAAGGGGAAACCTCCCACACTAGAGTGCCCAAGATACCACTCACCCAAAGGCGGGGCAAGGCTCACTCAATCCACGGAGACTCCCTCAATTCGTGGAAGTGTCTTTGGACGGCGTGTCCAAGGGGAGGGTCCGACTGCCAGGCCTGCTGCTCTGCGAAGAACCAACTCCACTCGGGTCTTAGGCAGGACCCCATTTATAGCCTAGTTGAAGGTCCACTGTGGTCATTATCATTGGTTGAGGGACAGGCCGGAACAAAACACGGAAAAGCGCACACCCAGAGACTGTTTGCTAAGGGGTCCAGATGCTGAGGCACCAGTTAAGCACTGCGAGGTGGAACTGAATGGCCGAGGCCTCAAACTGCTCTGGCCGAGGTGCCAAACTGCTCAGCACAGTCCGTGTATTTTGTCTGTGGGGGAGGCTGTACCTGCCACAATAATTACATAAAATTTTAGCATTAGAAGACCAAATTTTTTGTCATTACAAATAAATACATGTTTATTTCCTCTTATGAGTATATTCCAGCAAAAAAAGAGGTTTAAAAAATAAGGCAGTTACTTTCAGATGTCATGTTTCCAGTGAATAAAACCTAAAAGGAGGTAATAACAAAGTTTTCAAGGCATATAATCCTAATTTAATAGCATATCTTTTAAAATTATGTATAGTTTTTTTGCTTTGAAAGACAATGATTTATTATGATTATTTCTGCAAGGAAATTAAGTAGTGGCCTTATACTGAATATATAAATGAGTACTCTTTTTGAGATCCCTTGATTTGAGAGCACTCCTCAGTATTAAGCGATCACGAGGAAAGATAAAGGTCACAAAGTGGTATGCAACACATAGTAAATCTTTCAACTTTTCCATGTACTATGGCTTTTTTCAGAAGCTGAATGTCCAATAGAGCAGAAACCAGAATTTTCAAAGAAAAGCAACTACTCAAGGGATTATGATGACAGAATGCTGCACGTAAAGTTCAAATGAAGAATAAAACAGTACATATTAATAAAGAATAAATTAATACAAAATCAAATTAATCATTTGAATCATAATCAGAGGAAAAGATATTCCATGGTTTCTTTCACCTCCCTTTTTAAGTAAAATAATGTATGTTAGAGGTGCAAAAAACCCATCAGTAGCAGTAATAATAATGATAAATAAATATATGCTGTCATTATCCAAACAGGATATTTCAGCATCTATAGAAGGAAGCAATACTGGCAAGTAACTGCAGACATGTTGCAATGCAGAGATGAGGTTGAGTATCTGTGCCTGGACTAGTGTATACACATGTTTTCCCTCCTTACGCTAAGATTTTGCTCCTTGGTAAACCCAACTACTTGCTAGGAAAAGAATAGAGATGAAACAATCGCTGGCAAGTGTATTGCGGAGACACCTTATAAGTTACTGATTATGTTCTCCTAAGGGGTAATTTCGTAACACATTGGTTGGCATATAGTTAAAGCTGGTATATACTTGTTATGCTAAGCAACATATGAATTATTGCTGCAGGAGTGCAGTGAATTTCACACAGGTGAAACTTCTTCAGTTACTATACTATTTTAGAATTTGAATCAAGCTAGTAAATTAGTATACTGATTTATTTTCCCAGAAACTCTTCTTTATTATGCCTTAAGAAGGTTCCCATTTTCATTCTGTTCATTCATTCCCTCAGTCCCTTAAAGGAATGTAGGATGGATTGTCCATTCAATGAAGCTGTGTGAACTCAGCTACTCTCTGAATCTCTTAAAAACCCCATAATTTCACAACTTCCCTTTCACAGGATCCACAATCTGCATGCTTAGGATATATGACATAGCCCAAAAACCTTCCAGTGTCTGCTAGTCCAGTTTCAAGGAAATGAAAGCAACAGGAAACCTGGAAAACCTAGAAACCTTCTCTTCTACAGTACATCTTATTACTGAATGACAACCAAACTTCTCAAAGCTATTTCTGCTTTTCAGTATCCTGTTTTTTTGTTTGGTTTTTTTTGTCATTATAGCTAAGTGGCATTTTGTGGAACATAGTTACTTAGACCTGGCAGCAGATTTTTGTTTTCAGTACATATAACGTGAATTTGACAACATAAATGACAAACTAAAATCAGCTGCAAATAACATGGTCTTCAAAAGTGGAGCTTCATGCTTGTGGTTTTTTGTTTGTTTTTTTTTTTTTTTAATACACTGCGAATAAGGTGCAAATAAAAATAATTAAGAGTTGATAGTGGAGCTTTCAAGTACCATTTTCTTTGTAGCTGTACTCATCCTTCCTTCAGAGATGCAGTCAGGGAACTGCAAATTTTAGTCTTTAGTTGATTTAGGTAGAAAATTTTAATGTATGAAATTAAAAAAGAAGATAAAAGTAGAAAAAAAAAAAGAATTCAACACTTGATTAGAGGTTTAATTAGAGTCAGAATGCCTTATAAATACCTGGTTTAATATTTGCTAGTACTGTGTTTTGGTGATTATCAGGTCCTCCAAAAAATAAACAGAATAAATAAAAGACAGAGTCATTATGGTTTTAATGGCTTGTTTGGTTGGGTTTTGGTTTTGGCTTTTGATTGCTTTTTTCTTCATATGGGAACTACATTACAAAACTGTTTTGTAACTACAGACTCATTAACAAGTATAATCTACTGAAAATATTTGTTTAGATGGTTCTGTAATGTATGCCACTTATAAATTTTCCTAAGCACATTAGACATAAAACATCTTTTCAAACACACATTTTATTCATATTACTCAAATAACTGTTCCTGTCAGTTCTGCTTCTGTGCATCTCCCATGTACTGATGAATACATGAAATATTAAATGCCTAGATATATTTTGACTTGATGTTTTATATCAGTAAAGTGGAGATTTAAAGAAACTAGATGTCTTGGACAGGATCACAGGCAAAATCCTGACAGGCAAAGGAACAGAATGAGTGTTCCGAATGTACTTTGATAAATCAACACATGTTATTAATGTGTGTTTGAATGGCATGTGTGCTTTACTGCATTTGCCAATTATGTTGTTGCTATTTTACCAGCAGAACCCATGTATTGTAGTAAATAGTAAAGGATCATATGCTTTTTCCAGATGCCTGCAACATTTAGCCATGTTCTCTAAAACGATCTGACTCCACATCAAAGTATTCAGCTGTTTCTCAACTGTTGAGCTTAAGCATTAGGATGTTCTTATCCATTAATTAATTCCTCATTTACTTGTAGATTTTAAAAAATAATTTATTATTTTTATTTGTTTTGTAACTCTAGTCATGAATACTAGCGTATTCTGAGCTCTACGTCTGCTCACCCTATGAAAAAAAACAACAACAAACTATAGCCTAAAATATCTAAAAACAATGGAATAGCACAAGTAGTGTCCAGTTTGGTTCTGAATTTTCTTATAATGTTTTTAAGTTATCTTGAAGTTAGAACTTTGTGATTTAATATTTATAAAGGTAAATTTATAAACTCACAAAGTAGGACATACTTTTCTAAGTGATTGCTCTCAGTAATTAGTTAACTAAATTACTAGGGATTGTAATGTGTTCATTAAAAATATTTTCTTTACATCCAGAGATTTACAATCTGAACCTGGACTTCATATACATGTAGTGTACCTATTATAAAATAATTATACATAATTTCTATGTACCTATTCTTAGTGCAGAAAACCTTTCTGATTATCAAGTAGCTAAAACTAATTAGTTGCTAAAACATCTCTGTAGAATACTTTTTCTGTGCCTGTCAGCACTAGTGCAACAATATTGTTTACACTTCCACTTGCATTTTAAAATTATTAGAAATAATGTCATATGGAAGTTTGATAGCAACCTGAGTGCCAGAAGCACAGAAAAAGGTATTTCTTCTATCGAAAAGATACAGAGAGAATCTTGTACCTCTTACAAATTTTTCTGGGGCTTTCACAACAGGACAAAAACATTGAAAACGAAAACACTTTCTACATTTTTTTTTGTGGCAGGCGCAGCCTCCCCCACAGACAAATAGAGCACACAGCGGTGCTGAGCAGTTTGGGCCTGGCAGGACCAGTTTGAGGCCTCGGCCATTCAACTACACCTCACGGTGCTTAATTGGCGCCTCGGGCTGGAGTGCTCAGTAAACAGCCTCGGGGTCTGGGCTTGTTCGGACTCCTCCGCGTTTTTTCTGGGCTCTTTCCTCAGCCAGTGAGAATGACCACAGTGCACCCTCGACTGGGGTATAAAAGGGGTCCTGCCCGAGAGCCAGAGGAGTTGGTTCTTTGCAGAGTAGCAGGCCTGGCAGTCAGATCCTCCCCATTGACACGCCGTCCCAGGATACTTCCCTGGATTGAAGGAGTCTCCGTGGATTGAGTGAGCCTCGTCCCCTGTGTGTCCCCCCCCCTCCTTTTGGGTGAGTGGTATTTCAGGCGCTCTGGTGTGGGAAGTTTCCCGTTTTATGAGTGAGTGTTTGCCCATTTTGGTTCATTTTTCCTTAAGGTTTAGGAATTCGTTGTGTAATAGTTAATTCCCAACAGACATCTGAACTTGTCCTTAGTCAGAAGGAGTGCTGGGCAACCCTGCTTGCAGTAAACCTCCATTTTGGATAGTGGCTGCTGTTTGTTCTGTGGGTGCCTCTGTGACATTTTTTAATTGTTAATCCCACAGATTTAGTTTGATATTATCTTTAAAAGCATGGATTATCATTCAGTGTAGATGGCCATTTAAGATGCTACAAAAGTGTAAGGTTATTAAATTGTACAATGACCTCCACTTAAAGGTTTATATTTATGCAGTTTGGGAGTGATTATGATAATTCTTTGAGAAAAAGCAGGTCATCACAGTGGGTACAAGAAGTATATACGTCAATATGAAGAAAAAGATATTATGGTTTACTCAGAAAGTAGGAGGATTTAAATTTTTCTAAGGTTACATTTTTTTAAGTAAGGCTCTGATGCTGCTTATTCTGCCACAGTGCTAAAAATGATACTTTTTTACTGACGACAGGGGAGTCAGGTGATTAGGAAGTATACAGATCCAGATTCTAATCCTGTGTGGAGCTGGTTATACGTATCTTTCAAATCCACACTGATAAGCTCCAACAAGCTTCTTTCGGGGATCAAAGCAGCTTTCAGGATTACATATATTGCAACTGTTTGAGAAAGAATATTCTAACTATCAGCAAGGTATGAAAAGAGGGACAAAGAACTTTCAAAAAGTTGTATTAGAATATTGCTTAACATTCAGAGAAATATTTACAATCAAACATCTGCCTAGGGGAAATCAAACAAAAATTAAGTAAAGAACAACTGCACAAAGAATATCATTTGTCCAAAGTATATAATGCCTTGAATACATAAAAAACCTCTAAAGCTTCCTTGAAAAAATAGACTGTAAGCATGAAATGAAGATACAAATATCTCCTGTAACCTTGTTTTTCAACAAAAATACAAAGATTTTATTTTTTCTAAGTTATACTGCCAGAGAAAGTTGATAGGAAAAGAAATCATAGAGGTCATCTATATTTTTTGCTTTGTCTCAGTTTGCCTTAAAATATGCCAGCTGTTACAACTTATGTAGAAATAAATAGCTGTTACTGACATTTTTCCACTCTCTCCATCCCATTCAACAGTAATATTTAATTTTTATTTGGACCCGTTCTGGAAAGCATCTGTGTTTGATCAGCTAGGTACATCATGTCAGCTGAACAGTACAAAATTCATGTTTTTGTTTTTCCTTAGAATTTGGAAATATATTAATGGAATAATATGCTTCCAGTAATGAAAATAACGCTGAGCATTATAGCATCAGATCTACAACTCTAAAGCAAATTCTGGTAACCATGGAGTTTAAATTGAGTATTAGCAGCGCTCTGCATGACAGAAATACTGCAGTGCTCATTTTGGTTGTTTTTAAAACAGAAGGAAATCTGCTTAAGGTTTTAGAAATTTGGAATGCTCCTAAATACTTGTTTTGGGGCATAAGCTTGTGAATGGAATTGTGCCCTATACTTTACAAAATTGTAGGTGATACCTCCTTAATGAAAGACAGGATGGTCCACAATTGTGTTTTGTTTCTAGGAGAAAAATAGAGCAATAGAAAATTCTGATGGCTCTGATTCTGCACACTGATTAGGATTTGAAGACAGCTTTCTAAAAGCATGTCGACAGTAGATCTAAAATGTTAGCAGCCTGCCTCATTGATGGATGTAATTTTTAGGTAGCTGGAACTTGAGGCAAAGTGTACACCTTGAATGGAAAATATGAATGTGTGTTTGCCATCTTGCAGTGAAAATTTTCAGTTAGAAAGAAACCTGGGTTCTTTGTCCTTATAGTTTTCTCCTGTGTTGCTATCTTCTTCATTAAGCAGTTCATATCCAATTTTGCGTGCTTCCTTCACATTAAGTATTGAGTTTACTGGTGAGATGTTGACAGTGGGGAAGGGCTGCAGATGTGGCCTCTGTGAGGCCCCATCACAGAACACAGCTGAGTCTGTCAACCAAACTGGTGGGACCTCTGTGAAAAAAGACTGATAAACAGCAGTGGAGACACCAAGGTCAGAAGAAGAGGAGAAGATGGTGCTCCATGCCAGAGCTGGTATTCCCCTGCAGAGGATCTGTTCTGGCACAGAGCTATATTCCCAAAGAACTGCAGCCCATGGTGGACCCACAGATACACTTCTGAAGTGAAGAAATATGGGGAAGGAAGAAGCATCAAGGAGAGATGCTGACTTTAACCCCCACCCATGACCCTGTGTTTCTTTGACTGGAGAGGAGTTGGGAGTGAAGGAGAGAAGTTGAGCCTGGAAGATGGGTGAGGAAGGGTGTTAGTTCAATGTCTGTCTTTTTGTTGTTTATATCAAAATCTATTTTTATACAAATATTGTGAATATAATAAATGTTAATGAAAATTATTTATTTAAAAAAATCTACTTATTCACAGGTCAAAAACACTAATGTTTGACAATTGTACCTGATTTAGACTGCAGGGGAAAACAAATTCAGCCAGGCTGAATGAAGACAAGTTCATCAATATTTATCCCTTCACAGTAATAAATCTTTTATTCAGCTAACTGAAGTTAATAGAGACTTTCTGAACTTTAAAACACCTAAACTGCAGTTGACTACTATCTTACACCTGCATGTATCAAATAAGACAAAGCAAAAGGAAAAAATGTAAGTTTTTGTGTGTTTTTTTTGTTGTTTTTTTTTTACTTAAGAGATTCTAAGTCCTTTAGTTCTATCCTCAGTAACAGGAGGTCAGAGGAAGCAACTACGTATAACAACAATAACAAGAGACTGAGAGAATATTCATTCTATTAAGATTGTAAGTTGTCATATACTGAAAGACATGAAATCCACCTTAAAAACTCTTAATAAATTTTATACTTTAGTATGAAAATTCAGAAGACAAAAAACCTGATTTTTGTGGGTATTCACAGTAGTAGGGATCTGAATATTTTCATCTGTAAGGCAGACACATCAGCAGTAGGCTCTTCTCTCCTAGGGCTCTTCCAAACTCTTCAAACTCAGAAGTTTCTGTTAATCTTATATGACTAAACTTATTCCTGATATCTTTTCCATTGTTTAGCTTAGAAAAACTTGTGAAAAAAATATTAGCAGACAAGAAAAACCTCTTGTTTCTGTCATCTATACTTGATACTTTAGTGAAAGGTTAACCTCTGTCATCCCAAATGATGACTAAGGGGGGAAAAAAAAAGTACTTCTGCACTACCCTGCAGAAGCTTTGAAGAAACCAGTTAGCTAAAAATTACACTAAACCTATTTTTACCAACAAATGAGACATGTGAAGAGCTATTTCAGAAACTTTAATTTCTAGTATTGCCTTTCTTTTGCGGCTTCATAATACGTATGACTCTAAGTGGAATGTTTGAGGCTTTCTCTTGGAAAAATCTAGTATCCTTGTCTTCATTATTCTTGTCTCACATTTTAAAAGTTTTTAGGGTATTATTCAGCAGTTTGGAAATGTTCTTTCATATTCTGTGTGGGTTTTGACTTGTCAGTCTATATTGAATGTAAATTTGATACTGGATGACAATCATCCTTTAAAATATCTCCTGACTTCCTGGTTGTACCCGAATGCAATTATAAAAGTTTATTTTATCCTTCTTAAAGTTTTTTCTTTTTTTCATTTTTCTTTTCTTTTTTCTTCCCCCCCCCCCCCTAGGATTTTTTAATCTTTTTCTTCCATTTGTCTCAGCAATCTTCCTTTGGACTTCACCAGCTTGAATTTTTGCAGTTATTTGTCACAGAATTCCAGGTGAGGTCTCACTAGTGACTTGTATGATAATATCTCTGTTTTTCTATCTTTACTAGAAATAATTCTCCATTGCATTTCCATATCATGAGTTTTTTTCCTAACTTCCAAGTCATGTGTATATCTCATAGCAATGCAGTGATTGAGAAGTGCTTCCAGATCTTTGTTATTTCCAAACTATGGCACATGATCTTGTAGCAGAATTTCTGAAATTACTCACTACATTTATGATCTCATATCCTTCACTATCATATTTCTGATGTCTAAAATCAGCCAGATTCAGAAATTTCCTCAGAAGGGCTCAATTCAATACTCCAAGCATAATCAGTGCACACTCATCTTTTTCAGGCATCTCATAAAATGCATGTTCATTGTGATCTCCTTTAAAATTCTTACAATATGAGGACACTTTCTTCTGAATCCTTCATATTTTACTCCTTCCTTCATATTTAATCCATTCTAAGCTATAGTCTTCAGATGTTTACGTTTCTTTCACACTTAAACTACTATTTCTTACCTGGACTTAAACCCCACAGTTTCATTAAAAAGTTAAGAGCAAATATCTTTTTAATGAAAAGAATCCCCAAATCTTATCAGAAAATAGAACTAGTCTGTTGCTATCTTTCCCTTTTAAATTAGTGAGCCTTAGTTCAAAAAAATTCTATTCTTTGCTTTGATAATTTCTTAATTTTTTTGAAGCATTTTTTCTTGATTTTTAAAACACTATCATAGTCAACACATACAGATTCTGAAGTAGTCTTAAAAAATTACTGTGAACTATATTTGAAAAATAATTGGTAGAATTGCGCAAAGCTACCAACATTGCAAAAAAGGTTATGCAAAAACTGTTGATAATAGAACATTTTCCAGCTGGCATCTAATAGTCCAAATATTATGATGGCTGCAGCTTCCTAAACACATTTTGTATAGCAGTTAGCCCTTAAGGTGGGGCCTAAGTCCTGAAGTTGAATAAATCCTTGCTTCTATAAAAGGTCTATTCACAAGTTACGCTGAATTTCTTACGCAAATTGTTTAATTCTGGGACACTGAGGTGTAGACCTCTGAAGGTAGTTGTTTAGGACTAGATTTTGATAGAGGGTAATACTGCTGAGGTATTGAGATATAGACTGGCTTTAGCTGCAGTAAAAGTGACTTTAATAATGTCTGGAAAATAGATCCAGTGTGAAGTGTCAAAGAAAAGTGATACTTCAAAAAAAAAAAGTGAATAAATGAGCAAAAATGAGGTATTGGTTCTGACATTTGTGAACATCTTGAGAATACCTTTAATAGCTGAGTGCTAATTACATTAATAGCCCTGATGCTGATACTTTTTTTTTCCTAGGAAGACAATCTTTTGAAAAGGAAGATATTTAAATATATAGTACAAAATTTTTATCTAACTCCTTTGTAATTATTATAAATTTAAACATATTCTACTTTCTATAAGTATGCAATTGTAACCAAGCTTCTTCTACTGTTTTACCTGACTCTGCACCCTTATTAACATCCACTCTCAATACTGCTTTCAACAGCATGAGTGCTGGCTATGTTTTCCAAAGGACTTCTTGTCTCATTCATTGCAGAGCATTCTTCAATGCATGGCCAATGTTTTGTTCCGTTCACACTAGTAAAAACCTACTCTGAATGGATTTGTTGACAAGCTTATTTTTCACTGTCTCACAACATACTATTGAATTTATTTTCAAAATAGATTTGAGAGGTGAAGAAATGGAATTATCCTCATTTTATGTCTGGGACGCTGTGATGCATTATCTGATAAATTTAAGACTGGTTGGAGTACCTAGAAACTTATTTTTGGAGTACTGTGCCCAGCATCTTCAACTGCAGCTACAGGCATCCTGGGGTTCAGCAGTTTAGCCCTTCAATGTAATAAATGTGCATCCGGAAAAGGAGGAACTCATGACCTGTTGCATAAGAAAGTTTGGTGAAAATAGTGTGATTTAACCGATCTACCTGGTATTGTAAAGTTTTTGCATGTGCCTTTCTTTAAAGTGAGCACACCAAAAGATGTCAAAGTTACTCAGTCTTTAAACCTGGATTATTCAGAATATAAAAATACATTGAAAAAAACTAGAGAAACCTCCCCCATAAGCCCAAGATGTAATCTGTTTCACACATCAGAATTACCTGAGAAGGTTTGAAACAATTCTCCCTTACTCCCACTATGTCTTTTTTTCTAGATTTGCTCTTTAATCAAATAATTCCACATGTTCTGGGTGAACAAACTCCATGTATTCTCCCGAGGCCTTTAAAAAACCTATTCCCTTGCAGGCTTGCCTTCTGCTTTTACCTAACAACAGGCCCTTTGCTTCTCACAAGGTCTCAGCCTCCCTCATATTCTAGGCTTCCCCCTTAATGCTGCCTTACCTGGTATTTTTCAAACTGACCAAATGCTCACCCCAAGCAGGCAGTCTTTCATTCTCTATAAGCATTCCTTTTAACTAGGAAGACAGCAGCCTGGCCAAGTAGCCCCTGTTGCTCAAGCATCCCACTATAGCATAGTATGCAGTGGAGTACACATGCAGTTATCTGTCACATAGTTTAGTTCATCATACAATTGTAGAAATCAGTCTCCCTAGTCTTAGAATGAGCGTTCCACTACCAGGTGAATAAAAATCTCTTTGGCTCGCACTGATTGTTTGAAGAGTAGAGGGTATCTGTTTGTCTCATTATAACTTGGTCATTAACCACATTGGCTTTCTGCCTGCTCTCATTTAGCTCTTCCAGCTCATCTTATTTCACTTGTCCTCTCTATTTTCTCATCTAGGCTCTCTGTGCTGTCAGTTCACCCCAATAGATTGGCTCCTCACCAGTCATCTCTGTTTCTTTTGTTCTACTTATTCTCAGATCTTTCATTGTCATTTCTGTTTACTATCACAAGTTCAATGTTTTAGCTTTCTGTCTACCCACTGATTTCTTCTCTTTCAGTCTTTTAGTCCCATACTCCTCATGAAAAAGTGATCTCTAAGCCCAAAATTTCTTGTCCATCACGTTCCTAGCTCCATTTCCCACATCCTTCTTTCTGAATTACTGTGAGTCTATTTCTGTCTCTACATTGAGAAGATCTGCTTTTCTAGTAGAATAGCCTAAGAAAGTTAACTTCCTGAAGCTGGAACTGGTATGACTGTCAGGAGTTCCAGGCAATACTAGTTAGCTGAGGAAAGATTCTGCCAATTCCACATAGCTTTCATTGTTAGCTGTTCTGTAATGATGAACATGTGAAAGCTTTTCAGAGGCTTATACCTTGAGCAAATTTGAAGGTTTTAATAGGATTGCCATTCTTGATGGACTTTGTAAAACTCTCTTTTCCAAAATGTGTGGCATTGTAGATTTTTTTATGATAGAAGGAAACTATATTTTATTTTGCTTTGTATTTTTAGATACCTTCTTGGGAATAGCAGATCGGTTTGAACAATTACGGCACACAAAAAAGTGCAAACAAATCCATCCTGAGTTCTTCACTCAGCGTGGAAAATTTGTTGAACCTAAACAAAGTTATAATCAACTGATGATATGAATCACTGGCCAACCTTAACAATAGGTGATACTAGCAGTTCTGCTTAAAAACTTTGTGATGTTCTTATTGTCCTGGAAACAACTGTTCCAGCAAAAATTCACCTAAGACTTTTATTCTTTGATAATAAGAATAATATGCTGCATTTAAATATACTCATGTATGAATTAGTTTCTCAGAGTGGGAACATCAGTGCTTTTATTCTTACATTATCAGTGTGAAATGTCATAGCTAGGTGTATATTCTAGAGATAGACATAGTATCGAGTAAGTTGTGGAGTATGGAGAAGTGAAATCTCAACATGGGGCAACTGTGAAATTGGTAACACGTACATCTAACTACGTTACATTTTAGTATCAAAGTGTGGTTTTACAAAATTAAGAAGAAACACAACTACACAGATACAGTTGCATTTACTCCTACACTACTTTCCTGGTAAAGTATATTGGTTGCCATTAGGTCTTATTGTCTCCGTTTAAGGCTCAGGGCAAAACCCACAGAGCAGGATTCCTATCGGCCCTCTCTCCCCCTCCCCCTTCCCTCCCAAGGGAGGATACAAAGGGAAATGAGGAAGGAAGTGCCTCACACGAAACTGGAAGTTAAGGCTATGAACAAAATTTAATAGGTAACAGAGATAAACAGGAAAAAAGGAAATATGAAGGGCAGAGGGATATATATGTATATACAAAACCAGTTCTGGGATGATGACGGATTGTGCAGAGCACGTGGAGCCAGGCCTGGCTGTGCTGAGATGGGGCCCCAGCAGCAGCACAGTCTGAGTGAGAAAAAAGAGCACTGAAACTTGAACTTCCTGTCCCTTTACAGAGTGTGGCAGGGAAGGGGAGGGAATACCAGTTGCCCTCTGACCCCTCAAGGTCCTACAGTTACCAGGTGTTCGTCCCCCCCTCAATTTGTTAACTCTTAAACCACAACACTTGTGTGGAGACTGGTGCGAGCTGCAGTTAGCTTGTTTCCCTTACTTGTGTATCTGCAAAAACACATTATGTCTTTTGGCACTTGAGCACAAAAAGCCATCTGTGTGCCTTTGACTCAGGTGTTCCTGACACTTCTCCAGAACTGTGGGAAAAGAAGGAAAGTTTACCTGATATGTAAATAAAGAATATAGAAAAAAAATGTCAAGGATAAGTGAAACTGAGTTTAAATAGATAATACTTAAGATTTGTATTAATAATTAGTTGTCTTTTTTAAAAAAAAAAAAATTTATAAACCCACCTGTTTTTACCTTTAAATATAAATTCATTTTCATATAACTCTGTGCAGTGATAAAAGTTGTGAAAATATCAGTGATACAAAAAAAAACCATTCAGTTTTGTATTTGGCTGTAATGTTTAACGTTCCTTTCACTCTACTGCTGACATTAGAATTTACCTTTACTTGCCAGCAAAGGAGAAATAAAACCAATACACATTGAATCCCTTGGTTCCAAAAAATTTCATCTGGTTTCTAGAAGTGGTACATACACATTGCTAGAACAGATTTGTTTTCACATAAGGTACTTGTTGCAGCTTCTAGTATTACTTTTCTTCAGGAGAAAAAAGGAAGGAAAAAAAAAAACCCAGAACAAAACAACAAACCTGCTTCATCATATCTTCAGTGATGCCTTCTTTAAATGTCTGCTCCTAATTTGCTGGTATTTTAATTTCTGTTACTGTGGTTGATATGTTCTTTCTGTAGTAAAATTTGCTGCTATAATTTAAAAATTACATAATTTCAAATTTAAGTACATTCAAGAAGTGTTTTCTGAACCACTGTTCGTTTTTCCTTGTCAGGCTGCTAACAGCTTATTCCAGACCAAATGTCCCCAGGATTTCATAGGTTTCTATATTTACTAAGCTCAAAAAAAAAATAAAAAAAAATTCTAATGCACAGAAGAGGAGCTTCTATCTGTAGTACTCAGGTGTATTTCCATACTGTTTTTTCACAGAAAGACAGAACCAGTCCTTACTTAGATGTTTACTAGAATTTAGTCACCAATTTGATGACAATTTGAATCACTCTAAAAAATCTTGGGAACTCCTTGAAATTTCAATCAACACTCAAAGCTTTCTGTTCTAAAGATACAAAGGAGTTCCACAAAGATCCATACAGTTAAATCCCAAATGTCTTGATTTTATGATATTGTCCAACATGATGCTTGTCCAAAAAGGCTGCCATGCCAGTGAGTAGGTTGGTTGTGGGCAAGAGGTTGTGAGGGGACAGAGCTGGGACAGCTGACCCCAACTAACCAAAAGGGATATTCCATACCATATGGTGTCATGCTCAGCAATAGTATGGGTCTCTGTTTTGCATTTGTACTGGAAGCAGTGTTGATAACACAGGGATGTGTTAGCTATTGCTGACTAGTGCTTACACCGAGTCAAGGCCTTCACTGCTTCTCACTCCACTCCACCAGCAAGCAGGCTGGGGGGTGCACAAGAGGTTGGTAGAGGACACAGCTGGGATGGGTGACCCAACTGACCAAAGGGATATTCTGTACTATATGACAACATGCTAAGGGAAGAAGGAGGAAGGGGGGTATGTTCAGAATTACAGCTTTGTCTTACCAAGTAACCTTTATATGTGGTGAAGCCCTGCTGTCCTTGAGATGGCTGAACCTGGCTCAGCCTGCCTGTTGAGGGGAAGTGGTGAATTCCTTATTTTGCTTTGTACGTGTGCAGCTTTTGCTTTACCTATTAAACTATCTCTTATCTCAGCCCACAAGTTTTCTCTTTTTATTATTCCAATTCTCACCCCTATCCTACCAGAGAGGAGCGAGCAAATGGCTGGGTGGGGCTTAATTGTTGGCTGGGGTTAAACCATGACAATATATTGTAAGATCATAACACTTTACATATATTTACATATAAAGTATTTACTTTCCACATATCACATAGACACAGTCACTTTCTTTCCATTCATTCAGTGCTTGTGTTTCATACATAATTGTTCTTTATGGATTATGATTTGCTCTTCGACCTTCCAAAGCTGTTGACTCCTTACTTATCTCATTCTAAATACCTTCACCTATCGACTGTGCATATGCTGCACCTTCGTGTGCTGACACATCATTTGCCTGCAGTTCTGTATACAAATGATTTTGCATGATGGTATGTAAGAGTAAATAAATACAGGCACAGGGGGAGTAGGCATACAATTAAATAAATATATGAGGTTTGAAGAATCAGAATTAAGCATATGTTCAGAAATTAGGGGGTTATGGTAGAAGGGCAGTGAGTGAGCAGATGGACAGCTCACGCTGTCTTCAGTACCTTCAGTTTTTGTGGCAATGCCCCTCATTCTGTCTCACCTGCTTGCTTCATGAAGTCTTTCTTTATCACGAGCAGAAGAGCAAGGAGAGTCCCATATGAAAGATACCTTAGGAAAATAACAATTATCTGAACTCAGGAGGAGTTGAGGAGAGAAAAAATAATGCTTTGTAACCCCTAATCGTCTCTTCTTGTCTCTGTAGCCCTTGTACTGATGCTGCAGAACAAGGCAGCATCAATGAACCTTTTTCAGGCATGATGCTGCACTCCCAGACTCTATTGCCTTTTGTAAAAACTTGTTCCCAGGCTAGTCTTGTGTATCCCCAGTGTACATTCTTGCTTTTCCCAAAATAATATGTGCATGGTGAAAGATGAATTCTCCATGCGGAGAAATGATGCCTTAAAAAGTAGCACAGTGTTGTTAGCTTTTATACACAAATGTATCTCACAAATCCCGATAGTTATAGAATTCTTTTTCTTTTTTCCTTCTCCGTGCATAATTACATACTCTGATGTGGTGTGATCAGCAGCTGGTTCAGTCTTCAAGCTCACTTAGCCCTTGGCGTCTTTGTTCAGGCTGCAAGAGCAAAACCCATTAACATCAACTGCAATGCTGTTTTTGTGGTATGATGTGTGCATATGTTAAGATCGGAACAGCCTATAGCTTTCACAGAAATCATTGAACTATACTGGCTTTGATCATGAGATAAAAGGTTATAGTACTGTGGAGCCCTCTGCTAACTCATTGCCATTTCATTCTGCTTTCCTGTGTTTTCCTTGTGATCCAAGCTTTCATTTGAAAAAAGCATTCTGTTGATCAGTGGGTTTGACTTTTTATTTCACACCAAATATACTGTTCGGCTTATATTTATCTTCCCTTGTTACAACATTCGTAAATCATTAGAAAAAAAGACCAAACACACCAACTAAGAAGCTATTAATGTAACAAGTGATCAAATAAATCTATTATAGTAAGCAGTGTGCCTGGGTGGCACGGAAGTCCAATGTCTGCAGAAAAGAGAATAAGATAGGAGCTTAGTTTGCTGCAGCCTGCAGGTCTACAGACAGGAACTTCTGCTGAGTCCGGAGTTCTTTATGTCTCTCAAAGGTTCTCTTATAGGAATGGATTACAGTAGACATACAAGATGAATACTAGTTGATTCCTGTTATAAAAGAGGATTAAAAATGAGGGTGGCTTCAAAAGCTAGTGCCACCAGCAAAGTAAAACTGAAAAAGGAGCAAAGAAACTGCTGTACAAATTGAAAAATCCATTGGAGAATATTACTTTTGATGCTAGACCGCAGGTATCACACTTCACAAATTGCTCATTATCACCGACTTCTTATAGCAAGGAGACTAATGTATATAGACTCCGGTCACTTTATTCACTCTTAACAAAGCTAGGAAAAAAACCTTAAATAAGCTGCTCTTGCAGCTGAAAAACAATTTGCCACAATATCAGCTGAAATAACAAAGAAGATTCACTTCATTGGTACTGCAGTTATGTGCTTGAACAACTTTTGGGACAGAGGAATGCTGTGCGTGAATTCAGAAACAAGTAGAAAATAGAGAGGGCAGATGTTACACTGACCTCTGCCTATTAGAATCTCACAGGTAGTTTGATTTATCCCTTTTCGACCAGATAATATTTCCTCTAGGGAAATCATTACCAGCAGTGCATCTTTAAGCCAGGTGTTGTCACACACTGGATATCTATACTTCTTTGGGGAAATACGCAGTCGCACATAAATATAGATATTGCCCAGCTGTAAGAAATTACAAATGTTATTTCCTAACTGATGGATCTTTCTTCTTTTTGTAATACTTTTACTGACAGATCTTCCTCCACATCACACTTTTAACACTAAAAACAGAACAGAAAAGAGAATGAATTGGTGTTCTAATGAAAAAAAAGAAAATCTCTAGATGCTTATCCTAGAACCTCCTTGGGCTTGTGAATTAGCATCTGAAGTGTATTCTTCTTCGTGATTTCCCTATAGTTTTTGAGACCGAAATAAAATAGTAAGGAGAAGTTTGATGAGCTTTAGTTGTCTAGCTGATGTCAAAGCAATATATGTTACATCTAGAACACACAATAACAAAGAATTCATGAAGACGTATTTCCATAGCCTTGTGTAACTCTTGAAAAAAAAAAAAAATCTGTTCTACTGTTTCCTCCACAAACTGAGTTTCATCTTACCTATATTCATTTGTGGTGTATAAGAGGAGTGGGAGAGTTTTATTTTTCCTTCCCATTACAGATCTTGGAAATTAGGATCATTAATTCTCATGGTAATCTAAGATAATCAAAAATAGAGACAAAAATGCGTCAATAGGGAATATTTCATGTTCTGTCAATGAGATGGGATTTAACAGACTTTAACCTTCTACAGGAAGGGAGGTTTAACGAGAAGTCTAAGGCTGTTGTTCAGCTAGGAAGGTGTAATTGGTAAGTGAGAACTAAACCCACCCCAATATACCAATTTTTTCCTGGCTGAAAAACAGATCTTTTGAACTTTCAAACCGTTGCTCTGGGCACAGCCTATGCAGTTTGGTTTTACACATCAGGGGAATGCAATGTAGTTGTCTACCTGGGGTAATTAACAATATTCTCTACTATCAAGCTCTGTTTATCACTATTGACATTTTTTTTAGATTTTTTTGTGTGATCCTTCAGGTACCAATATGGATCTCTAAGTGGATGAATTAGTGTAATAGACTATAATATTGGCTAGCTGTAAAGTTATATCTACTCATGTTTTAATTTCTTCCACAAAACCCAATAAGATCAAATAACTATAAAACTAAGTTATTTTTGTTCACAGTTACACAATTACCTCTTAAATAGAAAGATAGATCTCACTTTTATGTCTATGCCAGAAGTGTATGCAGGATTATTCATTTAAATTAATTCATATACAGTATTTTCTGTACACTTACCATGTTCAAAGAAAGTTTGAGTAGCTGGAGATCCGCCCAGCAGAGAGGGACCTGGGTGTACTGGTTGACAACCAGCTGAACACGAGCCAGCAGTGTGCCTGGGTGGCACGGAAGGCCAATGGCATCCTGGCTTGTATCAGGAATAGTGTGGCCAGCAGGACTAGGGGTGTAATTCTCCACCTGTACTTGTCACTGGTGAGGCCTCACCTCGA
>VWZK01017174.1:0-155016 GCA_013396935.1 Baryphthengus martii
GGGGGGGGTGGCGCACAGGAGAGAGGGAGTCCTAAAGGCAGTGAAACAATATACAAATATTGTGCATTGTTGAAACGAAATTAAACAATATACTTTATGTAGATCTTCATCTCCAGTAAAAAATTATATAGGAAATATACATAAAAATAAAATTTTATAGATATAACAGTATGAGACATTTTTATATTCATGTGTATATATAAGCTGTATGTATTGTACATCAAATAGTAGAAAGTATGTTCACAAAAATGTACCATGTATATTATGGAGCTTGCATATAGGAGTTTGTAATAATACTGGATAACCTGATACATGTGGAGTCACTTTTCTACAGATTGTGTCAGCGATATTTTTACCCAATAAGGATCTAATATATATTTCCAATATAGCAATAATTCTAGAAATATGAGAAACTGCACTGATATTCATATTCTTCTTTCCCTTTCCAGTCACAATATTACTACGTACCTTTATAAAAAGGTAACACTAAGCTTAGCTACTGATATCATGGGTAACACTGCAGTAATAGCCAGAAAACATCACTGTCTAAAGATACACTCCCAAATCAATTTTCTAACACTTAATGAATATCAGTATGTAGAGACACAGACAGAAATCTAAATTGAAGTGCAATGTAGATTTTTGGAAGAGACTACTGATACAGTTTTAAATGCCTCCCTTTTTGTATGCCCACCTTGAGATATCATAATTGGACTGGGTGTCCTGGAAAATCTGAATTGCTGGGCACCCATGACTACTGTCCTTTCTGGTTTTGGTGGCCTACGTGTATGATAGAAGCCCCACACCCCTATCCAAAAGGGACACGCTACTTCATCCAGTCTTTAGCAGAACGGTCGTGATCAGAGCACAGTCCTCTTTACTGTCCAAGGAACAGCATATTTAAGGAAAAGAGACAGTATTTAGAACCAATACCATCAATAGAAATGTTGTATGTAAAAAGCTTTATTTTATTTTTAAAGTCATATACTGGGAGCTGACACCTATCCATGCCAATGCATCACTTTCAATGCCCTTACGGCAACACTAAAGATTTTCCATCATGGAAATCTTAATAAACATTTTGACCACTCCGACAAGTCATGGGAGTACAGTAGAGTCTGAGGTGTTCACCCCAGCAAACTCCCAATTAAACCCTTTCGACATACCAGACACAGACAATTTCATATCATGCAAGAGGAAGAAAGTAGTATCTATTAGCAATAGTGGAAAAATCCTTATGACTTGTAAAATCTGGAGATGGAGAGTATGGTATATGCAAATCACCTCTTTAGACATTGTTACATGTTTTAATCGGAGTCTAAATATCAAAAAGGAAAGAAAAAAAAAAGGAAAAAAAAAAGGAAAAGGAAAATAAAAGGAATGAGAAATGGAAAGGAAAACTTGAAAATATTTTACTACCCTCTAGTGGCAGAATGTGAGATGGACAAGAACAGGAAAAAGTTTTAACGGTGTGGATGTATATTCTTCAGCTACCGAGAAGAAATTTTTTTACACATCCCGCCGAATTTAAGACTCCCTAAACTATTTCAGAGCTTAGAAAATTAAAATGTTTAAGATTAGAAAATATACACGTCAAAACATGGAACAAGTATATAGACAGATGAATCTCACTGAATGTCTGCAAATCTTTCTGTCCCATCCCCAGTTCAGGCAACAGATTCCTATCATGGCCACTAGGATATCAAATCTAAGTATGATTTCGCGAATTTAATCAGTTGATGGTTTTTTTTTTGTTTTGTTTTAAACGTCTTTTGATCTAACATGAAAGGCTGAAAACAGTGGATTATACTGATGTACATTAACTGAACCAGTATGCCCAACATTAAAGCACCTCCATCTGCACCAACACTGTATCCTAATGCCAACGCTCCCTCAGAAGGATCTCTCTAAATTGTTAATAACTGAAATACAGGCTGACCTTAGCAAATACGTTCCAAACATCACTGATACCACAATATTTTTTTAGCTGACCTTTTACATTTTTTTATATACCCGCTCCAACAATCAAAATCCATCCATACTAATCCTTCATCAGATCTAGGTCACTGCTTGGTAGCCATTCAGTTACAAAATTTGCATTAGATTGTTTTGGGTCCTGTCTGGAAGTTAGAGATATCTTTAAACGCCTGATCAAATAGAAGTAAAATAAATCAATTTATTATTATACCCTTCCAGCAACAGTATATTATTATATCCTTTCTAGCATCCCTAAATCCACCCATTCTTCACTAGAATAGTGGATGCTGAAATACTGTGGAACACAGGGAACAGACCCAGCAGGAGGGCTCTCAGTACTCACTCAGTACTCTCACAGCACTGTGTGCTGTGCAAACATCAGCTTGGCTTCTCTGAAAAGCAACCTAAATCCCCAAAGACTGATTTCTGCAGAACCAGATCAGATGTCTGAAAATTCAGACTAAGCCAGTGAAGGTTTCCAGAGTGCTAAATAGCACAGTACAGATTGAATGGTCTTTTTAGCGCTACTGCAGCTTACAATAGGGCCTGGGAGGAAAAAACCTGGCTAGAACTGAGCTTCCTTGGTGCTACTGGTGCCCAGAAATACACGCAGCACATGGGTATTTGAGATGGTCTTGCATGAAACCTGTTTGCCTTGCAGAGTTTATTAATTTACCATTAAGCTGTGCAAAAATGTCTATAACAGTTTCAAGCCAGGCTGTGAAATGGCCAAGAAAACAGGCCTTCGCTTCTCTGGGAAAGACCATACTACTTTTCCTCAAAATGCTCTGATGCCCCTGCTCCGGGGGATATTCTACTATCGCTCTCCTTCTGTTGAGACATATGACTACAAACCTGCTCTCCTCACAAGTAGATAAATGTTTCCTCTCAATCACAGTAAACTATGTCTGTCAGCTGCTCATTTCCTCACAGTAGTTCATTGTATATTTTGTATTGAATTGTATTTTTACACAACATTTTCTTGCTTTGTTTAAAATGGGGGAAAAAACACCAAACAAAACAACCCATTGAAAAATCCAGGGGGAAAATAAAATCACAGAGGTATTTGATTACTATGGTCTCTTGTTTCCATTGGTAGTTGCATTTGGTAAATATATTTGGCTATTGTTAAAGAGCACATCAGTTACCAGGACATACCTGTAAGTAGTTGACCAAAAAAGTTCTGAGCCTGAACTCCTCTGAAGCACTCTAGACTTGGCCAGTCTGGAAAACAAAGGACAGTTTCTCATTTTGCATCTTTGTTATGCCCTGATGTTCCTCCAACAGCTCCCATACTTCCACAACTGGGCTTCCACTCACTCATAAGTATCCTTCTATCATTCCTTTCACACTTACCAACTATTCACAACTGATTCACTTCATCACCGGTCTTGTCACCTACAGTGTTACCATGTTTGCTTCAAACCTAACATTAGAAAAATCTTATATTTTTATGTCATGCTTCCTTATCTTGTTACTGAGCTCCCTCCTTCCTTTTTTTTGAAACTTCTCTTGAATAGAAAAAAATCTTTCAAGGAAATTCAAGCAGGTATAATACACTCCTTTGCAAAAAAGATATTAGGGAAGTTAAGGAGTGTATACGTTCAATCAACATCCAATGGCACTACAGAATATTGTGCGAATTAGCCACCTGTAGTCAACAATTACCTGCAGTCTTTACGTTGCTCATCCCTACAAATTTCTCACTGTTCACATTCTATACAGATTTAACACAAAGTTGCCTTTTTGAGCAGTTTCTATACCAATTATATATATGAATTAGTCTGAACTATTAAATTGAAATCTACTTTTTGGGGAATTCCACCCTCTATAAAATGTTAACTATGGAGCAGCAATTGCTAGATTTCCTTTATCATATGCCAAGAATTATTTTAATCAAATAATACCACACATAACATTCTAATGCAAGCAAAACACTGTATGTTTGCAGATACTTCTTTTATAACTTTAGCTATTTGTAAAAAGCAGAGACCACAGCAATCTTTGCATCTCAGAAAAACTGATCCTTAGTCATCTTATTCCTATTGTAGTCTATACAACAGATAGAGTTTGATTCTGCACAGACAATTTTTCTGCTCAATCAATTTGTCCTTGAAGAAATGACAAGTCTCAGTTCTACCTGGCTAATAGAGATGTGCTCAAGGAAAAAAAAAAAAGTCACTACTTTCAATTACAAGAGCAAAAGATAAACGTCGAGTCATTATAGATTACTTAAAGCTTGAGTCTAAACTTACTATGAATTACCGTCTAAATCTAAATGCCAATATTATACTTAGGTTTATTGATTTAGACATATAAACCTATTTACCTTTCTGGGCCAGAGTTTGCTTTTCTTTTTTAAGTAATCGGTTACTAAACCAAGGATAAAAGTAGTGGTTTTGGATAATAGAGTTTACCTCAAGTGTCCAGCTTCATTAGTAGGTAACAAATGCCTGTTATTTTGTCTTTTGGTTTGTTTTTTTTTCAGATTTTGTAACACGCAATGCATATAACACCACAATACATACCAGATTGTTTTTATATTTCACATAATGCTTGAGTCTGAAATTAAGTGTTGAAACTCCAATTCAAAACAGCACTTTCACACATACAAACAGTAAGTTCCTTGACTTCAGAATACACTCGGAGCTAAACAAATTCTTCATTGTATTGGGGTTTCATAGAGGTCTTCTCTAAATTCAGTTAATTGGACATTGAATCAAAGAATCATTGCATCAAAGACAAACCCACACAACGGAGCTCACATTTCTTAGTTGCTCTTTGCCATTCCTCATGTAACTACCTGCTTTGCAAATTCTAATAAGAAACATGAGTCTCTAAAAAGACAGTTTTTACCTCCTCCTTCCCACTCTCTTCTTCTGATGCCTTTTCTACATGATCTTGGCTACAGAAATTACAATAGTTAAAAGACCTAACAATTCCCTTTAAAATTTCAGCCATTTTCTCAGAAGCCCAGGAAAACTACATTACTTTCCCGAAGCCTCACGGACAAAGCTTGCTACTAAACCCCAACATTACCCAAAATTTTGGTAATGACATTTAGCAGCAGGCAGAACAATGAGAATAAACTTGAAATAAACAACAATTAATGAATATTTTCTAAGTAAGACTGATACTCACCAGCAAATCTCCTTCCCAGAGCTGTCTGCACCCCACACAATCCCACCCTGCTCTGGAGTGTCAGCAGAGCCCTCAGTCAAATGAGCTGCACCTGGCAGGGTTTAAGGAGCTACAGCCTCATGGCTGCAGGTGGCGTTAAAAATAACCCCCTCCACAGGTGTTGGTGGGAAAGCTTGAGGAGCCTTTGTTAGGGTAATAGTGGGTGTAGATGTTGGGCTGCGGGGGTGGCTGCTGTGAGGAGACGTCAGGGCTGCCCTGTGTTGGATGCAGCTGGTTCCACCAGGGGCCACAGCAGAGCGAATCAGTGGAGCTCGTGGTGCCCAGGGAAAGCACGTCTGAGGAAGGGCAAAAAGCTGCCAGAGCAAGGGGAAATGTGTGAAAATCGTCCCTAGGAACTGCAAGGCCATAGGAGAAGGAGGAGAGGAGGTGCTCCAGGCCCTGAGCAGAGACTCTCCTGCAGCCATGGAGAGACCCGGAGGCTGTAGACACCCACACTGCGGCCTGGGGGGGGGCCCATGCCAGAGCCAGTGGATATTTCCTCATAGCAACTCTGGCACAGGGGAAAGCGTGAGGGGAAAGGAGAAGCAGAGAGGGAGTTTTGTTCCCCAACTGCAACTCCCTCCACTGCTTCCTTCTGGTACGTTACTGTCCTCCCTGTAAATTCAGGTACCAACACTTCAAAGAGTGACAAACAAACAGTTACGATAGAGATTAAACAGAGAGATCTGCACTTTACTTCTGGAAGTTCTGAGACAAAGTAGGTTTTGTTTTCTAAATACTATGGCGGTTTGGTTTTCCACTCAGGAAGAAATGATAGTCCACAAGTAGTAACTAATGTTTACTTGAGGTACCTACTTTGATTTATTTTTGATGATTACAACTGACTTCAAAGCATCTCTCCTCAATGAAACTGAAACCAACCAGAGTGAGCAGTAAAAAAGCTATGTTTTGGTTCCTACTACAGATTTATCACACCAAATATAATGAATAATTTCAGAGTGATTACCTATGAAAAACAATATCTTGAAACATACAGTCTACAGTAACCAGCAGATTATTTGCCATGTTATTGTGAGACTATGTCTATGGTGGGATGCAGAATCCCCTTTTGCTCTCAGGTTAAAAGGTCTGGAAATAGCAAAAAACCTGACTGGTGATATAAAGAGCTGGTAGTAATGGTAATTTTGTCCAACCTGGACCTCCTTATGTCCTTTAGTTTTATAGGAAAGCTACAACAGAAACAGATAGAGGTGATGGTTTTCACCCAGTAGAAAACTGCTAGAGTGAAGGGTGGGGTGGAAGAGAGCGGGGAACAACTGTATGTCTGCATCTTTATGCACTCTGGCAGGTTATTTACTCTAAGCAATAATATCTAGATAACAAAATCATCCAAACCACTCAAACAGCTCTTGTGATCTGCTGAGTTCATCCATTTTTGCTTTCACCCTTCTTGAAATGTGAAGAGCTAACAAGCCAATTTAAATTTTGGTGCTCTACAGCCAGCATTTTTATAGAAGTAGAATGGAAAAACATTTGACAGCATAAACCACAATGGTGGTGCTATCTGTAAGCACACAGGACAGTCTGCTAAAGAGCACAGAGGCTGAGATGTTCTATAGCCTCTTTCAAGTTCTTGGCTTTGTACCTCCTAACCTGGACCGGAGTCAATAATAATTGTGATGATAAGGTCAGGAAGAATAAAGGACAAACCTACAATACCGCATGCTATATCTGAAAAAAAACCCAACTTTTTGATAAAAGAATGTTTTTGTGAGTGGAATTTTAGACACCAGTCATCCAGAATGGGGAGAAAGCTGACTTTGTACATCAGAGCTGTGTAAAGTGACCACACACTTTGATTCTTGGGTCAGGATGATCCTCATAGATCTGGAAAAGAAAAACGGCAATGAGAAGCAAAACCTGTCAATTGTCACATGCACCCCCACTTTCTACAAATTCAGACAATCTGCAAAAGAGGGAGAATCAGAAGAAAAGCAAACAGAACTCCTTGAGAACTTTTCATCCAGCATGGCATCTAATAGAGATTCCCGACTCTGTTGATTTTTTTTCTTGGTTGGGTTTTTTTTTTGTTTTTTTTTTTTTAGCAAAATCTGTGATGCTTTCTTTTGGCCCTAGAAGCAAACAAACTTACTGCCAACCGGCTCTGTTTGTGGGAGCTGTGGGAACTGTTTACTCACCTGGACAAGGATTCCTGTTGAAACTGCTCACAAGATAGTTGGAAGAGATGAGTATGTGAATTGATTAGAAGTGTGCTTCACTGATGACATTCTGCACTCACAGCTTAGTTGTTTCTCACAGACTAGAATGAACTTGCTTTCCCTTATTAGTTTAGCAATGTATGATGGTGGAAATGTCTATGATCATCTCTCCGTGGTTATTCAGGGGAATCTCACATGTGCTGTGGACATAAAGTCTGAAATTTCTGCAGTGAAGGAACCACTACTCAAAAAACCTCTGGCCTGAGCCAATTGCTTGTCTGAAGAGACTTCCAAGCTCTGATGAATGTGTTCACTGGAGTATTCTCATCAGTGGAGGAGGACATAATTGTGTGTATCTGACACACTCTCCTGATACTCTACATCAAATCTCCAAAGAAAAGAGTGATAGCTGGGGAGTGATAATTCGCTGAGAAAGTGGCAGCCATTCTGACATGTCAACCACATAAAGCCACAGCTGCAGGACCTAGAGATGAAGCCAGGCAGTAGGTGTCATGAATACACACATCTCCACATGCTCCATCAGAGACTGGCAGGTTTATGGTATAACAAGCTGCCCTCTTGAATGGAAGGTGATTAGAGGACCTGTTTAGAGGAAGATAATTCTTTACAAGAGGATAGTGAATGACTGTCCCAATGAACTCTCTGGACTGAGCTGGAACAGGACATCATTTCTTCAGAACTGTAGCACTCATTGCTGGCTGAAAATGAGTTAGTGACAGCAATTACGGCGCAATTTGCTGAGCTAAAGATAAAGAGAATATTCTTTACTTGAATACTTACAGTGTGAAATTGCTCTGTGATTCATTCAAAATTCCATAATCCTATTTTTCAATAAAAGTAGTTCTTTAAAGGTAACAATTTTCATTAAAAGGAGCTCACTCAAAATTCTTAACATGGTAGTGAGAAACTACAAAACAGTTAAAGAAATCAGCAGAAATTCTTATGTTATTGGAGCATTCTCTATCTAACTATCTATGCATTTAGAGCAGTTATTGGTGTTTCAGTGCTTTTTACAGAAATTCTGTTTGAACCCACCTAAAACTGAAGCTGTACAACTTCAAAATCCCGGCCCACTGCTGATATTCATATTTAGAATACATCTTATATATACATTAAAAATATAAATAACATTGATAAACACTGAAATATATTTAAGAAATGTATAGGTAATATAGCTCATAAATGGAATTATGTTCTAAACAAAGTCAGGGCCATTACTTCACTCAGATAAAGTTTACTTTAACATTCTGCTTCCAATACAGATTTATATTTTTTTAAAAGGAAAAAGAAAAGCATAAGTATTTGAAAGAAAGATATATTATCATCCTTATAATTTTCTTCAAATACACTTATTTTATACTGTATTTTATTTATCACTAAAATATCATTAGAAAAAAACAATCTTTCTTGCAAATGTCTTTATAAAACTAATTATTAAAATCATTCGAAGACAGCTGCATTCATTATGTAGTGAACATTTATTTGCGTCCTTATGAAAATGCTCTATATTATTAATTGTGCATTTATACTACAAACTAAGAACCCCTCCCAAACCTGTGCAGTGAATTATGAAGCAAGCCAGCAGAGGGACCCCGTCAGCCAAAAATTAAAAATGATCCATGAATCAACCCTTGAATCCAAACCCACAATGGTTTTATGTAGGGACATAGTCCCAGATAGAGCCTAAATTAGTATGATCACACGAAATGTAGCAATATTTCTGATACAAGATAGAGAGGTTTAAAATATAATAGCAAATTCTCTCTGTGTTCATGTATTTCCGATAAAAAGATGTGTACATGTATGTTGTGAAATTTTAAGAATACCATTCAATCACATATTATTTGGGCTGTCTCGTACCACTGTCCTCGAGTTGCTAAATGTCAGTATTAGAGGTAAGAAAATAAGCTAGAATGTTTTATGTTGTTAACTGACAGTAAAACAGGAAACAGTGCTATGGCGATAGCAGAAATTAATATGCAAACCCATCTCTTCCTTATTTAAACCATTGCCTTCCTTAGAATTAAACAGGATATCCAGTGGAGCTTGATCATATGAAAACAATCTCAAACTGAAGCAGCACCGAAGAAATGTCTGAACTCAAACCATCCTGTAATTTTGGAATCGAAGCATGTTGATGATTAGTAGTGAAATACATATATTTAGAAAGTATGGTTCTGAAGCAAACATTTCCTAAATGTATCTTTAATTTGAGGGGAAGTTTCGTTTCATCAGGAAATGGATCTTTTGAAATAGTTGCCATGGCAGCTTACCCAGTCATGCTGTTGTAGGAACAATTAATTTTTCACATTATGGGAAGCTGATATTTTATAACTTTATGCTTTTTATTCTTAGATTCTATCAACAACCAGAATACTATTTCTGTCTACTCATAAGTGGTAAAACCTTTGTAGCCAATGCTTATTCACACTGCAATATGAAAAAACCCTCATGCTTCTAGAACATTTCTTCTAAAAATAAATTGTAAGCTATGAAATTCTATTAAAGCAAATTCAGAAAAGATCTTGTATCGTGTTGTTTCACTGTGCTGTTTCACAGTGCTATACAATGTTCTAAGGTATTTATTACTTGTAAAATGCTACTTTACAACATGGGCCATGACACAGCTATGGTATTACATCAAGACTGAAAAGTGAATCAGGTTCCACCCACTACAAGTTTAACCAGGTTGTATTTTTTTTGATATGTACTAATAACACTCAGATGTGGTTTAGAGAGAAAAATATAGCTCTGCAGGAAAGCATTTTGTTTTATAATTGCTATTACTGTTTCATAAATTAGGTTATTTGGTCATAAAAAGATAGTCTGGAATCTGTCAACCGCCTACCTTTAAGGGCCTGCCTCTTTCGTTAACAGACAAAATTCACAATCCAGCAACTTACTGCGATTAGACAGGAAACTGCTGGCTGCCTTGTCTTTGGACCTATTCATTAAGGTTGGTATAAAAAGACCCATTTTTTGGAATGTTACAGTGATAATAGTAATGAGACACAAGGAAGCCACTTCCCCGCACACTTTCTCTGTGCCCTTTGTCTAAAAACTCATCTCCTTCCTCCTCAGGCTGTCTTGAAGCTTCCTTCCATCTCTCACTGCAGTTCTCACCCGTTCCCTTATGTTAACTTAATAGCTGAAGTTCTCCTTCAAACATTTGTACACTTGCATGGCCCTGCAGCACAAAGTGATTGTATTTTTTTCATTTTTTTCATCAGTTTTGACGGACATGTAAAAATTTATCTGGAGTTAAAAAATCATTGGGGAAACTAATTTTGTAATTAAGTATGCCAAGATGATGGAGAAGTTTATAAGTGTATCAAAATAGCACCATGGGAAATAACAGCAAACAGTTTGCAGAAGATTATTTTATGACAGGATGGTATTGATGATTTTTCACGATAAAATTTTAATTTAGTGTTCCAACAAAAGAGAAAATGTAAACATTAAAAATCAATGCTCTTCTCTATTCACAGGCTATCTTGATCTCTAATTTTCACATTCCTAATACTCTTGGGGTTCTCCTTTCCCCAAGGACTGCTAGAAAGAAATGAAATCCTATTGTACCTAGCAATACTTACATAGGAAATCTTTTTTTTCCCCCACATAAGCAATGTGATGATAACTGTCACACTGAAGACAGATGGCAGATGCTAATTTCTATCCAGTTGACACACAGCGAGTTTTTGATCACCATGTAGGGAAAGAATACAACAATTTGTAAATTAATTTGAAAGTCTCATTAGATGATCTGAATTTGTTGGGCAGAAAGCGTATGGTCAACAAAACTAGAAAGAAATCAAAAAGTGTGTGATTACTTTTCCCATCATTTCAAACCTGCCTATTTCAGTCTATTTGAGTATTTCTATGGAAGTTTCTTACATATATCTATAAATAGGCAAGTAAGTAACTGGGAAGTTGAGGAACTCTAAATAGTATATATATCAATATCTATGTAACTATATATATATGAAACACTATATATACTAGCATCTCCAACCATGTTTCTAATTCTAGAAGTTCTACAGCACTTACAGTGGCTAAATTCTTAGCATTTTGGGATTACAGAATCTCCTCAGTAGTCATTTAAAAATTCTCTATTTCTGGAATGCACAGTTAAACAGAAAAGATGGAAAGTATGAATTCAGAACTATAGGTCTATAAAAATACTTCTTATTCTTTTTAAAGATTATGGTTTGGCTGCAGTTCATTGCCGAACACGTCAGATTTGCACCAGTGCTCAGCTCTACTGCAGAGAAAATACGTACCACATCTCATTTACTAAAAACTAAACTCACAGTACATCAACATGCTCGAAGACCATATCAAACATTTTGGTTCCTGTAGCACAGATATAACAAATTCACTTCCAAGTCCACTTAAATATGAAATTTCTTCTTGCACATTATCTCTACTATAAAGTTTTATACCAGAACACTACTTTCTCTCTCTCATCACCAGGTGGCTTCCTTTCTCCTATGTTAAAAGTTCAAGAGTTTAGTCCTACAAGATAAGTATTTAAACAAATGGTCTTTATGAACAACTACAATTCATGTTTTAATGAGTAAATAAAAAAAATTAAAATACATCATTGATACTGGGAAAATAATGAGGTGGAGGAAGCATGACATCTCAGTTTGTTTCACAGAGAAGTCAGTTGTAATTTTGTTCTCACATCACGAGAAATTGAAACACAGTTCCAGCTCTTTTTGTGTAGGTTATGTAAAATACATTTAGCCTTCTGCTGTAATTTGGATAAACAGTATATTCAGGTAGATAGGCATCGGTATAGAGTCAAGACACAAAGTAATTCCCCCAGCCCACTCAGCAAAGCTTTTGCAGGAATGATTTTCGATATTGCACTTTAAGAACATGGCGAGTGCCTAGGGGACAGCAGTGAGGCAGATTTAGGTCTACAGCATCTCATAAATGAGGAAAATGCATGCAAAAAAAGACTGCAAGAAAAAAAAAAAAAGAGAAGATATCTATGAATCTCAAACACTTCCATGAAGAAAAGGGATAGCACCTACAAATACATAAAGAATGACAAATAAATGATGGGCATAAATTTCAATAAAAAGGATGTAATTAGCCCTTGAGAAAAAAAATAAAAAAAAATGAAAAAATACAAATCTGTCATGGAAGAGATGGTAGAGTTTCCACTGGAAGAAACTTTTGAGAATGAATCGGACACAATCCATCAGTAATGACAGTACTTTATCACTTGATATTCAAGTTTGCTAGCATTCAAAGTGTCCTTTAATTATACTTTTTGAAATCAGTAAATGGCTCCTTTATGCACAAAAAAAACATTACGGCCTTCCCAGTTTGGTGAGAATTTGAACGTATGTATACACACCGGGGTTAGCTCAGCAAACCAAAAATTTTGTATGTTCTCCAGATGTAATCTCATCACTTATCTCAGTTAATAATATCCAAAACACTACAATGAGTAAATAGAAAGAAAGAAACATGGAAACAGGAGACCATGAATTCACCCAATGGAAACAGGAAATGATAAATATTGAATTCTGTTCTTTCAAATCAAAATAATGAAATTCAATATTCAGACAAGCTATCTACAGAAAAGATATTTATCCCTCCTCCCCCTTGTTTTTTTTTTTTTTTCCTCCTTTTTTATTCCTTTTCTAATTTTCCACTCTGGGTTTGTATATTTTATTACAAAGATGAGCAGTGTTGAACCTGTGGCTGGTATGCTGTGAAGAAGAGGGAACAGGAACACCTTTGTTGCTTTTATGGGTAATACCTAAATTGGTGACTATCTCCAAACTCAACATTCAAAAGAAATTAATCATAAAAAAAAATTTAAAAGCCCCAAAAGATTTGGTTCCCAAACTAGAGAACTGTTCTGTTATTTTTTGTAATATCAAACTGTACTGTCATTAAAGGTCGTGCGATATTATCTATGCTACACTACTTTGACTCTAATGGCAAAAGATTTTTTGAAAACTCAGGTAGAGAGATGAACTTGCTATAAATTATTTCCAATGGCATTGCTTGACTTTTTTTTTATCATTATTGCAATGACATTTATTTTTCCTCAAAGCAATTTCAACTATTGCCTTACATATCTTTTATTTAATTTAAAATCAATAAAAGAATGGGCTTATACCCTTGCTATTCAAAAATGACATTTCTCCTTTGTTTTCGCAGCATACAAAGCAAACAAAAATCAATATTTTATCTCTCTACACTTGAATAAAAAGGGTAATAAAGCAGCAGGCTCACAGTGCTATATAATATTGATTGTGGAGTCTTTCAAGATAAATTACTAAGGTTTAAAAATAATTCTTGGTAAGCCAGCACTACAGGCTTTTTTATCAGTTGCCACAACAGTTTGGGGGAGTACATACATCAGTATATGAGCTAAAATACATTATGCTATGTGCAACTCTTTGTAAAACTCCTCAATAAAAATACACTCAGACCACATTTTAAAAGCAAATATGTTTTATATTTTTTCCTGTAAGGGAAATTGATACAAGTTTCATGATAAAATTGATTGATGACAGGCCAGTACTAGTGTAATACATGGAGAATCGTATCTAGCAGTCCAGATTAGCATTCATCTGGAGTTAAATCGTGATCATTAGTGAAAAGAAATTTAGGAAAAGGAAACAAAAGGTTATTTTGAATGCATTACTTTTTTTTTTTTAGAAAAAAATGACTTTTCAAGATAGGTCTTTTTGGGGAATATTATGACACAGTCAAGATCTACCTTACTATTATTTCTAAAGTATGTTTTGGAGAGAAATTGAAGCTAACAAATTTTTATGCATCATCTTAAAGGGCAACCTTTTATATGTTGTCTTGAAAGGATTGTTTAATAGATGTTTAAATTTCAAATTAATTCCAATATGAATGTAGCTCACTTAGCAATCTTATTTTCGCAGTAAAACTTCAACAAATCGTTAGTTGCCATTGAACCATGCACATAAAAGCCTGTATTTTAAATGTTGTAAATGCAAAGTTATTAAACAGTTTGAATCAGAGAACAATGAGCCTAAACAGACAATGGTTTTAGCAGACTGGAAGTGGTGGTATATTGAAGAATATTATTCGGTAAAATAAATGAAAACTGTTATCAAACCACCTCACTATAATTCATTTTAATGTGTTTTCTGGTCTCCTAAAATACTAATTCCCTACCAATACTGCAGCATAAAATATGTAACATTATACTATGTACTTTTATCTTGATCCTTAAAAGGACATTCTTAGTTTACAAACGTCCAGCTATAATTCCCAAGAATTGTTATTTCTTAGCTTTGCAATTATCTTGTACAAAATCTTTCTACTACTTCAAGGAATTTTAAGATCTCTGGATAAATTTGCTAATGTATTTAGCAATTTTACTTGAAAACTGGATTCTTCCAGTTACACAGGGTAGTGTTGTACTTTGAACTAAGTCTCCCGGTTAAATATAATGTTTCCTGGATAAATTACTGTATAATGCGATGATGGCAAAACGTGGCCCACAGTTTTCATGCTAATTACTCTACAAACCTGGAGGTCAGGTAACTTTTCTTGCTAATTTTTCTGAGATCAGCGCTGCCAACTATTTTTGAGCACATCATCAATTGATTCAAGGGTATCATTAACGCTGACCTGAGGACTGATACTAGTGCCACCACAGTCAGAGAGAGCACCAAAGTTGGTGTATTCATAACCTGAGCGTACAGCCTCTGACACATGTCAGGCTCAGGAAGTCAGGTTGTGCCAGCAAAGTGCAGAGCTTCACACTTTCTACAGGAAGCCAACAGCTCAGCACAGTAGCTCTGACTTTATGTTGAATTCTTACAGCTCAATCAACTACGAGGAATATTTTTTTTCCACTTTTAAAGGTGTTATGTCATCTTTCACAGCGCTCACCCATGTTCATAAAAGGAGTAAGAAGCTATGCAATGAAATTTTCCGCTTTAGCTAACTGCAAACTAACTCCCCCAGACACATGTCATTGTAATATTCTGAACTGCAATGTATGGCGTAAATGCTTCTCTGACAGAAAGCTTCATGTTCTACCAAGATTGTAACATTTCTCCAAGGTTTCCTCTCAACAGTGAATGTGGGTTCAATCCAGATAAGGATTCTTTAAGTCACAATTAAACTTACTCTTTCCTAGCAAACATATAATAAAAATAGCCAAAAATATACCCTTCAGAAGATGAGACTTTAATAAAAGTCTATTCTGCTTTGAGACTTAAATATAATTCAATGTTGATATCAAATGAAGAAAAGCAGAATCAAAGTTTCCAGATTTCTGGGAAAAAAATAAATGTCTAAGAATCAACAGAATATAGACACCTAAATCCCAGTTTTAAAATTCAATAATTTATGAAATTAAACAGAAACAGTAAGAAGGGATTTACAATATTGAATTTTGATGTCCAAGCAATAGCAAGTAAGGAATCTGTCTGATGGATTCTTCATTCTTTTCCAGTGTAACATGATTAAAAATTTTATTTCTAAAGTATTTACATAAAATTTCATTCTTTATCATTACTATTGGCTCCTGACTTATACAGATTTAAATAATCTCCACATTTAAAGAAATAAAACTGATTTCCAGCAATTTTCTATTGCAAAATTCAGATTACACACAAAGCTCTTGAAAAGAAAGATTTTTCGTCTCTCTAGGGTTTTGGATGCAATTTCAGGGTAAAAAAAAAAAAGTTCCGGTTAGTTACTATAGCCTGTTTTAGTGTCCGATTATCTTAACTTAAACTAAGGTGTCTGGCACCCTGAGCTTGACCAAAGGTCAGCTGCTTTTCTTTGTTGATATGTGCTTTGCAGAAAGCAGGAATGAAAAGTCAAGGCTGTATTTACCTTTCTCACCTGGCTTTGTTAATCCAGAAGACATGTAAGTAAACAGATTAAAAAAGGTCAGAGGTTCACACAGTATTCTATCACATCCCTATTAAAATCGCCTCAGCTTCTGAAAGACCCACCCAGACAGCATACCACTCTTACAGCTCTTACATAGGAAACAAGGGAAAAGTGTCATCATATTCTCATGGAGAAATTCGGTAGTAAGTGCTGGTCCTAAAATCTACACAGCTCAGATAGTGGTAAAGGGTTCGAAACTAGTTGGATAAATGTTGACATAATGGTATCCTGACGGAACATCCTTCCAAACAAACTCAAAACATGCAATAAAAGTGAAGTGGAAGTTTTTCTGACATCATCCTGTTTCAGCATTTTCCAATTTAAGTATCTTCATTGTTAGTTCCAAAATTGTCACTGATTTTTCATTCAGTATTATAGGATTAGTTAAAAGATTAAATTAAAACTGAATTAAAATTAAAGTTAAAATTAGTTAGCCCACACAGAATAGTAACGTAACAATTTCTGGAGTGATTCCTGAAATAATTATATGTAGAGATTGGAAAATTTCCTGCGATCCCAAGAAAGACCCAGAGGGAGTGGGCAGGCACGACACAATCTTGAGGCAACATGTTGTTCAGAAAACAGAGACCTCAGGAAATGTTCCTTGGCAAAGGCGTTGTTTAATGTAGATGCTGAAGGAAGTTCAACGGAAAACATTTATCAGAAATTTCCGTCCACAGAGGAGATATGCTGGTTTAGGGAAAAATGCAATTATTACTCAGCAGACCAAGGGCAAAGGAAATAGGAAATGGGCTAAAGAGTTCTCTGAAATAATCTGTCACTGAAATGCGAGAAAACATACTCCTGTTGGCAACTCTTTTATTTTAAAGCCTTCCACAACTCAAGATCCATTTGCAGCATTGTGCCATTATCTGAAAGTTGGATCCTTCCAATTCATACTTCTCAAAGGTAGGATAAAAAGCTTCATTTGATTCCTATCTTGACATATCATTTGCATGTTTATTATTTGAGCCTTTGGAATAACTCATAGGAAAACCGTGAGCTTATCACGGAAACAATACATCTTTGAAGTGTTGTACCAGTTGACTTTGCTGCTTTTTACAGCCTGTAAAGAAACCAGTGATTCAGTCAAAATCTCTTAGGAGACTTTCTAGATAAAGAGGCAGAGTATACCTCTGCAAAGGGTGTCAGCTCTGTGCCCGCCCGTGTTCGGATGAGGGGTGGAGCAGTCCTTTTGGTAGCAGATGTGGAGAAGAGGAAACATATTCCTCATAGGCAACATGAAACTTGTATGCGGGTAGAGAAAAAGATTGTGCTTCGAACTCGGTGTTTTTAACCCTGACATACTTGACCATATAGGCACTAAATATCAAGAATGTCTTAATTGCAGGTAATAGAGCTGCTTGAATGAGTGATGACAAAATATATGCTTATTAACAGTTATCTATTGATATTTTTATCATAATATTACTGGTCAAATGAACAGATTAGTAAGTTCTTATATAGGGGAATACACCAACAACCCTTCCTTCAGCCATACCTGTTAGTCTCCCCTTCAATAAAAAAAAAAGCCCACCACCTCTCTCAAAGGTAAAAATGAATGTTAGAAATCATAGCTGCTGCAATTAGAGTTCATTATCTTTTATACTCTGATATCCTTGAGTTCTTATTCGACAAAATGTTACCAGAATCGTACTAACGCCTTCAGTTTGATAGATGCTTTCCAGGCTTATCTGAAAACACAGCAGGAGAGAGAAGTACGTTATATGGGATATTCACACTGTTTAATTCCAGACACCAATAATATGAAACAAAACCCTCTAGATACCTCAGAGGAAAAGAGAATCTCCTCCAGAGGGTGATTTAGGGCAACTAAATTAGGCCCGTTGTTCTGAATGACACTCGAAAGGCTCGTGAAACCAGGCAGAGTGATTATGTCCTACTATGTCTGGTATCAAGAGTACATGTAAAAATTGCAAGCCAGGAAGAAGCAATAAGCTAGGCAAATAATCAGCATGATTGCAATCTTGCACTCAACTCGACACTTGTCTTTGTATACCTGCTCTCTTGTCTCCTTTGTTTGCTGGTCGTATCTTTTCCCTCACACTACTTGCTGGTTTAAACTACAGTACCATGTGTTCCTCACCATTTCCTTCATTTATAACATAGATAAATAAATGACTTCATCAAGAGGGATTCAACTAGATAATGTACTCACAAGCCTAAATGCTTACAACATTTCTGAAGCACACTTTAATTTATTGTACACAAAGAGAGGAAGTGGATCTTTATAAAGTGTCTCCTCAGTGAGGAAAAAGTAGTCTGATGGTAACATCAAGAATGCTAAAATGACCGTGGCCGATTCAAATAAATGTGACAGTAAAACAGTGAGAATGCAACGGAATTGAAAAGCAAGGCACAAGCACAGAAGAAATTTAAGCTTGTTTTGGTTGAAAGAGAAAAGGAAGAAGACATTATAGTCGGTAGATAAGATTACATCCAAAAGCATGGAAGATGTCCTTAGTAGCTTTGTTTTTATTTCTGCATTTCATTATGTTTCACTCGGCAATACTGGGAGGACTTGTGAGGAGTTCTCTGAGTCACGTGGCTGGATTTTAGGACTAGGGCAATGGGCACAAACTGGAACACAGAAAGTTCCATCTCAACTTAAGGAAAATCATCTTTATTGTGAGGGTGACAGTGCCCTGGAACAGCCTACCCAGAGAGGTTGCAGAATCTCCTTCCGTAGACACTTCCAAAACCCATCTGGATCTGTTCCTGTGTGGCCTGCCCTAGGTGATCCTGCTCTGGCAGGGGCATTGGAATAGATCTCCAGTGGTCTCTTCCAACCCCCAACATTCTATGATTCTGTGATCTCTGGCTGTGCACTGAGCCTGAGCTTGGCAGCCCTGGCTTCAAAACTCACAACCTGGCAGCATCTCAAAAGCAGAACTGAGAGCCCTGCAGCCCAGAAGCTGCCCATTGCACACACTGGGGACTGAAAAGAGGATTATAGTCCTGTCTTATTTTTCGTCCGTTCCTTTGAAAAGAAACCTGAGGGCACAGTAGAGCAGGGCAGCACGTGGTTTCCTCCCATGTGGAAGCAGGATGCGGCAAATCACGCCTGAAGAGCTGCACGCAGAGTGCCTCCAGAACTGCTCTAAAATGTAGGCTCAGCCTGTATTACCAATGCGTATCACAGCTCTGCTACAACAATAAAAGAAAAGGATGCCGAAATAATCTTCATACTGTACTTTTTAATACTAGATAAGTCAAATGACTTGTCAGGGAGGAAGGAGTTAAAAAAGGCAGAAGATATATACATGAAGAAAATAATCTGGTTACTTCGAAGTTTCATGACATTTATATATAATTAGATAGTTCTATCTTTTTTTTAAACACTGAGTATCTTAAAGCTATGTAGGTAGTGATGACAGCTAGCTATTCATATGCCTATGTAAAGTGAGAGATCAGATTCAGACACATTTCTCTAGGAGAAATAATTTTAAAAAACCAACCCACCACTTTGCTGACAGTGTCAATACAAGCACTAATCTTGCCTAACTCTCTTACACAGTAGAGCTGACCCCCATTGGATCAGGTTTAGAGAGTAAGTTTGGGAATGCCAAGGGGATGAGGAAGTTTGTAATCCTCTTACTCTTCCTATAAATACTATGTGGATAACTATAAGATTTAGGTTCAATTGCAAAAAGAAACAACAAGAATGGTGGCTCTCAAAGAGTTCATTATTTCCACTACTATTTGTTGGTAGATACATTGTGCCACTTACTGAAAAACAACTAATATATTTGTTGCTTTTTAGTCCTACTATTAAGAAAGAGATTTAAGTGGTTTTTGCTAAAATCTAACCAATTTCAGACTGCAACTAGAGCACAGCATGTTTACTCACACTTAGGACTTTACTGTCTAAAAATCCTCAACAAACAAAAAGAAAACACTCATCATGAAGTAAGATAATACATCATTTTAAGTATTTTCTTCTCTAAATACCATATTTAATAAACCTTCAGCATTCACATGAGCATACTCTGAGGCAGGAAGATGAAAACTGAGTAAGTACTTGACTAATTCTTGGGGACCTGATCATTGGAAATACAACTGACGGCTGGAAAATTTCCATTTGGAAACTGCCTGTTAACTTAATTAGAGCTGTGCAAAGCAAGGCTCCTTAACACTCTGTTCTGACAAGGCATAACTGATTTAAACCTGTATGGAGTCAAATATACTCTGTGTAAATATAGAAGGTCAAAACAGGCCGGGATGTGTGAAACAACTGAATCCACGGATGTCCATTTTAGAGAACAAGAGACAAGTTATTGCTGAGGCACAGAAAACATGATCAATCTCTCTGTAAAATAGATAGCAGTGATATATAGCTATTATAAAATTCCCAGTTAAGCTCTTTTGCAATATAGTGCTATCTCGTACTGGTACTAAGCAAACTACCTTAAAAGACGTCATCTAATAGTTGTCCTATAATGATATATCTAAAATATTTTTTAAAGTATTAGGTGGTGCTAGATTCTCATGGCATCCTACCACTTCATTTTGGGCCAAACTGTGCAACATCTGTTTTGCACGGTTTAGCAGTGCCTACTTTGCCACAGAATATCCAATCCTTAGGGAAATTGTGTGCTCAGCAGCTATGTTCAAAAGTTTCATGCGACGAGTCTTCAAAACAACCAGGTGAGGCAGGATTTAATTCTTTGACTTCAATACCAAGAAATAAAATTGTATCATCTAACGTCCAAACATCTGAATGTTTAGCTCAGAAAAAGGAACAGGATTATCTGCTCCTTTTTCTCTTATGACAATATGAAGCCTTTACATAAAACCTTGTTTACTCTATGCTGGATAATTATCTTGTCAAATAATAAGAGAGTGTCAATTTTGTTCCATTAGCTAGCTGAAGATACTATAAATTACATGGAAAACATCCAAGGAATAATAATATCTAGTAACACCACCCCTTGGAGGAGTTTTGGGTTTTTTTCTCTCTCTCCATACTGCATATTCAGTGTAGAGAATTTTTAGACAGAAAGGCCCCCAAATTTAGCCCACAGACTGAAGTGTAAATACTCAGAAGGGGAAACCAGCTCCATCAAAGTCTGTATGTCATATTATATTTACAACCAGATCCAAGTGTATGATGATTGGTGTAACATAATCTAGACCAGGCTCACTGAACAAGGGCAATGGGATGGAAGAATTGATGTCTCTATCGCTTTCTCTTAACAAAAAATATATAAGTGCATCTGTTATAGCAGCAGATAGTCTGGCCGACACTGTCATTTTTCCCTGTATGCAAATCTAACATAGCACCCTCTCTCAAGCACTCTGGAATACATACTAGAAATAACTCAGTACTAAAAATACCCTGCGAATATATGCACCAAAAGAAAAAAAAAAAAAAAAAAATCAGTCTCTTAAAGCAACAGTCTGATCGGTTTTAATGAAACACTAGGACTTTTTTAATGTATAACGTGCTCTGAACTGAGCAGTGGCTAATTTTACACTGTTACTCTGAAACTCAAAGATGGTAAATGCTGGATCAGTACAAATAAAAGACGCAGATAAAACGTGATTAAAGCTTATAGAGTTTTCAAAGCTCTTTGTAAACTTTGCTATTAAACAATAACAATATTCATAAATGAGTGGATTCAAAAGTCATTGAAAAGGGATAAACTCCATTAACTGCAGCAATTCTGCAGGTCCTGTTTCTCAGGGGAGCCCTGGATTGTCACAGTGTATTTCATGGATCTTTGCAATTACATGTGTAACAATTTAGAATTACAATATAGAATTACAGAATAATTCGGGCTAAACGGATCCTCTGGATGTCCTAGTCTATCTAGCTCAACCTTCCTGTCAAAGCTATGAAATAATAGCTATGTGAATTTAATAAGATATAGAAAGACATGAAAATAACAGCAAAAAGATGACTTTGCAATAGACATACCAAAGTTTTGATTAGTAGCCTTTCAAAACTGCTGTCACACATTTAACAAAATAGGGGACAACAATGTTTTCTCTAGAAAGTTTGAAGTTATTTGTTTTGTTTTCAATTACTCATACTTTTATGTGGATAAGATTGTAAAAGAGAATCAATAGTTTACCTAGTTTTCAGTCTCATAGTAGAAAGCAATGGGGTATCACGTGGTTCAGTCTAAGGTATGGAGACTCATATCTCTATGATTTAGACACGTATCAGCAGGCTCTGGTTTATCAATATTGTAGAAAATAAATAGATAACATCACATTTCAGATGTGGGCTGAAAAGTTCAGTTGAAGTCTCTACTAGAGTGAAATGTTCTTCCTTTTTTTGAACTACCTTAGATTATGTGTTTGGAAGAGCAAAACAGTTTGACTCTTACAGGTATCCTGGAATAACAGGATTTGGTGTGGCTTTGCTGCCTGATATGGTTAGATACAAAGGAATGTCAATCCCTCTCACCTTCAGTAAAATTCAAAGAAAAAAGCAAACTGCAATACCAATAATATTTCAGCTTTTAGTTTAAGGGATTTAAATATTTAACTTTATAAAAATGCTTCTTAAAAAATATGAATCTAAAAACTTTTATGTTATAATCCAATACTCTCTTCCAATTCCAACTTTTGACTTTTTTTTCTGTGCCTACCATGCTGTCAACATTTCTCTGGTTCATTTTGGTGTATCGGCAACTTTAGAATTACAAAATAAATGCACCGTATCAAAAAACCTGAGACGTGGAACTTGGCATAACAGCTTGTATTACACGACATCAAAACAGAAAAGAACATGTGACTCCGTTACCAACTCTCAAGAGCTGATACAACACACGTTAAGTCACTAGAGATACCAGGAGCATATTGAAGCCACTCATGTAATACAACAGAAAATTGTATGGTATTGTTCATACTAGTGATAGTCAAAGATAATGGTTTAGAGTATTCATGATAACTCATAGCAGATAAATAATCTATGATGGCTAAGAACTTCTGTACTTGTGAGGGTACCCTATTCAAGAAATTTGAAATATAATTAAATCCTATTTTCTTTTCCATTCTTTCTTTGGAAGGCATAATGTAAAAGTACCTTTTAAAAAAATGAGAGGTTTGTCCACATGCCGCTTTAAATGTTCAATCCACACATCAGTAAATCACCAAGTGCTTTTTTTGTTTTCTGTACTCTGTCCCTGTATTCAGTGGGACTTCAGGTTACACACATTTGAATGCTTTGTGAGCTGAAGATCATGATGACACACCTCTTTATTTCCTTTTCCCTAATTATGTGGTTAAACTAGTTCCTTCTTCTCAGCGTTCCACTAACTGTTTTTCATCCAGACTTTACAAAAAAACTTTCTACCCCAGCGGCCCAAAATCTTGTCATTCCAAATCACTCAGGACATCACTTCCCTCATCATGCCTGGCTGTGGTACTGTAACATCTTTCAGTTTATTGTCTTTCTCCACTTACCTGGCTCATTCTCTGTGTCAGTCTTGTAGAACCTTGCTTTCTTTCTAGCCACTTCTCAAAGGGAACAAACAACTTGCAGAGGAGTAGAGAGCCAGGACAGAGATCCAAAATTTTCTGCATCCTTCCCAATTTTACAAACTCCTGACAATGGTGAATCCTTTGGTATGGCTGAAAATGGAGATGATAAGGATGATTGGCAATGAGTATATAGGTATGTGGCACTGTTAGGAAGAAGAAATACTGTGAAGCTGAGCAGAGGTGGAACGCACATAAGCAGTAATTCTACATAATTCTCTAAAATGACTTGAGGCTTTTTTTGAAACACAGTATTCAGTACTTTTTCAGATTTTGTTATTTGCTGACAGCAATATTTTTACCATCTGGAGCACTGCATTTATTATTCATCTTTTACTCAGTCATTCTGACTTACTATTATTATGAGTTATTCTAAGTTATTCATATTTTGTTGTTTATTCTTTTTGTATGGATTACAGTCTTCCACTAAATGCTAAGTAAGAATTTGAATATTCCACTTAGTTTCTTAAATACACATCCAGTACAAAACCTCTATTAAAGAAAGAAAGAAATTGTACGGTTTTAGAGACCAGCAGATCAAAGCTGCCTGTGAAAAGGAAGGGTGTCTTAATAAGAGAATTGGGATTGCTTTCCAAAGGCCATTCTTAATCCTTTCATACAAAATTCATATATGGAAGTAAAGTCAGGTCATGCTTCAAATAAGTTATTTCAGCAATTAAGTTATGAAGTCTAACTTGAGTATTTGTCTAAAAATACTAAGCACGTGACCATAAAAAGCTTAAAGCTCAGTTCATTTAAATCTTAATGCATTATGGAGTATTATTTGAGATAGTCAGGAAAAAGGACCATGAAAATAAGTGCACTATTGCTGACAACTTGAGGGCAGATACTTTTTAATATACTGACTTTAAATAATTAATTTTTGAACTCTGACTTTACTCCACTAGAAACGCTGTACACAAATTGATTTCTCTAACTATGCATAATGCAAGAACTCATTTATTTGGTGACAAACATTTTTAGGACTTAGACATAAAGACATTACGGTAAAACTGGAAAACATAGGAAATAAAACCATTATCTATCTCCATTTCCATTCTGAGTAACACAAAATCTCCCGCAAGAAGTGAGATCAAACACATAGGATGTGCCATGATGTAACCTGCTAAAGACACAAAATGCTTTAACAGCAGGTTATGAAAAATTCTCCTTGGCTTTTGGATAATTATTCTCATCCTAAAATTGTGGTGTGGTTTTTTTTGTTTGTTTGGTTGGTTTTTTTTTCACCCAGTAAGTGCTCTTTAGCTATACTATAGGCTACTTGTAGTATAACATATATTTAACTAGGCCTCTAGAACTAATGCCATTCTTACATAAAATAATGTCTCCCTTTCAGTGAGTATGCACTGTAAAATTCTAAAGACCAAGCCGAAGGTAAGGAAGAAGAAACAAGCTTCTAATCTGTCCAGTAAACAAAAGACTTCACTGTAACTACTGCATGAGTTTCTGCTCACACTTTCATTTTTGTCCTATTAGATGCTACAATTAATAAAAAGGATAAAAATATACCTGTTTCCTTATTCACCAAAAGACAGAACTAGAAGGAACCTATTGTATATGAACTTTACTTCCTCACTATAATTTAGAGTTTGTAAAGATTTCACAAAAAGGGAGATATTTAAGTCCTGTATAACCTAAATAGATACTGAAAATTATTTTGCTGGCATCTGTTACTGAATTGCTGAAAGAGAATTCACTTTCACAAGGAATAAAACAGTTGTAGGCCTTATCTGAAATTCTAATAAATAAAAAGTCAGTCATTCAAAGAATGTACAGATTTTCCCTCCATGTGAACAGCTCAGTGATGTTTCTTTTAAATATATTTTGTCTGAAGCAGAATTTCCTAGATAAGAAATAATAATTACACATCTTTCATCTGTTTGGTTCATCTGCTCCTACAGTTAATTTCTCCTTCAGGATTTTAATTGACTGTCAGCACTCCTCATGCTGTGAGAAGCACTAAGTCAAAATAGATTTATAAATGTTACAACTATGTTTTAAGAGAGACCAGTAGGGTGGGTTATTGTTATGTTGCAAGAGGCAAAGAGCTAGCTTATATTTAGAAGAATTTGTTCAGTTTAGAAAACTCATTATTTGGAAACAACCTATTTTAATGTCTTTGTGAAACATAATGCCAAGTCAGGAAATGGCAGCATGCTTATGAAACCATTACCGGGTGTCCCAGGGTCCCCCTCATCTCATTCGTGTCCTGCTCTGAGGGTTCATTATCATCACACAGAATTAATGTGCTCTGTTCTGCTGAATTCACAACACAATGTGCTGAACACAAAGCTCAGTGAACAGCTCATGGCTGAGCTAATAAATCCAGCCTTTCAGCTGTTCCAGTGTTTACGGTGTAAACACAACCCAATTGTCCCCTTGTCCTTGCTTTGTCAAAAGACGTCAAGCATCAATGCAACGGTAACTTCTAAACCTTATCCTGCTCCTTGGAGATCTTTTTCCCTAAAACATGTTCCTGCTTTTCTGTAAGCTGTCAGTTTCTGTACCTCCTCCAACCTGGCCTATTATTAAAAGCCAAGCAGAAGTTCTCCACCTCATGCTTCAGTTGACCTTTGTGGGGTTTTTTAAGTGATTGTTGCACAAGCTTACTCTCTCTAGAAGGCTGTACAACAGCTTCCTGACTGCTTGTTTGAAAGGATTTTCTATTTCCTCCAATTTTTTCTCAGCACCTTGGTAGAATTATTTCTGAATTGATCACGTTACCATATAATATAGACAATTAAAACAGGAAAAGCTTCATTAGCAAGACTTACTTTCCAACAAATATTATACAACAAGCATTATTACTGTGTTGAAGGAAAGTACAAACCTAGCAACAACTTTTCTACAAGTTATTCTCCATTTAGCGTTATACACCCTTGAATGCAGAACATTTATATTATTTAAACAACTTGTATTGTTCTTTTACATGTTTAAAGAAATATCTCAGAAAATAACCTGTTTAAGGACAAAAAAATCCAAGATTTTCTGCTGGTGTCTAACTTAAAGCTATTTAGGAATGGAATTTAGGAATACCTCAGTCTGGGAACAGGCAGGCAACGAATCCAGCAAAATCTCCCCTCACCACTAGGAAATTGATGGGCTAAATGAATGGGCCAGACCATAACTAGACGAATGTCTCCAGAAAGCCCTAGGAATTGAATAAACGAAAAGATAATTCTCAGAAAGCAAAGGAATTGCTCCCTGACCTATGTCTTTGTCATCAGGCCATCTTGGTACGGAAAAAAAAGGGATATTGGTGTATGGTGACTGGGAAAGGGCATGACAAGCAAGGCTGAGTGAGTGCTGTAAGTACAGGAGTGCTGAAAGCAAGAACGAGAACTGGTTGTGGCTGGAACCTTTAAGTATTTCTCAAATGAGGTCATATGAAAATTTGAAAATATGAGTTCTGCAAGCCCTGAGCTACAAACCAAATTTCCTTCTGAAGGATCTATTAATGATGCTAGTAACTAGGCTTATCATCCTGAAATCAGCTGGAATTGGATCTTTTTACACCACAGAACAGATTAATGGTTTGCAGCAGCGAAGATATTTCTAGACTCCTCTAATTTACATAAAGCAATTATTATTCTGAAAGAATATTGTCTGGTATATTGGTGGAAATACAATTAACAGAATCAACACGGCATTTACATCAGTATTTGTTTTGATAAATAACGAAATGTTGCTCTAGACAATGTTTTTGGAATAATAGTTATTTGCTTTTTTGTGGATGGCATGAATTGGCCTAAAAGCTTGATTATCATTCAGGATTTTAATTACAGCCATAGCAACGACTGCTTGCAAATTGCAACAATAGCTGTTGTAGTTTTTTAGTCTTAATCATTCTTCCCTCCCTGGAGGGAATACATTTTTTTAAGAGTATTTATTGTTTAAACAGCTATTCACCCTATAGCGCAGGAAATTCCTTAGGAAGTTCAATAAAATCTTAACCCTAACAGGCTTGACCAAGGTAGACTAGCAGATAAACTACGGGTGATACTCAGAAAAAAAACCAGTTAAATATGGGAAAAAAAAAATTACTTTAAAAAGCTCTCACAATAGAAGTACTGCCTCTAAAATTCTATCTGCTTTAAGCTCTGCGGAGGATTAATGACTTTCTGCTCCTGAAAAGCAACAAAAGCCCTTCTCATTGTCTTAGGTAAACCCATGGAACATTTCACAGTGCTGTGCTGTTTTCAAGTCCTCTAAATGCCTTTCTTTTGTTGGCAGCTGTAATGATGATAATTTTCAATACTGTTTGTTCTATATTAAAAACTGCTGAAGTTTAACATTCTCCACTGAAAGTACATTCATAATTAATTTTCTACCAGTTGATACATTTCAACAGTTCTTACAGCATTAATCTTTGGACTCAAGCTGAAAGTCATAAAAAAAATAACAGGAATTCTTGCACTAGCACTCCGAGCTATTTTGTTTGCCATCCTTCTATTTAATTTGGTTTTGTTGGCTTGAATAATGTCAGTGTAACTAGAAAATGAACTATAAAGAATATCTCTAAAGTCAAGGAGGGAAGAATGTAAAAAAAAAAAAAAAAAGAAAAAGGAAATCCCTGGTATCTCCTTTGCTATGGTTTGGGTGTTTTTTAACTCAAATATGACACTTTTTTTTTTTTTGCTTTAGTCTGTATTATCCAGCTTGTGCCTAGATCTAATTATTTTTTTTGCCAGAGTGTGCATTTGTAAAATATTCACGGCTTACATGCAGGGATCTCTGAAGAACTGTAAGTTCTTTTTTAAATACAAGAATTCAGCATGTGGAGTTTGATTTTTTTTGTTGTTAAATCAATAGCTCTGCACAGTGAAATCTGCCTTTTCTCTTTTCACTCCATAATTTTCAGTCTTAAATTAGACAGAAATGTAAGACCTTCTCATTTACTTGTGTTCTTACACTATTTTTAGTTTAGTCTTCTACTGGCCTGGTTTAGACTTCTTGTTTTATTCAAGTCTGTGAATTTATTCAAACCAGTGAGAAACACCCCAGCAGGGTTTGCTTCTGTGAGGAGGATGGTCACTGGGAGTGATATCAGTGATTTCTTCTCACAGTCATCAAAAGCAGATACCAAGAGAGTGTGCAACAGCCCAGCAAACACACAGCTGAGCATCCCCAGAGCTAGACACGGTTTCTTGGACTTACTTGTCATACTGTTTTCTTCTCTTTTTCTTTTAAAATAATTCCTAATAATGTAGAAATTAATATTAATAAACATGTTACAGATTTTATCTTTTATTTTGGTCATTTTCATGGGACTAGAATCATAACCCAGGATCTTGCTCCCAGGTAGTAACGCACAACTCAGAGCCCATCATTTCATCAGTGCAGAATTTGACATTTCCCTGTGTTGAATCTTAAGTGCCATTCTATTGCCCAGTTATGGATCTTTCTTGATTTTTTCCTCAAATCTACAATGCTTTGCCATCAGGCCCAGACTTCGCCATTCTGCTAATTCAACATTGTCAGGAACTGTTAACAACTTACAATTTAAATATTTTTCCCAATTTCTATAAATATGCTGGACAGCCAAGATCCAAGCACAAAGCCTTATGTAACTCTAGTAATAATTTTCCCCAAGGTTAAAAATGGCTTTTTACCTCTACCTCCTATTTCTTGCTTTAGCCCCTGTTTTATTCACTTATATTCCTTCCTTCTTATCCTATTGCTGTATATATTTCTTAAAACATTTGATGACGATGTTTTGATGAAAGTCAAAAGCTTTTTAGGAATCTATGTAAACTATTTAAACAAGAATATGCTTTCTGAACCTATCAGAATACTCCTATGCACATTGAGTCATAATACGCCCTTTTCCCAAATATAGGAAATTTATCCCTGTGCGTACTAATTCTATTTTTAGAATACTGACAAAATCATGAAATATATAGGCCTGTATTTCCCCAAATCTAAAAGGTCTCAATAAGGCATGAAAAAAATAAAGCGTAACTGTGCAATAAGGAGAGTGTGACAGAAAATTAGCAAAGTAGCGGACGGACTAATATACAGGATGTCTAAAATTTAATTCTAGACTGACAGAGTTCTCTGGAAGACTTCTCTGTTATTACATACAAGAGGATGTGCAGACCAGGAAATATCCAGATGTGACCCTCAGAAACAGGCAGCAGGAGCTGTAAACACATGGCTTCAATAATTACTAGTGTTTGTGTGCATGCTTAATGTCAGGGGAAAACGATTAATCGATCAGCAACTGAGACGTGTGACAGATCATGGCAGGGAAGAAAAGATGGGAAATGAAGAGTTGTCACCTGGTTTCACAAATGAGAAGTAAAACTGTCAATGGTGGTCATCACTGACACTATAATTACTGCTACCTCAGATGCAACATCAGATAAATGTATTTCCATGGCAAATCCAACATTGAATCAGGTTCTGCTGTTACTTTTGAAGTAACCTTGCCCTTTCTTTGAAAAATATTGTGGAAAAAACCTGCTGTATTTGAGTACATGTTTTAAAGATACTTGTTACTGACATTTAGATACTTTCCAAGACTACAAAAAGACAAGGAGTTTTTTTAAGTGCTATGATGTCATATATAGGACAAAAGGCTGTGGTTATTGACTACTGAGTGATTTTGGGAACATCTTAGAATAGCCAAAGAGACAATTCCAACAAGAGGTGTTTTTGTTCTGGGCTCTTTAAGAAAGCTGGGTTGCCCTCCACTCCCCAGCTATAGGGTTAACATTCATTCTTTCTCTTCGAGCTTTGTCCCTTACTTTCTACTGACATTTCTATAAGCACTCAACAGAAAGATTTTGTATTTTCTTTGTTAGGCATCTTTCCTAAATATAAATGAATGCCTATTTTTGTTTAGACATTTGTTTTGCAGAAATCAATACCATTTACGTTTTAACTCCAAGTAATTTTATTGTATTTAAAAATGTCAAAACTTCTACAAGGAATCACTGCTCTATAGTTTGATCACTTCTAAAACACCAGTACTCATCGGTGCTTCAGCAAATATGGACTAGTACAGCCATCATAGTTCTAAGGGCTAATCCTTTTTCTTTTGTATCAGACTATCAAAAATGTTTCCTTTGGTCATAGGAGCTACTAATCTAGACACATATTTTCAAACCATCTCATGTTAATATTTTCTGGCTTGGAGGCATTCAAGAGTACTTGTTCAAAGCAAAAAATGTAAATAAGAACCCAGGACAATCATATTCTCAATTTGTCTTTTGACTTTAATGTGACCAGGGTTAGGTTCTAATAGCTGAATTTAAAGAAAGAGCTGATGGTCAGAGCTGCTAGTTTTATTAAGACAAAAAAGTATTCCTACTGAAATACAAGATCTGCTTCTAGTTAAAACCAATATTTAATTTCTGTACCTTTCAGCCAGTTCTCACTCTATGATGTGTGCAAATGAAATACAGTTTACACATGTAATTGAATTAACACAGAATTCTCATCAAATAAAAAATTACCTTTAGTCAGACTTCAGAAGAGTGCCCTTGGTAGAAATGCAAAGATAGTAAGTCGAATACTTGCTCTGAAGCACATGAGGCTCTCACTCAAAGTCGTATTTTCTCACATGTCTGAAACTCAGGATTCTCTACCACAAAGATGTCTTGACACGTATCTACGCAAATCCTGCTATAACACTACAGACCCCATTTATAATCTTTTCATTTTAATTTGAAACATGTTCCTGAAGAGAAAAACTCTTCCCTTTTATCATGCAGGTTTTGCTAAGACTGTGATGTTTCTTTCACCATTTATTATTGAAATGGAATAGCCTACAGATGCATCATAATGAACAGGAGCTATATACAATTTATCTCCAGGCTCTCCAACGAGGTGACACAGAAAGGTTTTAATTTTAAGTTGTATAAAGTTGTCTTTCTTACGGAGCTTTAAGGAATGAAGTAGTTCATGTTTTGACAGCTTATTTAACAGGCTTTGCTGACTTCACAGGCAGTTTTTATCTTGGCCATAAAGCAATGTAACTGGAGTCAACCAGTTCCAGAAGAAAGAAAACGACTGAAATAATGATACAAGTAGTAGTAAAAAAACGCATAGACTATAAAAAGAAAGAAAGAAAGAAAAGCTATCTTCTAAAATCAAATAAATCATTTCAAGTTGATGCTTTGCTTTTCTTTCTGCAACAGCTCTAACATTCAATGCAATTTGCTGAACACTCCTGTTATTCTAAGGCACATACCGTGACTGTGTCACAATTTTCTTGTCTAATTAAATAGAACCAGCTTTCTGAGTCATATCCAAAGCAGCACTGCAGTCTTGCTAATGCTCTCTTGCACATGTTGGAAAGGCTTTCACTCTAAAATAGCCTTTTATCTATTCTCACGTGGCCAAACATATCACATCTCTGCCTTTTTTTTTTTTTTTTTTTGAGAATTCCCCTTTAACCCTTAGTTCAGTATTTCATACAGCCTTGAAGAACAACCTTGGCTATTTTGTACTCTATATGTAGATTAAACAGGAGATTTAAGTTTTTCCAAGGAAAAAAACAAAGGACTTGACCAGAAAAACTAGTCTACAGCTAAATTAATCCAAAAGTTCCATTGTGTTTGTTAAAAGTAGGGGATAAATACGGAACTCTCTCCATCAGATAAAATAAAAATATAAAAAAATAAACATAAAAAGAGATAAAAAAAACCTCACTGATATCCTTATCAGTGAGAAGTTGATGCTCAAAACTCCTACAATCTAACTATTCCATTAGTCTGTGTACTTTGATTTTTTTTCTCGAAAAATATGTCAGAGCTTATGAGAATTTTTCCTGAATGTTTCATGTAAATATAACAATATGTTGTATCATTTTTTTTTTGTTATGCGTATGTTCTTGAAGTTGTGATGCTTTCACTGTATACATAGTACAGCAGCTACTGCAAAAACATCACCAGAAAAGAGATTGGCGGGGGGGGGGGGGGAGGGAAAAGTAAAGCTATCAAAATAAATTTAAAAAAACCCCAAACATTGGAATTTTATTACTGTAGAGAGTTCATGTTATGCAGTGATTGTTTAGGCAAAACAAAGGAAAAGTATGTGTAGTTTACTTTAAAACTCAAGCTCCCTACAAATTTAAAATACCTCTTTGTACACAATGACAATGCTTTGGAAGAGCTGAGCAACTTTCATTATGTATTAAAGAGACCAGGACTTTCAAATTGGGTGTTTTTTAATCTGTTCTCCAGAAAGGAAGAATCTAATATTCAGAACACACCAAACATAACATCTATGTTTGTAGGGACAGTGCCCAGAAACATTCTCCTTAAAAATCAGACCGGAATAGGAAAAGCAATGTTTGAGCCTGCTTTTCATACAAAACTAGGTGGTTAAAGTATCCCCTGAATCAGAGAGTTACACTCTTCAGCTATACACTTTCCCAGGCCCAGTACTGATTATTTTCATAGACCCATAGAATGGCTTGAGTTGGAAGGGACCTTAAAGATCATCTTGTTCCACTCCCCCTGCCATGGGCAGGGACACCTCCCACTACAGCAGGTTGCTCAGAGCCTCATCCAGCCTGGTCTTAAACACTTCCAGGGATGAGGCTCCACAGCTTCTCTGGGCAACCTGTTCCAGTGTCTCACCATCCTCAGAGTAAAGAACTTCTTTCTAATGTCCGATCTAAATCTGCCCTGCTCTAGTTTAAAACCATTGCCCCTTGTCCTATCACCACATGCCCTTATAAAAAGTCCCTCCCCAGCTTTCCTGTAGCCCCTCCTTCAGGTACTGGAAGCCACTAAAAGTTCTCCATGGAGCCTTCTTTTCTCGAGGATTAACACACACAACTCCTTCAGCCTGTCCTCATAGGAGAGTAGCTCCGAGCTCTTAGTAGTGAAACTGTTTTACTTGGAAAGTCAATGAGATCAAGTCTAATCACATGTATACAGTACTTTTGTAGGAGAAGAGAAATTAATAATTCCAATTGATTACCAACTCAAGGCAGTGACTAACTACTTACAGTGTTATATGATGTATCCAAGCAAACGGTCTAACACGTTAATTGGCACAACAGTTCACCTAGTAAAACTCTCTCTTAGATATCACTCCATCTGGATGAAAGGTGTGCTTTGCAGTCCAAATAATATTTAACAGGAACAGACTTTATCTGAAATGAGGCTTCCAGTTTCCAAGGAGCTGCCTGCCTCGTAGAAAAATGAGACAGAACAGCAAGAAACATTCACTGTGGTCTATATTAGCAAAGCGGGACTGAATGGCAGTTAGAAGGTCTTTGGTTTTTTTTCAAATATAATGATGTTTCCATGCTGTATAGCTTCAGAAAACTTAGAAGAGATTAAACAGCTGATCAATTTGAAAAAATATGTTGATGTTTCTTAGTTAATCAATTCCTTTTCCAAATTAAACCAGATTTTTTTTAAACTAAACATCAATGCATTACACAAAAGGACTGAATCAAAGTTCTAAGAACATGGTAGGTTCATTCAAACATCACCGAAAAAAAAAAAAAGAACAGATTCCAAAGCTTAACCTCAAGTCGTATCTTTTGTGCAATTTCCATGTAAAAAACTTGGTCTCATCAAACAGAGTAAAACTTACTCATTAACTACTTCAAGTATGAGAAACTTGGGAAATAACTGAGACTATTATAAAAAAACTACAAAGAAATAATATGGAATCTTTCCTATTACTGCACATCAGTGTTCAAATCCCTCTGCGGCCATTGTCATACATTATGAGAGTGTCATAATGAACTTACATACAAATGTTAATTAGAAATTTGTTGTAAGGTTTAAGAATGGGAAGTGTTTAGTGAGCTCTGACAAACACTCTGCTAAGCCACATGTCCTTCTCTTAACATGACTTACTAACAATACTCAAATGCAACTACAGGAGGATCCTTGATATGGATTGGATCAAATTTGGACTACCCTGCTCATGCACTAAATTACAGATGTAACTTAAACTGTTAAGTACAGTTATATTAGGCTATAGATGTGGCCAATACACCTTAAAATCATTTTATATATATTTCCCAGATATCCACGCCAGTTTTTTTGAAAATACCTTTGGCAGTACCACAGTTCTTGAAGGAAACATCACCCATAGGACTAACAAAGCCATTTACACCAAGGTGAGCTCAGTACCTTCACTGTCACACAGACAGCTACCCAAGCAATGTGCTGGGCATATCGCTAACAGCGTCGTGCCGACTCAAACAGGGACTTACTCCTATTTACCAAAGTTAAATACAAATATTCTTCCAACTCAGATTTTCACACTACGTAAGCATGACTTGGCCACTGCCCTGCACACAGCATTTCACACATTTATGGATAACCTGCCTGTTGTAACGTTTGCCTTGGTATCATTAAATTTCTTTAGTATGCAAGAGAAAGACATTCCCCTTGAGTAGTCCCATGAGTATTAATTATTCCCCTCACTAATTTCAGTAAAGATGGAAGTCAGATATCTACCAGACTCAAAGTCTTGTCTACAATTAATTAAGCTGTGGAAGAGCTGTTAATTGCTGAACTACTGGTTTAATGTTTTCAGCAGCCTACATCCATGGATGCTTGTGGTGCCCAGTACGACTGGTATACCAACCACCATCACCATGAAAGGAAAAAGCTACAGATACAACTAAAGAAGCTTTTATTTCCTAGGCTTTTTTTTGTTTATAAGGTGTTGGTTTTGTTTTTTTTTTTTTTTAAACCAAACACCAAAACTAATCAAAGAGACTACAAATCCCAATAGTCACTTCATATATTTTTCTCTCTTGCTCACTTAAGTGTGAACTTTCAAACATGGAGATAAGCAACTCAGGAAGCACTAAGCTGCAGTTTCTGTTACTTATTTGCAGCACATACCAGTCACTCTGTTTCAATCCTCTATGTCATGGTGGTTTACTTAGGAAAATTGCTGCCTGCCTGCTGTGTAACTTGGCCTAAGGATGCTTTGCAGTTAACACTTATATTCTGGAAAGAAATCTCCATCAAGAAAAAAAAATAAAATCAGAAATATTTTTGAGCTTATAAAGAAACAACTTTTCCATTTTAATCACAAAAATTTTGGATCACATCTGAATTTGGATGTAAAAATATTTTAAAAGAAAGCAATGAACACAAAGAATAACAAAAGACATTTCAATTAAATTTCAGAGCATTGTGTGCCATGAGTTTTCACATATTCTCTGCCTTTAAACACATTTTCTCATACAGAGAAGCAACGCTTTGAGCCATGTCATTTAGAGAAATCTAAACTAACAGATCAATGGGTGTGTCATTAATGCCTAATACGTTAACATAAAAACACTGATCCAACCAGACCATTGCATGGAGAGAAAAAAAGAAATTTCATCATTTTTGATTTTAACCAATGTGTAAAAAACTTTAAAATATTGCTGTATTTTTTCCATCTGCTTACATATTGCATATATCCCTTCTCAGACGTATTTAATTGACTGGAACAATTCTACTTGGCTTCAGTGATTTCGTAATTTGTCATAACCACCTCACTAGCTGTTGGGGAGACAGACTTCTTCCTCATACTGCCAAAACAATCCTGTGAAATATGGTTTGGTTCAATTAAAGTATAATTAATGCCTTGAATTTTAATTACTTCTGCTGTGATCTGGAGATGAAAATATTCTTCTGCCAGAATAATACATTTAATATGAAATGGACACGCTTAGTATTAATACCAACTCTTTATCAACTTCAGTAATGAGTTCCTTTGATTGAATAGGCAGTATTTGAAAAAAAAAAAAAATGTTCCACAAACCTACAGCTTTTCTCTCTGTCAGAATATAAATGTAGTTGCTGAAAATGGAACTTATACATTTTACATGGCTTGCAAAAATAAAACTGAGGTCTGTTTTTTGAATGCTAAAGGCTATCTATTAGATTTTCCTTTTTATCTAGTGATGTGACTTGGAAAAATTATTTCATGGTTCACAGGCAAGGAATGTTGAGTGACATGTTGACATCAAAATATTTTTGCTAAATGTACATGTTTTAAATTTTAATTCCATTCTGGAGGGATATAAGAAGGGAAAAGCCCCTACTGAATTACATACAGAGCACTTTCTCTTTAGAGTAAGTGATCCCGTGTCAGGTTACTTGGAAAAGACGGTGGAAATATTTATTACAGCAATTGCTAAGTGTACCCATAATTTGGCTGTAAGACATCATCATTGTCAAATATGACATGGTTAACATATGGTTTACTACTGCTGACCAGGATTTAACAGCTGCCAAGTACTGGAGCCAGGGGAAAAAAAACCCAACAAAAAACCAATTCATTCAGTGTTTACCAGTTTACCATTAGGAAAGCTTTTTTTTTTTTTTTTACTTTCTAAGCTTGACAGACATTGTTCCTTTAGGAATAAAGAAACCCATACCTTTCAAACATATAAATAGAAGCATTTTTAATAACAAGTCACAGAAATTGAAGATTCTAAAAAAAATTTTTAAAACATTAAAATATATCTAAGATTTCTCAAAGGCATCACCAGTTTTCTGTCAGTTTGGAAAAAACTTTCAGTTTGCTTTTGAAGATTCATAGGGTCTGAGAGATGCTAAATCCTTTAACATAACAACATGAGAGAGAGTTTCAGCTGGAGTAGTTAATTCAGTTTTTTTAATTAGCTGAATTTCATGACTCAATATTCATTTTGTGAATGGGAAAATACGGTATTTCTACCACCCAAACAAGTATGGAGTATATAAAGAATAACACACGGTATCCTCTGTACCGAATCAACAATCTAAAAAAAAGTTGTGCTATTGTTGCCACCACCTTCCTCTCTTTTAATGCCTTTATTTCCATTTACACCTCCTTGGGATTCCTTCACTACTCCCAGAGGAGGTGGCTTAACAATCAGAGCTGAAATGAATTCAAACAGTGGCTATAAACATTCATTCCCCCCTGGGTTCAGAATGAAATACCAGTATATGCAAAAAAATCTTACACATTCGGAAAAACAGAACCACAAACATATGCAGTAACATATGCCTTAAAATGAACAGTATAGATAATTTAAATATTGAAATGTTTTTAATTTGTGAAGGAAAACATCTTAACTAGTTATCATCATTAAAAATCTGGCAAACTAAGATATCAAAAACTAAACAGTACAATTTATTACAAACGCAACAAATAGAGACTTAAATAGCCCAGCAGTAATCTACATTTAACACAGATTACCTCTTCTTTTTAGAAGGGGCTTTCATTATAGGCACTGAATAAATGTGAGAATGGGAAAAATAATTGAAATGTTCTTCGCCATTTGGTTCAAACCATGAATTTATTCAAACCATGAACGGCAAATATTACACCAAGACACATTCCATCTTCCTTAGTGTGGAAGAGAAAAGTTTTTCTCATCTTCATTCTCCTGCAAAAGCTGCTACTGTACCTGAAAACCTTTCCTGTGTAAGAGCTGGCTCAGGTCCTCAGTAGCCAAGCAGCAAAGTTCAGTTTTGTTGCTCCAAAGATGAGGAGCAAAGATAGCAGCTGGAGCAATTCTGGCTTCGCCAAGCTCTCTCAGGTCATCTCCCACATGGGTATTTTGCTGTCTCAAGCAACCTTGGCCTCTGTGCAGCCAGTGAATTTTTCCTGTGTCTAAAACAGTCCACAGAAGACCAGAACTCAGCACAGCTTTCCATGATTGCATGGAAATAGGGAGTGATTGCATGGAAGACACCATCTAACACAGGAGACGGTACTGGAAAGTTGTTTTCCTCATTCCCAACATAGAAAGAAAGATCTTTGCCCTTGCCCTTTATCAACATATCCTTCTCTTTCAAGCTGTACAGCTCTGAATCTTCCAGACAAAACACCACGTGCTGTGCACTGGTTGAGAGCCACTGAAACTCCTATGGAACTTTAAATAGTAAATTTTAAAGGATAAAATAGCTGAGGTGTTTATTATTATACTTTACCAGACATACATTCAATTTATTATGAAAGCTGCTGAATTTGGCAGGCCTGTGTTGGCTCCCATAGGACAGAAAGTCCATTTATTTTTCCTTGTATTATCCTATATAATAATCCTCACTAATTCAAAAGACCTCTCTCTCAAGAGATGCCAAGAGAAGACAAGCTTACAAAGGATTGCTGCTCTCCTTCACATTCCCAGCTGCTGAATAAAGCAATGAAGATCCGTACATCCAGCTTCCTAACAAGCACAAACAAAATTTATTATAGAGTAACTTGTAGTTGGTGGGTGAGCCACTTCAGCTATGTAGTGAACAGCCAATATTTAAAATTATTTAAAGAAAAAGGGGAAAAATTGAAAGGAAGGCTGATCTAAGCAATGTGATTTATAACTTGCTAACCCTTGGCTTCTATTTTGGCTGGTTTATTCGGTGTAAGTAGCAGGACCTTGCCAAATCCAGGGCAGCTTTCAGCAGGCTCAAAATCCTGTGGTGACAAAGGTGACTTCACATCCTTGCTTAGCACTGTTTAAGTCAAGCTGAGATACTTCTGAGGTATAGAGGGATACAAAATTCTATTTTCACAATGTCTTCCAGAGTAGGATTTAAAAAAAAAAGTGAACGTTTCCTGCAGAATGAAGGATATGAAACTAAGACTATATTAAACACATCTGTTCCTCAATAACTCAGAGAATATATTCCAATTTTGACGAGTGCTCATCACTAAGGTTTCTAGCTTCCACGTAGCAGAAGTAAATTGAGAATGAAACTCAAGTGGAATTCATGTTTCATTGGTTTGAAAGTGTTTAAAAGTGTGAGATCTAATGAAATCTCATATCCCTGTTATTACATATCAAAAATCAATGTTTTGGTTTAATTTCTTGTAAACAGCACCTGGAATCAAACAGAAATTCTGCGTAATCCACATTTGGTACCTCTTCTTTTTCTATGTCAAACATGACACAGGGCTCTCTCAACCTTAAACTGTAATCTTGTACTAGGTTTGAAAAACAAGTTTTCTAAACCACTCCTCCATACACAGATCACCCACAGAGTTCCTTCAAAATATTGAATTTTATATGTATTTATAAAAACATATAGGAATATATATATTGTGTAATATATAACACATTAATGTATAAATAAATTATATAATACACATTATACATACATAAATATTTCAGCTTGTTAGATGCAGAAGAGTAAAGTAAAATATTTGAAAAAAGGGTAGAATCTGTTAACCCAAGTGACTCGTCTTTTAATCTTGTAATACAGACGAATGATAAAAAGCTGAATGTCATGAGAGGTGTGGTATTTTATTAAACGATGCCAATATTAACTAGATCGTGAGATAAATAATAAAAGAATTTCTATGAGCTGAACCTTGCTCATTTCATACCACTGAGGGAACAAAAACCCCATCCAAGTGAAAAGAAAAAGAACAAAAGAATTGTTTGTTTTTTCTTGCTGCCACCAAGAAAATGTTATTGGAGGCTTTGATGCTTTTGAGGAATTGTATCAGTCATCATTAATTTGAATGAAACTATCAGTTTTGCATTATTTCACATGCACTTCTTGTTGGGGCTTATTTTTTGTGCACATCTTTGGCAAGAGTTTCACAGTACAAGTACTTTAAGCCAAAGAAACCATCTCGGAAGCAGTCACAGAGAGATGCAGAGCAGAAAAGTATTTGAGCTAACAACCAAAAGCTGGAAATGTGGAATGCCAAAAATAGCTACAAATATTTCCAAAGCAATAAGAAACATACATATGGAAAACTGTCCTTGAGGTTTGGAAACCTGAGGATATGAGCACAAATCATGCAATTAATTCTATATTTTTTAGGTGGTTTTGGTGACCAACACTGTGCTTATTTGTGAAAAAACGTAAGAAAGAACAGATGCTACGGAGGACTGGAGAAGTTAATAGTTGTCTGGACTGAGGATACTTCACTGAAACCAGCTGACTGGGTTTTATAAATGTAACTCAGGAGCAGTAGGAAAGGGGTGGCCAACGTGGTACCCTTAAGGTGCATGTAACTCACAGTGCATCCTCCATCCCAGTCTGGTACCCCAGGAATTGAGTGCAGCTCTGAAGTAGGTCTGCTGGGCAACCTGCTTCTCCTGCCATGAGAACAGACTCAACTACACAGGCTGCTGAGCTACCCTGGAGTCCGTGCTAGTTTTATACTCCAGTGGGGCTGCTTCTCTTATTTCTCAGGGCTGAACAAATGTGCCTCTCCATTTGACTGGTAAGATGAAATTGGTTTTAGCCATAGGAAGATATGGGAAGGCAAGCTGTAAATTAGCCTGGTTTTCTCTGAAGTCAACCTGAAGATCTCCTTTTCCTCCGAAGATCGGGCAATATTTGGTGTGAGGACAACTATATAACTGGATTCCAGTCTTGACTGTACTTCCTTCAGGACAGCACTTCCCAGACTCATCACTACTCTCAAGGCAGGAGAAATGAGGATGACAGCATCTTAAATTCAGAGGCTGTTCCACAACAAAATACATAATCATCCTTCTAACTTAAAATGTCTGTGAACTACCTCCGCTCACTATAAGACACCCAATAGTTTAAACAAGAAAACGAAAATTCACTGTCAAGATAAAGTGTGTTCAGTCACCTTTAGAAAGGGAAAACTATTTTTTCCATGTTTTTTTTTTTTTCTTTTTCCAGATAGCTGTTCATATTCTCAAGTCACAGTCTATTTTCAGAAGGGCTTGCTGAACCATTTCAGGACAGAACATATAATACCCTCTAAGGTTGCCTTTAGCATTCAACTGTGGGTGAAATGGCAGGAGGTTCAGTAATACAGTGCTAGATAATGGGTTGCCGTGGCAACGTTCCTGCCTGCTGCCAAATTTTGGGGCTCAAGTTTAAAAGCTGATCTCAAAGCAAGGTCTTTTCCAAAAAATCTCTAAGCTCTTATTAAAAAAAGCAAATATATAACCATATTCATCTCAAAAAAATCCATCCTGCATGAAAGAAGGGAGCCCCTTCTCAGTCATTTACTCCCAGTGCTATTACTCGAGCTCTTCGGACCTCAGTATTGGTTCCTCTTATATTAAAATGCTGTATTTTCACTATGAATTTGCTTGACTTAAAATCAAGCATGTAATTTTTATATACTCCTGTTTAAGCATGTGGAATGCCATTGCTTTGGCAAATAGAGTTTAAAAGGCAGTTCTTGTACTGCAGCTTATCAAAGCACCTCTATTCACTGCCCTCAGCAGTCACCTGTAAGCCTGAGCAGAACTTAAGACAGAATTTTCCAAATATCTAATTTTTCAGTTTGCTCAAAATTCTGAAAAAAATGTTAGAAATGGTTGCCCTAATTTTATGGAATTTAGGAGAGTGTGAAAAAAACTCTAGACCTATCCAATAGATTTTATTAATACAGAAGGTAAGGCAGTAATGAGTTAAATTTATAATAGGGTTTGCCTGTCATTCAAACGGCAGTGATGGCACAATTCTAGCATTATATTCCAACTGTTAAAGGATTTGAATTTGTGTTTTCATCTCCTAGTTCTAAGTTCTCAAACAGATATATATTTAAACTGCATCATAATGAAAAAAAAAACCTTCAACTATCTGCAACAACTAAAAAACCCTTAAAGAGAGAAAGAATGACAGGAGATATAGCACATCAGGGCTTTTTTTCTTAAGAATGTTGATCTCTTTCCACTTGGTGTTCAAAAAGGGCCTACACTTGGAATCAAGCAAAATGAAGAGATGCACTTTAACAATCACTGGCACTTCAGATAAGGAAGATCCTCATCATCTTCAAAATCCCTCTCAGTGATGGATATACCTATGGATTTTCTGCAACTCTTTCCTGTCAAGGAAATGCAATAATAATCCCTTCATCAACTGGCAAGGCATCAGTAGACCAGAATTTCGATACACATGGTGTGCCTGCACTTTTTGCCTTTTTATGCTGGAAAATAAATGCCTCTGTAGCACCTTTGGACTGTTTGGCAGTTAGAGGATTCTGTCACGCAGCTCAGTATCATGTCCTAGTTGTGATAAGTAAAAGAGACAGTTTGCATGTTCTCCGAAAAGAGAAGCACTGATCAAAATGAGTGTGATGACAACCTGCAAAAAGTGTGCTCTACTTCATTCAGAAGGCTTTTCAAAAGCAAAAATACACAGATTCTGTATCCAGCATTTGCTCTTGAATATTCTTCCCTTTCAGAATATGATGGTTCTCCATCATTAGAGTGTTCTCTGCAGATAACATCACTATACCTAAGTCATGTATGGACTACAAATAAATTCCATTTAGTCACAACATGAGTGGAGAAATCCTACAAAGCATGAGAAAGTTGCTTTTAACAATTCCATATTGTAGCATATAAAGCTTTCACCAAAAGCTTTAGATCACAGAGATCTGCTTGCTGCAAAAGCAACGTAATGGGGACAAAAATCCTTAAGTACAACAGGTCTTCACGATTCGTGCACAGAATTTAAATCCAATTGCCTCAGCAATATCTTCAAAGAAGTATCTTGGTAAAATACCTTCTTCCAGGTGCTCTATTACACAAACAACATTGAATAAAAGAATAATTGCTCTGTTTCATCTCTTTCTGCTCTAAGTGCGTGCATTATTATTGCATGTACTTTCCTAAAGCAAAGTGAATCTGCTTCCTCAGCTATTAAAAAAATTTTTTAGACTATTTAAATCCTACTCACTCACCCTTCTCTGTTGTGCTATACTTTACACAGGAGTCTTATTTATACTTCCTATAATCGTATGTCTGCACATCTGCAAACGTGTTTATTGTTAACAGATTACGGCAACACGCTTGAATCTTTAGAGGAAAGTTCAAGGATAATGCTCCATGCACACAAGCAATATGAAAGAAGACTTTTTAAGAATCACATTATTTCCCCTGCAGTAATTTAATGAAATTAAACTGGTTTTAAAACCTTAGTAACAATCACAGGCGATTACAAATTTGAATGACATAGTAGTGTCCACAAGTTTCACTGATTCCCATGGGGTTTTGAGCATGGAAGTGCTCAGGTAGATTCAGATAGATAAGAAATGACTTTAAAAACCCCAAGGTATGTTCTGGAGTTCAAGCAAAAAAGTCCCTTCAGTGTCACTAAAAAAAATTAATTCCATGTAAGAGATCAGTAGACATTTTAGCAGTTTCATTCACAGCTTTTCAAAACAAAACAAACTCCATCCTAACCTACAACAGAACTAAAATAAAAATTTAAAAGAATTCTCTCCTTACTGATGCAATCAGCTGCCAACATCTCACTGACATTGTATATCAATGATTTTAAAATTTTTTTTACAAACACATATAAATTACACACAATACATCAGTACTGCAGAAAGGCATGTTTGCCAAAGGGAGACCAGTATCTTCTCAACGTGGAGAAGCTACGTTACAAGTTTAACAAGAACCTATGTTACTTTCATGGTCCGAATCAGAAGACAGTGAAAATACATCTCAGAACCTCTACAGCCATCCCTAAAGTAGTTTGTTATCTATCTGAATAGTTTGAATAGCTGAGGAACACACAAAAAACTTCTGAGCTTCTGTTCTCTCTCAACTGAGACTCGCTTTAAATCAGGGTGTTTACAGAACTGTGTTTCCCATTGGATCAGCCACATATGAAAGCACATACACAGCCTGACAAGATTGCATGAAATTATTCCACTTGATTAAAAAAATGACTGAACATGTGTTTTTTATAAGGGGAGATATTTACCCAGAGGAATTTGTTGGCAACAAGTTTTTCTGAAGGACAAAAGTGGATTAGGCAAATATACACGAGTTAAAGAAAAGCTATGTAAAGTTCTTCAAGTACCTTATTTTAAGGGTAAAATTTAAGTAGCTTAACAATTGCACTAATCTGTTCTGGTCCATTGCATTATTTTCCAGGAAATCAAATATCTTCTGCTCTTCCACTAAAGTCACCCTGTCCCATACAATGATCAAAATGTACTGATGAGACAGAAATATTGCAATACTTTCTTGTAAGATTTTCTTCTACTCAGGGGTGTGTTCTTGCTAGGTGTCGGTTACCCAGTGAATCAGAATGGAGAACGATTGGCTTTGGCATGTAAATATGGACTGGGAGCATGGTTTCAGTATAGTCAAAAACTTGTCTGTCCCAAAGTACCTCCTTCCTGGATGATCTACGTATACAGACATGGACAACAGTTGGGTCAAATTAGTTATTGAGACAATCTGCTCTCTGGACCCTGCTTTAATGAGAAAAGAGTCACAGAGAGAGCATAAAGGAAACATTATAAAGCAAAGACAACAGCATATTATTTTTCAAAGAAATCATAAAAAGATTTATGAAGAGGTTCTCAGAGCCTTAGATCAGATATTGAAAAAATATCCAATGTATATTATCATTGTAACTTTTAGACCAATATTGTTACATTTTTGTCAGAAAAAATATCCCAATTTTTTAGACAGATTGCTTTTCCTTATTAGGAATTGAGTTATTTCTTACCTGCAGCTCCACAAACTCACAGACCAGATTTTTGTACCTGTACAAGGAGACAAGTGAGAAATTGAATTCTACCCTAAATACTTAAAAACAACAGCAAGTATCTTGTTGCCTTTACTTTTACGGCTAATAAAACAGAGCAAAATCTAATCTATATTTGTTGAATACATGCTAAGCTGATTTCTCTTCATTCAAAAATGTTTTCACAACTGTATCTAAGTAATGAGAGCTGTACCATTAACTAGACAAGAAAGTAAGCAGGAGACTTAGAGCTTTTGTAGCACAGCTTCGGTAGCACAAATAATCATGTGAAACTGTGTATCCCTGATGTTTTAAATTACTGCACAACATCTGCAAACCGACAGTCCATGCCACATAATTAAGAAATAAGAGATATCTGGCAAGATTTATGGGATGGGGAGAACCCACTGAAACCTAGTAAGTTTTTGACAGGACTGAAAAAGAATGGACCAAACTTAATGGCTATACTGGTGGACTGCATATTTTCCCGACTAAAGAGATTTTTTTAAAGTTTTTATATTATGCATATTTGCTTTAAAAACAAGCAACTCAGGAGATAGCTTCAAACTCAAAATGGAACTATTTATATTAGTTAAGCTATTAATGGAACTGTGTGGATTTCATAACACAACACGGGAACTCCACAGGGTTGTATTCATGTTCCTCTGCTATACTGAAGAGGTAGCAAATTCAGTCTAGGGGTAAATAATACAGGACAAAAACCATCAAAACTAGCTTTGGGGGAATTCAGGAAGATAGGTAAAGAATAAACTAAACTGCCTTGTGCTAAAACAAAAACAAGGAAAGGATTTAATCACGCTGTGGGATTCAGCACTGAATTCTTTATAGGAATGACAAGACAACTAGGCACACACACAAAAAGGAAAGTTTAGTTTGCAGTTAAAGAGAGCTGTTAATAGAAGATGTTACTTCAATGCCGTCTCTTTTACAGGGAAACAGATGATGTATTTCAATTACTTTAAAGCTTGCTAAAAAGAACATAATATGTAAGGACAAGTTTGCACTGACCTGGACTAGGTGTCTAAGATCTTCTCATTTCAGCTTATTAAAAATTGAGATTGCAGCTCTGGTCCACTTTACACTGCTGACAGAGTATTTTAAACAGGCTTCAGCAAAGAATCTGATAGTTCTTTTTTTTTTCCAAGCACGGGTTTTTTTAATCTTTGGGCTGAAACGATTTCAAATCTGTGTCTCACAGCCCCCCTGAGAGGGCCCGAGTAGCATTTTTGATGTGTCTCATTCCCGCTAGGCAGAGCCCGTTTGCATGGCAATGGCTTCAGGTGGCAAAACCATGTCTGATGGTTTGAAAAGTCTCTGAATTCTGTCTTCAAACCCGCATCTCTCCTTTTAGGAGACTCAGCTGGGATGTGTCCTCCACTGCAAATCTCTCTCCATGGGTGCTAATTCACAAAACCTGGGCTGAGTTGAGTATCAGCGGCAGTTGATGAACACTAATTAAAACTTGTAAAGACTAGGACAGACCTATTACTTTTGCCTCATTCCCTCTTTACTTTTATATTTTGCTGACCTGTATTAGTACTACATGTGAATAATGTTTCCAAGCTGTTCTGCGAACAGCTACGAAAATGGTAATACAAAGTAAAGCCTATCCTTAAATATCACAGTAGCATCAGGTAAAACTATTATTTCCTACTTGCTGAGAATTCAAATACTGCATTTGTACTAAATATAAACTTCTTTGTCCTGCTCAAAAGCAGCCAGGCAACAAGTTGCAGTTTGGTTTTCAGGAAGCAATGTCCTATAATAAAGCCTTCATGGACCTTCTACTGATATGCATCACTAAGGATGAAGCTCAGCTCTCAGTCTTGCAAAAGCCGATTTCTTCATCTAGCTTAATGAGTTACCTACATTCTGGCACTGGATGATGTTTGGTATAGATAAATGTTCAGTATATATAAATGTTCTTAAGGATTGAAGAAGCCTCTTTTCCTTGCCCCTTGTGGTGGGGGAGCAAGGCTGTTCCACACCTGCAGCAATAAAGGGCAAAATCTAACAAGGCTGCTGTGTTTCTACCATATTTGGGCTCCTGATAGAGAATGATTTCCATGGTGAAGAGACTAAAATCCTTTTGGGCTGTGTACCTCCAAACAACTCCCATGACAGGAGAGCATGATGACCCGATTGCTCTAGTCACTCCTTTTCTGCAGGGTTACTGCACAGCAGGCCTCCTATCCTGCCCTGCTTTCTGCTACAACTATTGTAGTTATTCTGGGAACTGAGAGAAATCTATATTATCCCTCTCATCCTCCTTGCCAGATTTCTCTTTTGGCCGCCTCTCCCAGGCTCCCCACAGAGCTCCCCCTTCCCTGGTGCCATCGGGGCCCTGCAGGTCCTTCCCGCTCAGGCCATGGCTCCGGCTGGACCCCGCAGGGCTGCCCAGGCCCAGTCAGACAGGCAGGGGTTCCTCAGCTGCTCAGACTCCCTCAAACAGGCTGAAAACATGAAGATAAAGGATGCAGAGGCCTCTGCCAGCCAGTGGTTTCCTGTCCTACTGTTGTCTTGTTGGCTGCTTCAAGCTGCAGGTCCTGGCAGATGCCAGCAGCAAGGCTTCTAAGCATTGAGGGAACAGGAGAATTGGCTAATGAGGGACTCAGACATGTAATAAAAGCTTAAAGGGCAAACCTGGAGTCATGATAAAGAGTCTAGTTAGAGATGTATGGTGAGAGCGAGTCAGATACAGACCAATGAATCTTATCAGGAGAGAACAACAAAGTATCAGGAAGCTGCAATTTTTCTTAAAGGATGTGAGGTGCAGAGAGGCAGGGTTACTACTTTATACTTTTTTTACTGAAGGAGGAGGAAATATATTGTCCAGATGTTTGCAATATGTTATTAATTGCAGAACATGTGCAATGTACACAAAACAGCATTTAGGAATTACAGCTTACCAGAGAATTAGAATTCTTATGTATTACAAAATTAATTCAATTATTCAATTAATCGTAGACTCATAGAATCATTTTGGTAGGAAAACACCCTTAAGATCATTGAATCCAATCATATTCCAAGGTTCTGTGCCAAGAATAGATTAGAATTTTAAATATCTAGAACTGGACTGGATAAGAAAATGTATTATTGCCTCTATACAAAGCTCAGCTATACATCTGTAAGTACTTTCATAAAGCCTGCAATCTTCATGCAGCTGAAAATAACATCAGAGAATCTGCCATCATATAAATAAGTACAAGTAAAAGGCAAGAAGCTTTATGTACTTCAAATAGATTCCTATAAATAATAATATAATAAATAAAATAGTAATATAATAAACTACTTAACAAGATATTGGGGGCAAAAACTTATTTGTCTCTAAAGGAAGGAGATGATATGCAACACATTTCACCAAATCATTAAAAGTTGCTTATACAGTCTGATGAGTACCTTTTGTTATAAAAAAAGATATAATCTGTTGTAAAAGGGTTCTCCTATTTTTTCGCTTTTTGTACAAAACTTTTGTGTTAGTGCAATAGATATATTAATATAATTTAATCAATGTAGACCATGTGTATTTATAATCTTAAATGTAAATTAGAAGTCTCTCTGTGCAAGTCAATTTATTTGTCTCTATTTTCAGATGTAAATTATTTTAAAACTGGGACTTACGTAAGTTGAACTTTACTTCCAGAACTGCTGAAGATCTTGGATTCACTCCAGCTGGGTAGTGATTGTAAGAATACCACCAAAGAATGTAAAATGCACTCTGATCACTACTTTCATTATTAGCTGTTTTTTAAAATTTTGCTTCTCTAAACAAAGGTTCCTTCACTAGGCCTTAATTGATTCTCCTGAAATAACAAAAAAAGGTAGAATTAGCAAGTTTCCTCAACATTCAATGCTTCATATGAATGTATTATAAGCATATAGTTATACATATAACCTAAAAAGTAGAAGAAAACTGAAAAAATAGTATCAATGGTTATATAAAAGGTTTTGTGTGGTGTTAATCAAAATATTGACAAAAATAAGATACTTAAGTTAAAGAATTCTCCACTTTAGAGCTAGGTGAAAAGGCAATTGTAATTTTGCAGCATGTTGCAGAAAGAAAATAATTCTTATACTGATACAAAAAACCAGGCAAAGTAATCTTCACCTTTTTATTAAAGCTTCTTGGACTTTACCAAGTCTGTGAAAAGCATGTGATTAAAGATCCTAATGTATAAATGATGTGAATCACAAAACAGATGTTTAGAATTTCTGTATCGTTCCCTTTAGCAGATATGTGTTATTTTCAAGAGGACTATATGTTCTAGTAATACAGTAATGCCTTTCTGTGGCATGCACTTGCTATTATGTGAGTGAGAGGTCTGCAAGCCAGAATGATTAGGCTGTGTCAGGCAGAAAAACGATGAGGTATGTTCCAGCACACAGAAAGCAATTTCAGAGAGGAAAAAGTACCTAAATCAAGAAGGAGTTATTAAGTAAGGAGAGGCAAATAGCTTTTTCTTTTCCCACTGGTTTCTCTCATAACATTTTCATTAACATGAAACATAAATTCTGAAATAAAGCATTAAAAAAAAAAAAATCAACCTCTGACAGTGATTAAGAAGCAATCACATGCCAAAGCCTTTTCTCTGTGTTTCAATGGTTAGCTGAATCTTGTATTCTAAAGCAGTGGAATTTGGTAGGTATTCTTTCTCCTCTGATCATTAATTCCACATTAACACCACCACAATTACAGGCTGTGGTCTTTAAAGTCAATTGTATTTTACGTTAAGATGGTGATAGCATTTAATACCAAGAAAGTGTAAAGCTAAAGAGAGGTATTAGCAGCAACTTAATTTAGGAAATTGAGAAGCCAAAGTGGCAAATGCCGTCACTCCAACTGTATCAAACACCTTAAAATGTGTTCTAAAGCAAAATAAAAGTGCCTTCTGACCCCTGATGTTAAAATTGAGACCTCAAAAGAATTGGATGTAAACAGCCTTTTAAATTGGCATAATCGAGCAAGAGCATCACTCTTGTTTGTGACATATGCTAAACTATATTAGTCAGATATTGCCAGTTTATTTCAGCAGAAGTTTAATTTCAGGAGGCTTGCTAGGCTCAATTTTTTCCAGAGCAGCTCTCTGGTAGTGTATTGACAATATGATTTAATTTATTACAACAGAGCTCTCTTTGCTATCTCACGATTTTCTACAGTTAATATATTCAGCTGCAAGTATTTTCCGTAAAGAAAGAGAAAAGGGCTACCCTTCCATCGCCAAATCTCATCAGTACACGTAGATCCATCAACGACGGGCATGCCTGCTCCTCATTTATTTTTACAGCTCATCAAAGGGCCTTTCAGAAAATGGTGCTTCCTGGCATTATCACAGAAGTATCAGAAATTCCTGCTGACCAATACAGACCTGTAGAGTTGCTGTCTTCCAGACATGCAGAATAGAATATCTGCATGTCAGTCAGAAGCCCAAAACTGAAGTTCAAAGCTTAAAATGGAATTGAAGTTTTTGTTGTAAGGACCACTTGTGTATAGCTTTTAATACAGAAACTGTGATTGTTACACAGACAGAAAATCCTTTCATATTATTGATGTTTGGGGTGGCACAAGACACAGAGAAGTTACTGTTCAAGATTAAGAGATATAGGACCAGATCAAATAAGAACATGAATAAAGTTCTGAACAAATTAAATAGAGAAAAATACACTTAAGCAAGAGATGCTATTCTCTATCACACCCCGTCCTAGTCTGTAACTGGATTTTTCAGCCATTTTATGCTAAATAATCAGATTTAACGTGTTGGGTTCTGCTCTTCTGATTCTCTTTCAGCAGACTGTATTCCTCTCTTCCTTTGGGAATCTGGCATTAACAGGCTTTGCCTCAGAACACTGTATGTCATATTCAGTAATCTGTGCTTTCTGGAGGTTCCATGTTATTCCTCTCTCCCTGAAATTTGCTATCTCTTGCAAATTGATCACTTTGTTGTTTAGGCTCTTTATATTATTAATAAATATATATGAAGACAAAATATGTTATATTTAATACCAGTTCTCCTGTTTTCATCTTATGATGCAGTATTTGTATGTACAACATCCACGGAAAATATCAAACCTTTTACTAAATATTTATTACACACCAAAGTAGAGATGCTGACCCTGTCTATTCTAAAAATTGCAGACATGACAGAACCAAAGGTTTGTTTTGTTTTCTTTTTTTTTTATGAGAAGGGCAGGACTTGAATGGTTTAAATGTGGTTTTCTGTTTTTATACTCTGGGCTAGTATCACAGAGGAAAAGTGCAGCCTCAAGGCATCTTGGCAGCTGACAACAGCTAGAGTCAGGCTGAACGGCAGTAATATTGTGATGTGGATCTGTACGGCTCTTTGTCAGAGTCAGAATTATCATGTGGTTTTACAGGTGACATGACCACAAGGATGGTTTTATGATGCTGGGAGACAGTTTGCTGACAAGGATATTGCTTTACAGTACTTTTTCGGATTAGTTTTGACTGTGATGCTTATAATTGTGTGATTTTTTAAAAGTACTCTCTCCTTTGCATTCTTACGGCATCACAAAGGAGAGGTCAATCATTTGGGAAGATTGGAAGGAAAACTGGTGACAACTGGGAGGGAAACCAAAGGTAGAAAGAAGGTTGATGGATTATTATGCTACAAAAAAATCCCAACAGAAGCAGCCTCAAACTTCCTTGCCTTACTTGTAAAAAAACTGCATGTTTAATGTAAAGGTAACCAGATGGTGAACCAGAGGGCCTGTTTCCACACTTGGAGGTACAATAAGCCAGCTTGCGTCAACCAGAGTATGTGTCTGCGTTCGAATCAATATGTGTACTGGTAGTCATTAAGGAGAAAGACTTGGAAGTGACTGCCTCAATCCTCTCAAACACCTGCTCCAAGGCAGGTCATTTTTCCATGAATAATCGAAGAGCTCAGTAACCTCTGATGTCAATGATTCAGGGGAGATGCACGGCCACACATTCTAAGGATTTTTTTTATTGATGTATAGCGCCTTTCATGAGCCTCAGAGGACATTTGTGGGATTATAAGCTAAATATATCTAAGAACCATTACGTTCTGCAGTGCACAGAAATACAACTGCCTCAAGGGCCTCCCTCTCTTGAACTTAAAGGCAGCGTTTATTACTTTTTAAGAGACAATGAACAAGAGTCACATTCAAAAACTTACCAGAGAAGAGTGACCTTGGGCATAAGTCCCTATTCTGTCAAGGCTTTGAGATCTCATATGATACAGAGCTATACTGACAAGCGTCAAATCTACATACTAGGTTTTGTTGAAGTTATGCCAGATCCTTTCCATACTCTTTAATATCCAATGGTAATAACTGGTAGATAAATAAGAGTTATTGTCAGTGAACAAGCAGAAATTCAAGTATTTTCTACATGGACTTAACTATCATGATACTTTTACAGTTATGGAATGTATGACATCATCTGCTAAGAATCAGTACTTGTTTTGAGACAGTTGTGACACGTAATAAAGGCAAGTTGCATCTCCCCTTCTACCACTTACTAGGTAAGTAGTTGTCATCTTTTATTCACTGCTTATTAGACCACATATGGAATACTGCCAAGTGTGTACACCCCTGCCCCAACAGCATGAGAAAATAACAGTAAACTGAAGTGAGTTCAGCAGAGGGTCACCAAGATGGTTGGGAGCTGAAGCACTTGTCCAAAGAGTAAAGGCTGAGGGACTAGGGCTTGTTCAGTCTGGAGAAGAGACAGTTTCAGCAGCCTCCCAGTGCCTACAGGAAGGACATCAAGTTGACAAGACTGAGGTAGGCTCTTTGCAGAGCATGTTAGGAGGGAGAAAGATAGCAGGCAGTGGGCATAAATCAAAACAAAGGAAGTTAGTATCAGTTATAAGAAAAACTTTTTTACTATTAGGACAGTTAAGCTTTGGAACAAGTTTTCCAGAAGTGTTCTGACATCTCAGTCCTAGAAGATTTCAAGACAAAAAGTAGATAAAAGTAGATAAAACCTCAAGCTCTGACCTCATACTTGGTTCTGTATTGATCAGCAGGTTGGGCTAGAGAGCTCCAGAGGTCCCTTCTCCCTTCCCACCAGAATTATTCTGTGACTCTATAGCAGAAGAAGGTAAGGATATGCTTTTCTGTGATACAGCTTATTATGGATTTACCTAAAAAGTGTAGTGTGATTTTGAATATCTCCACATCTGTCAGTGTCACATTTGCATAACCATGCTGTGTACATGATTGCTTTCCCTTTTGAGTCAGATGATTAGTAAAAGAAAAAACTCTGCCAATTCCATTAGGAAGAAGCGTAGCGCTAGGTAGATGACATCTAATAACAAAACAATGCAGCCATACTTTGATTTACTTCAGTTTCTCTTTGTAATAAATGCTTTTGTAAACCGGAAACACCACTGTCAAAATCGAGAATGTCAACTCAGTAAAATGCAACTAAATGTACAGCAGTTTGGTTTTCACATTGTGTAGCTAAATTTGTGATTGTTTGGTTATTATTTTTGTTTCCTTATTTTTGTGCTGTTTTATTTTTTTTCTTTGAGAAACAACATTTCATGTTAGAGTAATGAAGACAAACTATATTTAGATCCTAGCTGCCTACCTAGTGTTCAAGATCAGTGCAAGACGGGACTAATGTGTTGGTTCATGCCTGCATTTTGCCTATGAGCTGTTCAGATTTGTTTTCTTGCAACAGAAAGACTTACCTTACTTCAGTCTCTGTAGAAGATACTCTCAAAGAAGATAATTAAGGGCCAGTGAGAGAAGAATTCAAAAATAATTTGTTCTGGAGTACTTGAGTTAGTAGGATACTTCAAGAATTAAGCAAACAAACAAAGAACAAAATAAATAAACAGCAGACCCTGGACTTGACAGTACATCATTAGGGATCAACTTTGCACTCATTTCTCGGGCTTATGACCTTTGTGTGCTATGTGGAGTTCACAGGGGAAAAGGGGATGTTTCCTGCATTTCTGAAACACAAGACATTTTTCCAAGTACTTTGTGCAGTTTCCAGAAAGCACCATATAAAATACAAAATGACTTGTTCTGAAAACAAAAGCTTGCTGTCCTCTCAGGCTACAAAGATGTGGCACGTTAAATGGAGAGCTTAGTGATGTCAACACATTATTTTTTTATGAGTTCTTTTTAACTACCATGTAGCAGGGAAAGGTTTTTTTATTTGGGTTATTTTTAGAGGTCAACAGAGGCCATAAGACATACAAACTACATTAAACAGGTCAAATTTGTGGTAGTGTTTGTAATGAGAAACATCACAGCTTAAAGAGATGAACTTTCAAGATTCTGGGTTCTTACAAAAGGCAGCCTATTACCAGTAGACTAATGCTTCAAGTTATGCTGAAACTGGTAGTAACTAGGGAGAGATTCAAATGAATAAAGGTACTTGTTTGAAATCTTTTGGACACTACATGTGATACTCTTATCTTCTACACATATAAAAGTGATTATAGTAGGATAATATAGGATGATTTTTTTGAACTCTCTTAGCACAAGAGAGACTCAGTCACTGTATCACTTCTGAACTGAACTTGGATTACGGATGTTGGCTTTTACTACCTCCTCAGTTCCTTGAGAGAATATCCTTACATTATTTGAAGTAGCTATGTGGTTACATCATCGTGCATCCCATAGTGACTTGTAACAGCTTTATGCTAATAATAACAAAGCTTGATTTTTAAGATCTCATTCTTTATTAATGAACTTGCTTAGGATACCACAACATCATGAACACTAGTTTTAATCTGTATTGTGTATACTGACTATCTATGAAGTGATAGATTGATAAATACGTCGCTGATTTTAAAGCCATAAATGGTGCACATCATGTTTGTATCTGAATTTCCCATTGATTAGTAATAGAACATACATCATAATCTCTTTTTGTACTGTGGTCTCAATTGGTAAATGACCATACTTACTGGTAGGAGGAAACTGATTGTAAAACAGTATTTCCCCCCGCCATGTATTCACTTTCCTTCTTGAAATCCAGTTGAAGATTTTTTTGTTACAAATACAGTTCTGTATTGAACCATTTTGATTTTGCATGGAAGACAATTTTAGAATTTTGAACAGCTTTTCCGATTTTAGGTGATATATAGGTCTAAGTCATATTTCCCTTCAACAAAGATCAATCAAATAATCTATCTAAATACCTGGCAGAACTTAAAAGCAAAGACCTAACCAGCCAGACAAACAATACCCTTAATTAATTAATTTCAGGCTAGTATCTCTGCACTCTGCAATGTTTTGCTCATATTTAATTAGTAAAAATCGAAAACAGAGCAACACGAAGTTTTACGAGTCATACAGTAAACACCTGTTTCTGAGACCTGAAGAACAAAACATTTCCTAAAAATGTTATTTTATCCCTCAAAAGAAAATCAGCATTATGTTTGAAATTTCACCTTGTGAATTTCATAAGCGTTTTTTCACCTTAAGTATGTTTAAAGTTATTTTAAGAAAAATGTGCTTGTTTAACTCACTTGGAAAAATACTTTCTTAGAAACGGGCTCTTAGAAAGTTGAAATGCACCTATTAGATTTCTACTTTACATATAATAGTATGCAAATCACCATTTGTACATGCAAAACTACGGATTGCCTTTTCTTGGCTCTGCTAATCCTTCCTGATACTTGGGAGTGTTACACTCCATGAGGGGCAGATTTTTCTCTAGGAGTACTGGTTCTGTGTAATTTCTCTTCGTAACAATTCCATGAGTTTATTCATGTGCTATATCAAGCAAGTCTACAGACTGCATAAGTAGCCAGGGAAGGAGCGAAGGAAAACCACCCCCAGCATTCCTCGTTCCAAATTCTCCTACCAGCTAGCAGAGCTTTCAAACAGTCACCACTCCAGCAGAAGGGAGGGGAGTTTGCAGAAATGCTGTGTTACTGCTGCACCACATACCTGGGATTGAAAAGATGGGTGCTGAAAGCTGGCAGCACATCCATGGCACCATTTTCCATGTTAAAGTTGGACAGCGTAGGAATCACAGACTGGATGAGGTTGGAAGGGGCCTCTGGAGGTCATCCGGTCCATAGTAAACCTTAAGGGAAAAGATGAAAGACAAGGTTTTCTAAATGGAACAGTGTATTTAACTGTTCAACACGACCATTTAAATCACTCCGCTTTGGGAAGCACTATGCTTCTGTTTCGTGGATCTCTCAAACAAGACAACCTGAATAAGCAATAATTTTGGAAAATCCTGACCCTAACCATTTGCCACCTTTCTTCATTATTCAAATCTGCTGGCAATTACTTTTTCTCTCTCATCTGCCTCTGTCCCTGACAGCAAATAATAGGTATATTTTGGTGGGTTGTAAAGCCTTACTAGCTTGAGCAACTGATTTAATTTTTTTGTACACAGCAAAAGGACAAGTATGATAAAAGGCTGAATTCCACACTCAATAACTTCATAATTATTATTAAATTTTTCTACCTCTTCCATTTTGCAATGTTGTATTGTGGTTCTTGATTTTTACTCGTAGATAACGAAATAATTAATGTAACAATTGGCTTTTCTTGGCACAATAATTTGAAAAATCAAGAGAAATATTTCAAATTTTACTAAATATTATAAAAAATCAGTATGAAATATTTTTATACTTCTTTTCATCTAGCCACATTTTTTTCCATTCTTTTATATCTTGTTCTTGACCTGTGACAGGACTTTCTTTTCAAGTCCCGTGTTTGACCTTATTTTTGCTGCACTAGTGTTATCACTTGCAAGTCCTTTTTCATGGGAGATCCTTCCCAGTTGGCTGTAAAGTGGATATTTGAGCACGATAATGTTCTTCCTGTTTAGCAAGATCTTAATCAGACTTACTTATACCAGGGTTACTTCTCACATTCTTTTTCCTTGGATCTCCTGTGGAAGTGCTGTGACTTTTTCCAATTTTGGCGTACAGCTTTGTAGGTGGGTTGCAATCTGTAGTACAGTTTCCAGTTATTTGAGGAAGAAATTGCATTTAAATGCGTCAACACTTTCCCCTAAGTGAATCAACTCCACTGCCTCCTTTAGGAGGAAGTATCTAAAGTAACTCATTGTCATAAACTGATTTGTGTTTGCTGGAATTCAAGGTTTTCTTTCAAAATAAATTTGAACTTTCCCGCAGTTTTTAAATAGAGCTGTTTGTTTCTGTCATGTTCCTTTCCATTTAACTTTGACTCCTGTTAATGCTGGTGCTGTGCTATGCAGATGTTTCCTGGAGTATCTCTTTTACAAAGGATAGACTAATGGGAGTTCTCTTGAAGCACTGTTTTCAAAACAGTGCAATAAAAATATTTCACTTTGTGTTCTCTTTATCTGGCCTTGTATGCAGCCTAAGTACACAGGCTGAGTACACAAACTGTGAAGTCCCCATAGAATACATTGTTTGTGTAGAGAGCTCACGGCTTTTTTACACAGGACTTTATTTAGTTATCAACAATCTGTATATATGTAGATCTCATTATGATGTTTTCCCCAAAGGCAAGCACTGCAAATCATACAGTATTGACACGAGCTTGTAATTAACTTAACGTTCTAAAAAAATGTAATGTCAGAACAGATACCAAATATCTCAAAAAATATGAGAAAATATACTTAACTCTGTGCTTAGCTTGCTTTTTTTGATAGTCTCATTCACCATCTGCAGATTTTTCCTATTTGTGTCAGTGATCTTGGCATTGAAGACCTTTGATCCAAAGTTATCCTTGACTCTTGTCTAATTCTTTTTTTGGTCTGTCTCACACCCAGTAAAGGTCTACTTCAGAAGCTCTTGCTAGTAACCTAGTCCTTGCAATACTCCCGGCTTCAGAGTCTGCAAACGGTACCTTTCTTGAATTACTCTACAGCAAATTTTGATGATTCTCTTCTATTATTCTTTGACAGGCTTGTGGGAACAGAGATATATTTTTTTTCTAATAGGCTTTTCATACATACACTGTACTACCAGGCTCAGGGCAAAACGAAAAAGAATAAGAAATAATTTGCTATGTTTCTTTGAGAGGAGACTAAACATTACATAACTGCATGAATATACTCCACTTGCTTAAATTCTCAAATAAAAAAAATATTACTGAGGTATTAACTAGAAAATCCAACCATTTTGAAATGCATTAGAAAACTCACTTCTCTAAGGTGTTTTGATGGCAGATGAACAGGGGAGGCAGCTGTAGCTAAATAATTTTTGGAGCCTATTTATAATATGAAAGAAACACAGAAAGAAAATTTTAAGTTTCTTATAGGTAGCTTATGACAGAAGGAGTTTTGTAATTTGCCAATTCAAGTGTCATATTAACTATTTACACTTGTAATCTTCAAAGTATTATAAACACCTATTTAGACTCTTACTATTAATACATATCTTTCACTTTATCTGAAGTTCAAGACGTTTAGCCAACTCTTTTAAAATGACCCCAGATTTCCTGCTAGATGCCAGTCTACTATCATATTTAGTGCGACTTCCTAACACAATTAAGGTATACTTCAAAAGCTCAAACCCAACAGGTTTTTCAGAGAACACAGACCTTTTTTTCCTCAAACTACTAGCAAGCCTGGGATGCTTAGCTGGCAGTGACACTTAGCTGGTTTGGTACCAAACTGGAGATGAAATTTCGAAAGGTATCTCTGCCATAACAGCCATAATAGTTTTACTTGGCTCTACCACAGCCATTAAATAAACATCTCAAACACACCCTGGCCTGTCACACAACCACAGAAGAACAGGTGGGAAGGGACCTCTGGAGCTCATCTACTCTGACCACATGCTCAAAGCAAGCCCAGTTAGAGCAGTTATACAGGACCAAGTCCATTTGCGACCTCACTTTCTCTGAGCCTCTCTTGGCAACCTCTTCCCACCTGCTTCATCACCCTCATGGGTAGAAAGTTTTTCCTATATCTCATCAGATTTTCCCACGTATCAACACATGCCTGTTGTCTCTAGTCGTACCACTGGACACCTTTAAAATAACCTGGCTCGGTCTTCTCTGTACTGTCCCATTAGGTACCTGAAGCCCCTCAGCCTTTTCTTCATAAGGATGAACAGATCATGTTCTAGCAGCCTTCTCTCATCCAACTCCAACTGCCTGACTCTTGGTGGCCCTGGTTAGTCTTACTGTAGCCCTAGAAATTCTTATTGTTTGGAGATTTCCAACTGTGAGAGGGGAAAAAAAGTGCTGTTATGGTGGGTATTTATCTAAATGAGACCAAACATATTAAATTAGGAATAGTAATAACAGAAAAATCTTTTATCTTTCCACATTTAGAAGTTTGAACCCTGTCAGAGACAGACCTAAAAATACATTAGAGATTGATAAATCATCAAGAAGTAAACACATTGTATTCTGTTTCAAGGGAGCTCAGTTTTCCCAACAGAAGATAGAACTAAAGGATTAAAAGCAGGCATGTGACATATGTAAGAATAAACATAGTGCAACTTTATGCCACGTGCCTGCTTCTAATCATTTCAGGCCTGAAGTTTTGGATTATCAAATCACTTTCACCGCCCTAGGACGTAGCCAGAGTGGTAACAAGTTGTGCGAAAAATAATCTACTTATGCCCTACCTGAAACATATCTATCCTGTGCTGACTCAAGATGACTTTTTGAGCAAGACAGTCTCTTCAGCAAATGTCCAGTTCAACTATTTTAATTTCAACTTGGTACACATTACATCTGCCAAAACATGTCCTGAGTTAGTAAAAAACAGTGTAATCCACAAGCAGAAGTGCTGTTCGTAGCCTCTTAAGTAATATGCTTTTGATGATACTTGGATTAAAGGCTAACTTCTGAAGAGGCATTTAAGGAAAGGAAACCAACAGAAGCTTTGTGACATGTTGAAAAAATATGGATTAAATGTATCAGAGCTGTTGCTAAGAGGAACTGACAGAGCTGCTGAGATAGCTCAATGACCTGATTAAAATAGTAGCGAGAAACCATATTCTTTGTCCACCTCCACAAGATTTTATCATGAATTATTTTATTAACTTGTATATAGAGAGTCCCTCCTTAAAATAGATTTCAGATTGCTGTGTAAGCATTCCTGAGGAATACGCACAGATACCACTAAGTCTCATTTCTTTTATGAAATTCAAAAGAATAACATCCATAGGTGTATAGGCTGAAATGGAGCAGTTAAGAAACATTAAATTAGATATTATATAGTTGTAACACAATAAAAAATACCTGAAATATTTGTGCCTCCAGAAAATTTCAGAGTGTCACAAAAGGTCATCATAAAAGTGGGAAAACATCTTACACTGACACTGGACATATAATAATCTCTCTTACTCAGAGTCTGGAGTCTGAGCACAAGATGCCCTTTGCTGGATGTTCAGTTGTGACTTTTAACTGAAGCAGCCAAGGCACAGGCGAGTTCTGACAAGCGCTGCGAGAACAGGAACCTGCAGCAGTGGACTGGGGTCAGCGATGGGAGCAATTATGCCACAGCACTGCAGTAAGGTTTGCTGGGGCTTCTTTCAGCCCCCACAAATAGTCTCTTTCTTATAGAAGAAAGGATTCTTATCTGCAACCATTTTTTTTTTCCTTGTTTGGTCATAGACATTTTTCCTACTACCAAAATCACACGTTAATGTACATTTTATTACATTTTAATACATTTTTATTTCAAGATGAGAAAAAAAGGAAGTTGACATGGGAAGGTCTGAAGAGGAGATGTCTTGGAGAAGATGTGTTGAAAAGGGGCACCTTCCTTTAGTTCTGAATTGTATTTTATTTACTCTTATAGCTTTTTTTGATTTCCGCACACTGCTTACAGTTGTGTAGATCATCAGTAGTAAATTACAGAGAATATCACATAAGAAAAAAAATCCAGTCCATATAATTATTTCCAATTTGCATGTGAAAACATTTTATGTGGATTATTTCAAAACACACAGGGAAGACTTCTCCCAGCCCTGCCTACTAATGAATGGATGGAAATGAATATACCTCATCTATTAAATCTGCTGAAAACATGTTACACTGTATACTATCAAAAGAAAGATGTTTTCTAAAAAAACCACACTCGCCTCCCTGCCCGTGAGAAATTAAGAGCAGGATGGCAAAGGGTGTTTACACAGGCACTTAGCCAGGAAACAGTGTGTTTTCCACAGATACCGTCATTCAGGGAGCACATCCCTGGCTTTCATGAACTCCCTCCCCCTGTTCTCATAGCCCCATAATTATATCGAGAAATCTATCTGTAGGTGAGAAAATACATACAGTTCTGCATCATGTTATTCAAATGCTGCCTCTTTCCTTTAGGTAAGTGCTACCACACTGAGGCCATTTGTAGGAATTTTACACAGCAAGATAAACAAAAGCAAACCCCTTAAGGAAACACATGAACTGCTGGAGAGTTTCACAGCGAATCGTGACCAAAAAAAATCTGCGTTAACAAGACGATAAAGGAACTCTCTCTGAATCTTCGGTGAAATGCAGCCTTGCTTCTCAGAAAACCTCGTCAGATAGAAAGTCTTGTCACTTTATTTGTCTGTGCTTTCCTGCATCTTAAGTTGCGGCTTAGGATCCCTTAGGATCATGTGAGGCTGGGTTATATATTCGAGAGCTGTGCTATAGTGCTGCGAGCGTGTAAGCCTAGCAGCTGGGTAGTGTTATGGTTGCTGCTTTCCTGTGCTAAGCTGATTTACTTGTTTAAGGTCTGACCTCATCATCCTGTCAGTATGGATTCCCACCTATACAGTTAGCAGCAGCTTAGCATCCGCTTGAAGAGCTTGCAGTCTATTAATCAGAAGAGAGGGAGAGAGCTACCGGTATTTGTTCTTTTGTTGTCTTTTCTTAAGAAGAGGAGTTGAAACACAAGAGATAACAAAGAATCCATTTCCTTCCTAAAAGAATAGGCTTTTCTCTTTTTTTTTTTTTCCTGAAAAAAAAAATGTCTGTATCTGGAAAGAAAGAGTTTGATGTGAAGCAGATCCTGAGGCTCCGTTGGAGGTGGTTCAGCCACCCCTCGCAAGGCTCCACAGGCACGGGGGGCTGCCATCAGCAGGAAGGATATGAGCACAGAGGGACACCGGTTCAGAACAGGTTGAAGAACCACGCTCGGGACAGAAATGGACTGAAGAAAAACAGCAGTCCTGTCCACCACAATATACTGGCACCCGTGCCAGGTCCGACCCCCGTGCACCACCGATCTATTCAAACCTGGCATCAGCACAATCTCATAGAACAGCTTCGATCAAATGAGGATATTCCCAAAACAAGCACAGAGGAAAACTGTGTCAAAGAAGATTCAAATAAATCCACACGAGAGTTGCAGATGGTCACAGAAGAAAATTCAGATGAATCTGCAGAGAGGTAGGAGTTTTAAAGTCTGCACTTAGAAGCTGTACTTCTGTCCAAGTTATTCCCTAAACCTGTCTTTGTTTTTCACCAGAGTTCCTTACTGCATTAGTCTCACTTTATATATGTACACACCCACACTCAAATGAATGGGAACACCTTCACATCACAAAAATGAACAGCAACATTGTCATGACATGTTGATCTTTGCTAAGATACCTCATTTCATAACTATTCCATAAAGATATAACCGGCCACTTTGTCAAATTGTCTCTGTTACGGTTTACAGCACATTAGGCTTTTTTGTCTTGATTTATTATGTTTAAGTGCAAGGAAAAAATGAGCCTTCTGAAATATTGTCCTCATTCTGACTTTATCAATGGGTGCAACTTTGACAAATGGGAGCTGCAGGAGGTGCACAGGCTGTGTGGTTGCCATTGATCTGTCAAATTCCTCACAGCTTTTTTTTTTTTTTACTGCCTTCTTGACAAACATAATTAACCTTGAACTAAGTGGAGAGGAAGCACTGTTACTTGCTTTTTAAAAAGGTTTATTTGAAATCACAGGACTTTCACAGCTTGTTTAGTATACTAAGACAAATACTTTCTGCAAGGTCAGGTGAATAAACATTACAGCTATGAGACCTTAAAGGTGCAAGCACAAAGGAGCTATTTTAAAGATGTTTATACAGAGTTGAAAATGTTAATATCAATTATTTGTTTAAGCATGTCTTTTCATTTTTTCATGATTTTTTTTTTTCTTCAAAATTGATGTCAGTATTATTAGCTTCTACAGGAACAATTTTACCCCACCTTTACCCCACCTTGGACTCAAATTATACATTTATAATGTGATTATCTGCACCATTTGATGAGATTACCACCAGTCTTTGGGAATAATCTAGGTATCTATCATTGTATTTAAACACAAATGTATCTTACTTGAAGTTACAGTTTCTCAGTGAAATTAAAGCTGAGAGCTTGTATATTTTTAGCAGTTATTGTTTTTCAAGTTGTACATCTGGTGTAGGGAACATCTGCAGACTGAATAGAAAAAAAAGGCATTCCAAAACATAATTTTGAAAACAGGCAATATGTACTCCATCAAATCATTACAGAACAAAATCAAGGAGGTAGGATGTGGTAGTTCTGTATTGTTTACGTAAATTTGTAATGTGTATGAAGCTTACTTAGTAAAATGTTTTGAAGGACAGTACATATTCCCTGGAAAAATAAAAAAAGTAATTTTAGGCACACCTTAGAAAGGAATTCAATTTAATTTGAAGAAAAGTAAGGAACACTGAAGAGTCAAAATAAGATTCTATATGAGATGAAGAAGGTGTTAAAAAAAAAAAAAGTGCAATCAAATCAGTTTGGAAGTAATAAGCCACTTCTAAAATAAGATGCAACATTTTCTCCAGCTATATATAAACTTTTTGCTAAGACCTCATGAAGTTTTGTGCCTTCATATTAAAATCTAAGTTCTTCTCCTGAGCTTTTTAAATGTACAGCTTTTAAAAAAGTTTTGGGAATGCATATGCCTTACAGCTTTTTATGCATGTTGCAGGTAAACCTTAAAAGGCTGAATTTGTAAAAAAATGTTTAGAAAATGATGAGTTTGTCTATAATTAACGTTTTATTTCAAGAAAATAACATAGATCATTAAAGGCACGTTAACACAGCTCCAATTTCTTAGATATGTACCAATAGAAATCACTAAGTATATCACTGTTCTCTTCCAGCATGGGCCACACACAAATTAATATGCTAATTGATGGGACAGAAATGAACTATTGAGAAGAAGAAATAAACAGCCTTATATGTATCTATATCTAGTTCTGGATGTATTTTCATCTGTTCAGAACAATGCCTCATCTTATACCTTTGAAGTCATCCTTTTAAATCGTTGGGCCTCCTTTTACTTTAGAAGCCCCAAATAGGCACCATCAGTGGGATCTGCTGGTAATTAACACATCTGAAAAATCAGGCTTTTGCAGGATCCCCAGAGTCCATCTTCTTACACCATTCAAACCACTGCATAATGAACTATACAATTATTGCAGCCATATGCTCTTTCACATTCATACCTGAGGACACCAAAGACAATCTGAGACAAGTTTGCTTTTTATTCTATAAAAGGAATCATATCTTCAGAGTGGTTGTCTCTAACCCAGTGATTTTACCTCTGCCTGTGAAATTCCCATTTTTAGCTGAACTCTCAAGCTAGCTGTCACTTGGACACTGAAATAGTAGAAAAGGATAGAAAATTAGGCCAATACCTCAATCTTGAGCAGACTATAAAAGCAGTTTTTACTAGTAGCTTAATGGTTCCTATGAAAAAGCTTTGGAAGTGTGAAAACAATATTCTCGGTTTCTGCAGAAAAATTTGCCGTGTCTTTCCCTAGAAACCTCAGGACTTCACGCTTTCAGTGACACAGCCCCCTGGGGTTTGATGAAACACAGCTGTTTACTGAGGAGGAAAGGTAAATAAGAACATTCCAAACAACAATTCCATTTGGAATATATTACCATCAATATGCTTGTTTCTGCTTTCTTCAATCTTTTATTTTGTGATTCTGTACCCAAATTACACAGCGTTAGACCTAAATAAACCCTTCTAACCTATAGGCTTGTTCCCGAATGATATCCCATGACAAATGAGAGACAAAGTAAATGGTAAATGAGGGCTTAAGTCATCAAAGCTCATCAGTTTTGTAGTAACAGTAGCCAGTTAAGATGTGACCAACCCATAAATGCTAGGTGCAAAAGGGATAAATAAATTGCTTATTGTCACAAGGTTAAGAAAAGCCTCCCAGTGTGCCTGAGGACTGTCTTATCCAGGGTTGCTAAGGGAACATGCTCCACAGGTATCAAACAATCTTCTAGAAGCATCTAAAATTACAGGTCTTGATCTGTTATCAGATTCTTACAGAGGTTGCATCTACAGGTTTGAAAAAAGCTGAGCAGTGGATGATACACATGTCGTGAACCTAGCCTGATTCTCACCAACATACTCCTTGAATGAGGACTGGGACCTTTTCACAGGTGAAAAACAGAGAAACTAGCTAATACCGGAACAGATATCAAGTTACTCTGTTTATTTGTACACTGTATTTGCCCCTATGAAATATTATGGTATTACTGGGCTGGTCATAAAGCTAAACTCACAGAGTATGGCCATGCAAATGAAGAGCAACAACCTTCAAAGAATTTAGATTTAGCTTAATGTAAGTAGGAGTTTAAGCGAGCTGTGAAAGACTGCATGATGCATAAACTATGAATTGCTTCTGGTTCACAAGACATAGTTGTGGATTTTTGGGCACTTGAGCCCATCAACGATCACCTCTGATCTCCTCTAACTGTCTGGAATCTTTTAAGGTTCAGCCTCCTCCATCAGGGACACCTTGAAAGAGTTCCATTTCTTTCCAAGAAAGTGATTTGGCAGTAATCCAGAGTCATCAGCAATACTTTGGAGGATTTGATTGCTAGATTTTGTTTGACAGTTGACAAAAAACTTTGCTCGTGTGCAACATACGAACACCCACTTGTACATACACAAACTCCTAATAAGAAGAATCCATGATATCGAATTACCTCGATTACTTCCTTTGATAAAGTTTGAACGCACAGGCACCACAGTATTGACCTTTCAATATGAGTACTATGCCCAATATTTATTAACATGCTACATTGCCCCATCAATTTATGCACGCTCGCTAGGCGAGGTCTTTTAATTCTACAAGTATGCTACTGGAGATCATGTGTGCTGGTGAAATCTGTGTGTCTCTATTCTCCTAGTTGCCCAAAGGCTGTTAAATTTCAATGAGGAACGCAGCATCCGTTCATCATTTTTCTCTTACATATTTTTTTTTTTCTAATTATATGGCTGAAAAATTGCTGACAGACTCTCTCTTGGTTGACAAATCCTAGTTTTGCTAAAGACACATGCTTTCTAATTTACCATACGAGAAAAAAATATACTTCTAATTAATTTTAATAGAATCTTTTGATGTCATAATCGAAGCAGCCACTACTGATGTACATGGAAACAGATATTTGGGAGAAGTATCCTCTTAACCGAGGCAATGCATTTTCTGTGATGTTCGGTTATTTTGATAGTTCGTCTTAAGACACGAAAACTCATTTAATTGCCTGTCCTTTTTTTTTGTCAGCTGTATAGAAATAACTAACAGACCATTTCCCTTACTATCTGTGACACATACATACACACACATATACCAAACTATTTTGATTATTATCCCTATATAAGGGCTTTCCCTGGAGTTCTATTTTTGTTTCCAGTAGCAGCTAACAGCCTTGGCTCACATTCCAGCGTCAAATAAAGGTACCATAAGGAAAAAAATACCCCTTTAATTGTTGCAGTATCCCAGAAGATACTGTACAGGTGGAAATGAATAAATCAGTGTGCAGTGCCTGACCCCAATTTCCTGCACATACGGTGCCATTTTTTTGGTTAGCTTTTGGTGGCACGGATCAAGGACACATGTCTTGTTTCCTTCTGCTCAGCACTTCTTTTGGGAGAGCCTTTACACTTCACATTGATCATATCTGAAGTTCGTAACAGGTAATCACTGAAAAGAAGTCTGCTTAATTTTTCAAGACAAAAGATCTTTTCTAAAAAAAAGAAAACAGGTGATAATATTCGTAGTGCAAATGAAACATAGGGATTATTCCTTGAAATCACTGTTTAAACCAGACTGAGAGAACTTTTTACATTAAGGGCACAATTCTGGGTATCTAAATAAGCAGAGGCCTGCCACTGATTTATGAGAACAACTAATAATGAATGACAACTCATTTAGCAAATGGAAGGACTATGATGCATCTTTTGTAGAGAAGCTGATAAAGCACTGCATTCAGTACATCATGACACAGTTTTCCCCTCGTGAGTAACAATCCAGTTTTGTGAACTATCTCCGATGTCCAAGGTAAAAGTTTAGACATGATTATTCCCAATCTCACACAGCAGCAAGCTTTATTTTTCAATGAAAACATAACCTCTCCAATTTCGTTTTCACTGGACTTTCAGCATTTTGAAGAAAGCTTTCAAAAATCTTCATTTTAACAAGTAAGAGGTTTGCAAACCTAATAAAGAATACTGGACACTTAGGCAGGCAACATATCAATTCTTGTATGACAAAGTAGGATCAACTATATTTCAGAGATTCCTTGATTATCTGTAGTACAATTTAAGCTCATTGTTTCCTTGACTTTCCCCTCCCCTTATATAGATAGCATATTGCTCCCTTTACACTTCTCATTCCCAAACTGTTCTTTACAACATTTGTTTATATGGTTGAATATTGTTGTAAGTCGAAAAAGTTGTAATTTTCGAAACCTTTTTCCAGAATTCCTACGCTAGACATCTATGATAATTTTCACTGTTCTCCTGACTTTCTCCAGCATGTTTGTCTGTACCTGCAGTACTGTGATCAAATCTGGATATATTCTGGTCAAAGCCTGACATTTCTAGTGTAGAGGGCAGGATTACTTACATGTCATTCTGACTAAAAATTGGTCTGAATATCCTGCTCAGTGTCTTTTCATGTCAACAACATGGTGCTATTGCTCATGCCTGGCTTGTGATTCATGCAAAATTCTGGACCCTGTATCAAAAACTTGTTCCCTAACCATCTGTACGTTTTTGCAGTAATTTATTCCTAAATATAGTACTTTGCACAAGTAAATTCCATCTTCTGTTTATCAGATAACTTCTCCAATTTGCTTAGTTAATATTCAGATCTGATCCTACTTACTGTCTCAGATTTACTGATTTAACATTCAGTTCTGATCCTATGCTCCAATACACTCACAGCCCTTCTCAGCTTGGCATGATCTAAAATCGTGAAGTTTCTATCAAAGCTTTCTCTTTTTCCTTCTCCCTCCAGCTAATTTCAAAAATATGTGAAAAGTCATAGCAGAACTTCAGTGTAAATTTCCTTAGGAACCCAATTTGATTTAGGTTCCTATTTACCAATGTACCGCTGATAATTACTTTAAAACTATGATTTCCAGTTTTGCACCCATTCCATAATCACAGAATCACAGAATGTTAGGAGCTAGAAGGGACCTCGAAAGATCATCAAGTCCAACCCCCCTGCCAGAGCAGGATCACGTCCAGGTGGGTTTTGAGTATCTCCAGAGAAGGAGACTCCACAACCTCTCTGGGCAGCCTGTTCCAGGCTCTGGCACCCTCACTGTGAAAAATTTCTTCCTTGTGTTTACACGGAACCCCCTCTGCTTGAGTTTGCACCCATTGCCCCTTGTCCTGTCATTGGACATCACTGAGAAGAGCCTGGCTTCATCCTCCTGACACTTGCCCTTTACATATTTATAAATATTAATGAGGTCACCCCTCAGTCTCCTCCTCTCCAAGCTAAAGACACCCAGCTCCCTCAGCCTCTTCTGGTAAGGGAGATGCTCCACTCCCTTAATAAGCTTAGTGGCTCTGCACTGGACTCTCCAGTAGTCCCTTGTCCTTCTTGAACTGGGGTGCCCAGAACTGGATCCAGTACTCCAGGTGAGGCCTCACCAGTGCAGAGTAGAGAGGGAGGAGAACCCCCCTCGACCTGCTGGCCACGCTCCTTCTAATGCATCCCAGGATGCCATTGGCCTTCACGGCCATGAAGGTGTATTGTTGGTTCATGGTCATCCTCTTGTCCACCAGGACTCCTAGGTCTTTTTCCCCAGAGTTGCTCTCCAACAGATCAGACCCCAACCTGTACTGATCCATGGGATTGTTCTTCCCCAGATGCAGAACTTTGCACTTGCCTTTATTGAATTTCATTAAATTTCTCCCTGCCCAGCTCTCCAATCTGTCTAGGTCACTCCAAACAGTACTTCAGGTACTTTGGAGTAAACAGTACTTGGTTTACTCCAAACAGTACTTCAGCTTGAACTTAATCCTATCTGATATGAGATAGTGTCAGATAATACTCTCATCTCCAAGATACAAATGACAACTATTTCTTTTCTGTTCTCCATAATGCCTACTACAACCTATTAATGAAGGACTTCAGTTTATTTTGACATGTCATTCTTAAGTTCTTGCTGTTAGTCTTTAAGTGCTTAGAAATAATAATTGCATTACTTACACTGCAGAATTTGGCAAGAATTAAGATCTAGGAAAAGAAATTACATTTCTCTCTTGTGGAGGACTTTGCAGTTTCTTTAATACTACTAATAATTTAATATATAATTCAGCAGTGTATTTGAAAAAGATTATTTTATGCCAGTGTGCTATGGAACCTAAATGCTTCATGGCTGCCTCAGGGACAAGCAAAAACTAATTGTCTTCTAAAGATGACCTTTAACTAAAGGTCAAAATAAGAATTTGAAACTGGAGACATTTGTAAAGGGTTATTGAAGATATTGTAGCTGATCTCCTCTCACAAGCGATGCTTGAATAGCCTAAGTGGCCTTTCAAAGTGCACTGGAAGAACAGTTTGCAGCAGGGGAGTGAGGGTGGCATTCTAGGCAAGGATGGTTGGTGAACATCACATTGGCATCATCTGCTGCTGCCAGAGGTCCCTTTAGTTTTACTTATGAGCTGAACAAAGGCACATGTAGCACAGTAGATAGTTAGTGACATTAAGATTAATTTTAATAGCATTTTACAGAAATTCACTCAAAACTGGTTGAAAAATGATGCATGAGAGCAACCAAGAACATTTTTGTTTGGCACCTAATGTTTGTTAAGCGTAGAAGATCTGTGCAGTAAGTGGCATCTGATGCAGGATTAAAATCTAAAAAGAGAATTACCTTTTTCCCAGAACTCAACAGTTCACAAGGAGGGATAGGACTTTTCAGGCAGTGGGTGAATGCAATGAAGAGTGATCACTGAAGCCATCCTAACTAAACAAATGCTGTTGCTTCATACAAGAGCTGTTGGTATAGTAATTAAAGCCAGTATGTCTCAAAGGCACCTTCAGCCGATCTTATTCCTAGTTCCTCCTTCTACTATGACATCTCAAGAGGAACTTGAAAAGGCAAAAAGTAAATGAATTTAAAGTGGGTTGAAAGAGTTATTAAAAAACAGAGGAAGAAGTAGATTTGTAGTTTGAAACTAATCTTATATTTAGCCTGTGCAAGAAGTGGGTATTTATTAAAAAGATTTTATGTTTTTTCAAAGCTGTGTAAGTAGAATCATGGAGTAATTTAAGATGAAAAGGACCTCTGGATGTCATCAAGTCTAACCTCATCTCCCCACCAAGACAGCTCTAATGAGAAATAATATAACTTAATAAAAACACATGATATTTCACAGGCTTATATTTAACATGCGTGGCTTTCAAAGATGAATTATTACAGGCAAGGGGGAAAAAAATCTCTACCATTTAAAAGTAATTTAAGAAACTAGGACAATTCTATTAATTTCAAAACAATTTCTTTACGATTCAATTATCTTCTCATTTCCACTCCATACAGCTTGCTCTCAGCAAAGACAGCTGTTAAATTACTTCTTAAAGAGTTATTACTGTTCTTAAAATCATTTCTTAATGTCTACAGAAAAAAAAAAAGTTAAGGAGATGATTAAACACATGCAGAGCATTTTTTACAGACATACTGAGCATATTCTATTGTAAGATCAACAGGAAATCGTAGGGTTGTTGAAGCATTCTTGGTAAAGGGGGAGAGAGTTTGCTTGAGTTGAAAGTTATAGCTAGACAGTATTCTGAAAGAACTGAATAATTTATTTTTGTTGTTTTGTGGATGAATTGTTTACCTTGAACTATTTGAAATATTGTAATGAGGAACATTACTGAAATCTTTCACATTGCAACAAGAAAGGGATTTGTTCGTTAGTCAAATAGCTGAGTTAGCCCAATCTATACCAACTCAGTTTAGTTCGTTTCATTCTGCTAGAATAAAATAATGATTTGATTATGTATTTGGAGGATGACTGTATCAGGTGATAAGATACAGACCATGGCTTGTGTACAGTAAAGCTGAAGATAAACAGGCTAAATGGATAGAAAAAAATGAAGTATAAGTACTATCAAGATTCACATAAACAGCTTAAAGTAAGTATAGGAAATAAACTTTAAAGATAATCTGTCAAACAAAGCTATAAAAACAGTTCCTCCTCTGTGAAATCAGACTCCACTTAGTGACTCCATCATCAGACACACTACCATGAGAACTTCCCACGCAGCTCTGACAGCAAATCTTCTCCCAACTTACCGCCTTCGCTCATTTTCCAAGCAAATACTTAATAACCAAAACTCGATTCACAGCTAATTAAAATAGACATAACAAGACCTTATAGCCTGGCTCTTAACAACAATTCTGCCCATCCAATAATTATTACCATAAAACAGCTTTCACTTCATTCTAGTACCTGCTTCCTTTCTATACACTAAGTCAGGATATTTCACTAAAAGTCTGTCTGCTGCTCACAGCTAACAAAAACCACAACTGAAAGTACTTAAAAGTACAAACACCCTACCTTGTTTCCTCAACTAAAACCTGGTTAGGCTAAACAAACATCTATTGGAAAAGAAAACAATGCCCAATACATGGTTCTTTCTTCAGTTTTGAGATATATATAGATATATAGATAGATAGATATATAAAAATCTTTGGACAAGAATCTAGATACCTTCCTTGTATATTAACATTTGATTTAATCCAATTCAAGCTCTCTCAGCCAACTTTTAACTTTTTAAATGAATGATTTCATGACTAGTTGCATTAGGACCAGAAAATCTATATCCATGGGTTATTTCTCAGATTTGGTGCTTGCTTCCTATATAAATTCTTATATAAATCACTTAGCCTCTTGGTATCACAGGTTTTGCATGTTGGAGATAGCATTTGATATCTTTTTTCCTAGGGGCACCATAAGAACTGATCAGTGTTTTCAAATATCAAAATTTGTTACTAAAATGCAAAATGAAATGAGTGTACATTAGGACTGATATATTGTATAATTGCACAGTTTATCTATCTGCTCATGATAACAATATCACAAAAATCCTAGAATAAAGACAAAAGTTTCCTGTTACAGTAAGCAGTAGAGGCCACTAATATACTTATAAACTGTTTTGAACAGGAAGAAAGGAGAACACATTTGATGAGTGGCCAGCCACTGTCACCATTTGCTTTGCTTCAGTTTACCTGATAAATTAGAAGTCAAGAGGAAGGGAGGCATTCTTGCAAGAAATGAGTGTTTTCAAAGCCTCTTCATTTTAATCGAAGTGGAGAAAACTAAGAACCTTTTTGAACTGGACACATATACCTTGATTTAAATGGAAATTGTGAGCACACCACTAAGAAATCCTAGGAGTTGGAGAAAAGCTATTTTGAGCTATTACATATGGTTTGCGTTGCTAGGGAAACCTCTTTTGCAGTGTTCATTTAGCACAGATGCTCAGGAAAGCTCTGTGTCTCCATGTCAGACCATGTCAGAATGCTTCAGAATGTGAAGAGAGATGCACATAACACAACATGCAGACAAAAATATCTCTGTAATTTTGTCTTAGTCATGCTGAATGTCTTCAGTGGAAGTTAGTTCTCTCCATTGCTGCCATGACCATGGTAATAAAAATCTTTGTAATTAAAAGCCTCTGTTTACAAACTGAAGCTGTTTATTCAAACATTACCTTCAGTTTTGATCCACTTGGGTTCATGGTGTAAACAGTCGTCTCTTTAGAACTAAAAATTTGCCTTTGCCTTACACGTAGTGAAAATGCAAAGAGAAAGACCAGCTCTTGTGACACCATTTCTGGCCTCCCTTTTGACACCAGGGCAGATGTGAGTTGCCAAAACCTATCATATAACCTGTTCCATGCAGACTTTGCTGCCACAGTGTTCTGTGTTCTCTTCAGTGCCAGAAAGGTGGTTGCAGTCTGACTTGATCAGAGACACACGTGCCTCTCTGCCGAGTGGGCAAGAGGGCTCTCACCCTGAGCCTGAAAACCTGAGCTGCCCTTTCTTTTCTTCTTCAGAGAGCAACAGCTCTGTACATTTAGAAAACATAGGATTTGAATTATCGAAAAATAATTAATTTGTCAAACATTGCAATGTTTTAGTCTCTCGGTTTTAAGAGGCCTTGTTTATAATTTGGTGAATGGCATACTATTACTGCCTAACATTACGTACTCTTGGATCCCACTGCAAAGCCAGTGCATTCTCATAATCTATCTAAACAAAATACTTCAAAGTTCCATTAAAACAATTAATGAATTCAGCAATATGTGCTAACAGTTAACCATATCCTGGGCTGCATCAAAAGATACATGCCCAGCAGGTCAAGGGAAGTGATTCTGCCCCTCTACTCTGCTCTGGTGAGAACCCCACCGGGAGTACTGCTGGAGTATTATTCTATGAGAATTGTAACCCCTGTGCAGGATGGACCTGCAAATACATGCAGTCACATATAAGTATATAACTAGTCTTATGAGGATGCTGCAAGCTCAGGAAGGAGCTTTTGATTGTTTTATTATTGTCCCCTATGGCATGACAGTAACCAGTATTTTGTGTATTAAACTACTGGTGGCCTTGAAATTTTACTTACAGTTTAACAGTGATTTGTAGTCTAAATCCACCTCAACAAAATAAAAAAAGCCAACAGCAAACAATTCTGTTTAAGAAAACATTTTTTTAGAAAGCTAAAAAGTAAGACCATCTATGGCTGTAGTACTGAAGACATCTCAAAGTGCTGTTAAAGGCACTTGACTTCCATTTAGTCAATAAATGAAAAAGATACCTCCTGATAAAGAAGAGAATAAATACATGCTCTGAACAAAAAATATGGTGTTCTACTGTTAGGAATTATGTTTATAACAGATATATATTAATCTAACCAGACATTAACAACTGTAAAACCCAAACTTGCCAGTATTACCTGTTTGTGAACCATGCTGTTATTTATATATTAGAGGGTAACATAAGAAAAAGAAAGATTGAGGGTTAGAGAGTTGTAGGTTTAGGCTACATAGGAAAGAGGCAGAATTGATTCTTGCTACAAAGTAATTTAAATGGAGTAATGAAAACCATCACTTATTTTGGACATCTCAACTCCCTCTTTCTGCAGAAAGTTTTTTTATTTTCTCCAACATGCTGGAGAATTTTCTGCTTATTTTCTGGGGCAAAACATATGTAAACACTGACCTAGGACTATATCAAGGGTTTTAAACCAAACATACATCAATGTCTTTGAGAACAATACTTTATAAAAAGCATTTAAAGATTAAAATGCTTGTTCTGAGTCACGATTTTCATGACCGTCTCACAGAGGACATTCACAGAAGATGACCTCCAGTCTGTCCAGTTAGTCATGGAGTTTACAGAAAATGACATGCAAAGCCAGAAATTCCCTCCTACGCCTTTACTTACACCCCCTCAACATCCCCTTCTATGTGCTAGTACAGTGGCTTAGGATGGACTTTTGATCTTTCTGTCTGAGATGCTTGACCTAGTAAAATCATCCAGCAGCAGAGCCAACTCTGTCTCTTGATAGACCTTGTCATAGCGAATTTACAAGCAGCGCAAGACAGCTTCCCGGGAAGTTACAATGTTGTGATCATGCCAGAGCCAGACTGTTCAATCAGAACACAATGAAGCAGGGAGAAAAGCACAGAAAGGAACAAGATTTTAAATCAGGACTACTTTTTTTTTTTCTTAATTTATTTTTTTTATTCACTTAGAGGATCTCAACTTCATCTATAAAAGAAATTCAGAGTGGCTTGGTGTTAAAATATGCCAATAAAGTTGCTCAGCATGAAGCTCCCATGGGATGTCACAAAGCAGTAGAGCTCATATGTGCCTCCTACTTCCTCAATTCAATATGTAGCTTAATTATGAGTTAGCTGTTGAAAGTTTCCTTACGTTTTTTTTCCACTTAGTTTTGCAGTGAGTTCAAACCTGAACTTAATACAATTAGTGAAAGAATAAAATCGGGGCTGGAAGGACAGTTTGGCCTGTTTAGTGTAGCAATAAAGCTCTGATATGTCTCCTTGCAAGCTATTGAGCTTTTATTCTTCATCTGGAACTATTTCTTTATATATATTTTAAACAATTCCTTAGATGTATTTTAAACAATACATCAAGTTGCTACCTCATCTTTGAATTTTCACAAGTTTTCTTTCAAATCTTTACAGTTCCTAAAATGTTCTCTGTTGTTCCCCCTATATCAAGCCATCAAGTGAAAAGGCTGTTGTTTTACTTTTACTGGCTACTGCTGTGACATTTCATAAAACAATTGATGGTAAAATCCACACATTTATTTTTTTTTGCCTTTTCTAATAAGTAGCTTTCAATCATAACCACATTTAAAATCATTTTTTGGAGAAGAATATAGTCAAAATGTCAAATTTCTTCTTTCTAGACTCCTACCTTTCTCATCTGTTACTTTTTTATTCTATAAACTGTTCCTGAGATCTTTTAGGTTTTCTGATAGCCCAAATATTCTCTCAAACACAAGACCAATTTCTGATGTAAATTATTTGGATGCAAGACTTGCAATATATTAGAGAGATCTGTACACTTATGGTAAGATACAAAAGTAAGACCTCAGCAAAACCAGGTCCTGACCCAAAAGCAACACGAACAGGGTTTCAGCTTTGCCTGTTTGATTTAATACATCAAGTTTCAGATTGAATTTGGAGGGAACATTCGATAAAGAGGGGTTCAGCAGACAGTGTCTAGCAAAAAGTGAGCTGACCTACCCTTAAAACATTTGATTAGTTCTCATTTGATCTTCTTGGTGATGGAAACATGGTCAACAGGAACAGAGGAGAATATATATTATGATATTGCACAAATATTAAATAACTAGTAGCAGTTTTCTACAGCCTTAAGAAAAAACTGTGTGGGAAATTGAGCAACTTCCAAAAAGAGAACTAGATCATAATAATTTCCAGAGAGGGAAGCATCAATGCTTTCAGGACAACGTTGTAACTTTTAGATGGTAACAGATAAATGCTTACATAAATCTGCTTAAAGTCTTTTTAATCTCCAACCGAAATCCTCATTAAGTATATTACCTCTTTCCAGGTTGTTTTTTTTAAATATCAAGAGTCATAGGATCATAAGATCACAGGATAATTTGGGTTGCAAGAGGCCTCAGAAGGCCTCTAGCTCAATCCCTCCTCAAAGCAGGGTCAGATGTGAGATCAGCCCAGGTTGCACTGGGTTTTATCCAGTCAGGTCTTGAAAACCTCTAAGAATGGAGACTACATGACCTGGTGAATTAGTCTTAAGGCAAATATTGTATTATATTTTCACTGAAGCAATATAGATTTCAAGCAAGCTAAATAATAATTCCTTCCTCAGAAGGCAGAAAACAAATATAGGGAAAGATTAGATTTTTCCATCAAGATTAGATATGATACTATATCGTCACATGCTTAATCTAGTTACTGTTATACTACAACTTTATCAAAAGTTGTAATACATATTTTATTGAATAAATGTGATAAAATTGCTCTGTTATTTTTGGTAGGATCACATTAGAACACATTTTTTTTCCCCTCTAGCCTAGAATAATGAGCAGTGCAGGCACTCCTGGAAAAAGTCTGCCATAACAATACTATAAGCAATGTTTTCCGCTGTTCATATCAGTTCCACTTGTATTTTTCAGCCTTTCTTTATTTTTATTTTGATTTCATATACTACTTTTATTTAGATTTCATGTTTTTCTTCCATTCATTTACAGAGAATTGATATTGACACAGACCTTGGCTTGTTGGAGCAGTTTTCGCTATTACCTGCCAGGATAAATGCTAAGTCACCAAAGGCATCAAGAGGTTTTCTTAAGACATGTTGTCAGAAATAGTGTTAAAAAACGCTTGATACTGTCGAATAAAAGAAGGCCTAATAGCCTACCTGTAAAGGTTGTAAAGACAATTCTCTTTCTATCTCACAAAGCCGCTATGGATTCATGAATAGAGGTTTCCTCAATAAGGAAGTATTTTAAGTTGCTCTCTCCAAAAATCTGCTTTTCTGAGCAAGTAAAATGTTCAGTGGACATGAATTTTTGGCACTGGCAAAAAATGCATATAATAATGAATACTAAGATATATCTCAGCTATTGAAAAAGTGAAAGTCTGTGCCCAAGGATAAGAGCAGGAGATAAAACACAATAGTCTACATAACTTATAATATTAACAATTCTTTCCAGTGTGTATGGAAGGGTAAACCAGTGTCTGCTGGTTTTATCATACTGACTTGAAAGCAAATCCAGTCAGGAGAGCCAGGTATGAATACAGCAGGCTATTTAACACCTTTGTAGACCTAGGTTTTCTGACACAGAAAACCAGAAGATAACTACTAGCTGGAGAATAGTATCAGGATATCTGTATTTATGAAGACAGAAATATTTGGCTGTAACAGAGGGAAACACTCTCAGGGTATAATTACACAATTAAGAAAAGGGAGGAATTGACCACGGATAAAATTACGTAGCTAACAAACTCCTACTGATTTAAAAACATCAATCTACCTCTCAAGTGTGCTTTTTATCTGTGAGGCTGACCATACTTTTTTTTTACACATTCTCGCTCTTTTCTAATGCATCTGTAATTATGTCGGCGGACTGGCTAAGTACCTTAAAAATCACACATTTTTTTTTCCATTGCAGTAGTGTTTAGCTTTGAATGAGGCATATAGAAAATCAGCTGAATCAGGTGAGGAGATATTTTAGAACAATCCTATATAATTTTACATGACTGGGAAAGTATTGCATACAGTGGAGGGGAATTTCAAGTGGTGCCTTCAGCTGAAGTGGGGGTTATCACGTTTTCCCGTTTAAGCGAAATGTGAGAGTTGTCATTGCTTAGTTAGAATCTAAACAGATAAAAGTAGAAAAGAAAAAGATACAAAAAATGAAATGGTCATGGCAAGCACAAGAATAGAGTCCCTCTTCTCTTTGATGAAGTTCAATAAAGAAGTGAGAAACATGTATTAAGGTATTATGGTAGTGGTTTGAGGTTTTGTAAATCAAGATATCTTAAAAAAAAATAAAAAAATTCTCACAGCAGCATCCCTATCCAGTTAGCTGCAAGGCTCCACATGATAAGGACAATAAGGACAAGCATAGGGGCTGTTGAGACTGTTACTCTCTGGCTTCTAAAAACTCTGTTCACTGGAGATGGAACCACCTCACATTCACTTTTTTCTTACACTTGTATTTCCCAAGCTCCCCTTTTCCAACAACGGTGTAAGAGGAGAGCATAAAGCAAGTCTTCCTCCCACAATCTCTCCCATCAGAAGTCTTTCTAGAAGGTGCTTAATGGAGTAAGAAACATGAACTTAATTAGTTTCATCTGGCAGTAGTCATGCTTGGATTTAAAATTTTTTTTTTATTTTTTTTTTTTTGCCATTGGCCTGTGTTTTGTTCTGTATGTCCTCTAAATAAAGATGCCACAAGTTCACGTCCAGCATTTAGTCATTACTTTTCATTTTTGCATTTTGACAGCTTGAGATAGTGCTATATCATGCCTTCTGGCCCCAGCATTTTCTGTTCTTTAGAAAGATGGTTTTAAATATGTAAAACATATATTATCACTAGCTACAAGAAAGATGAGCAGGAAGTAGTCAGCCTCACTGAATTTCTCCTTCATGACTTTTAATTTTCCTCCAACATAATCATGTAATATAAATGTTAGATTAGAAATCACATACCGCAGTGATGACTACAGAATGCTTCTTGAACTGTTGGAGTCTGTATTAATCAAGACAATGAGTTATTCCTCACAGTTTACATTAGATCATATCTTATGTGGTAAACTTCAAGGTATAATAACTTAGTACGGATTTTCTTGTTGGTCTTAGGAAAAATGAATGTTAATTAAAATACAATTTCATATAAAACTGAGTTATCTAACAATATGCACCGTGTCAGACATATGATATTTCCATACAAGAAAATACTTTCTCCTTCTGCAGGAAATGGTTAAATCGGCTCATTAACGGTGAAGTGTGACTGTTCAGAGAAAGAGACAGGCTTTTGGCTGCTGTGATAACTAATAACTACAGGTCCTAATGTCACTGATATAAACATCATTATGGCTAAAGTCCTCAGTTGCTACCAAGTTGCTGCTTCAGTATTTCCTAATCAAACCTTTAAGTTAGTTCAAAAACATCTATTGATATCAGTGTATGGAAAATGATATTATTACTGATGAACCCTTGTGGTAGAGCAAGATAAAATTTTTGTCATTCAGTTTTTGTAATTTCCTTGTCCTTATATGGCATCTGTTTAACTTTGTGCAGTTATTGAGAAGTTATAAAGTAATTATAGAATCACGGAATCACAGAAAGGTTTGGGTTGAAAGGGACCTTAAAGATCATCTAGTTCCAATCTCTCTGGCATGACAGGGACACCTCACTAGACCAGGTTGCTCAGAGCCCTATCCAACCTAGATGTGAACACATCCAGTGATGGAGCACGCACAACTTCCCTGAGCATCCTGTTCCAGTGTTTCACCACCCTCAGAGTGAAGAATTTCCTTCTTATTTCCAATCTAAATCTACCCTCTTCCAGTTTCAAACCATTACCCTTCATCCTATCACCACAGGCCTTTGTAAAAAGTCCATCCCCACCTTTCTTAGAATCATAAAGACTGGAAACGACCTTCAATATCATCGAGTCCAATTGTCTACTAAACATTACCATGACCATTAAATCATGTCTTGAAGAGCCACATCTACATGTTTTTTAAACATCTCCAGGGACAGTGACTCCACCATCTCCCTGGGCAGCCTGTTACAATGCTCAACAGCTCTCTCAGTAAAGAAATCTTTAGGAAATCTTGCAGGAATGGCATGCAGACTTTACAGATGATTACTTGTAAACTACTTTTCTACAGTTACTTGTAATCTCGAAATACTTACTTTAAAACTTTCCATCTATGGGTAATAAGATGAGAGCTTTTGTAGACATACAAACAGAAAGTGAACTCAAGCATTGTTTACGATTTGAGAAAAAAAGACACATGGGTATTTGAGATAAGCAACCCATGCTATGTTTAGCATTATCAGAACAAAGGTTACTTATAAGATGGTAATATATATACTCCTGTCTTTTTACCAGAAACATTTCACTCAGTTATTATTCTCTATTACATAAAGTAAATGAATGCAACACAGTGTTAATTCTCCTGAAGGACAATGTTTTTGAATGATGATTTAAGGTGGCATTAATTTAAATAATTTGCCCGAGACACTCACTCCATCACTGAATACATAGATCCATTATAATAAAACCGTCATGGACCTATAGGCACGATGCTCTCCAGACTGATTAGATATTGCTAGAGCTGTAGTTTTGAAGGAAGTATCTCATGCAGCAGAAATAAATGTTCTTAACTTATGTCATTATAATGTTTACAGTAAAGTTTTAGAACAGTCTGAATCAGGAAGAGATTCATTATTAAAATTGAAAATCCCTACTACATTACAGCTTTCAAAATTGACAGGTTACTGTGATAAAGTCTCTGGTTATACTATGTAATCCAATAGCCATCAAGTACCAGGAGAAAGATTTGCTGATTGTTGATGCTACGGTTCTTTTTGTGAATCCAACAATTTCAACCAGCTCACTAAAACACTCTTTGTTCAGCCTATGAATATTGCATCTATTTCGGAGCTGTGGATTTTACAGCTGCATTACCTCCCCGAGTTCTTCTGAGAAGGCAGTGTGGGACACTGCATGGAAACCCACATAGAGCAGCAGGGTTTGCTCTGTGGCCTGTCCCAACCTACCATTCTGACTGAAGAGAAGTCAAGAGGCCAGTTGACCCCTCATTTTAATGTCTCTTAAAGTTTGTGAATGCATTTGTGAATAAACTGCCAAGGAAATTTTCAAAACTGAGCCCCAAAACTCAGGAACAAAATTCCATAGAAGGTGATTTTTGAATAGGCATTTATGTAACAGCAAAATGTTTCAATTTTTGTCTTCAGCAGCTAAAGAAAAACAATTCACATAGTATTATAATGCAACCACAGAAGATCTGGACTATATCTTACTGTGGTTTTATACAGTAATAAATTACGAACACTACTTTCTATACACATAGAAATATCTCATTTCTTAATTATCAGTATAAAACAAATTGTGACCATAAAACTCTACTGTAGACAGAAGACGCCAATAAAGGAATGCATAAAGCTTTCAACAGACTGTCATTGTAGTAGCAAAAGATCAACAGCTGATGGAGGATACATGCTAATACGAACAATCTGCACTGCACTGAGCCTGGAAAATAATTTTATAATTAACCTCCTCTGTTAAGAAAATAAATATAGACTTTCCAAAGGAAGACAAGCTTACTGGGGAGGGTGTTTGGATCTACCTCTCTTTGTAACATGAAATCAAGATGTGGTCACGGCTGACATAAAGCATAAAGGGTTGTACAACACTCAAGGGCTCTGCAGTTTGGTCGCAGCCTCTGTTTTCCAGTGGAATTACCTCACCAAATGCGTGTTTTCTATTCATACCCAAATTCATCCTGCTATGAATCATAATGGAATTCATCTATATATTATCATGTCTGGAGGGAAGAATAAAACTCAAAACAGCTACAGTACTTTCAGTGGTATGCTGATGTTCCTGAGTTTAATGACATGCACTCTTATACTTCTAATCCCAAATGGGAAAAGTTATTGTAACTACTGCCAAGGGAGAAAATTGGCAGGTTTATGTTAATACTAGCAATAAAAAAAAAAAAATAAAATAAAACCAGGCAGCTTTGAACTCCAAGTTCTAAAGGACCCATCAGTGTGAACTGTCAATTTAGATAGGTTAGAAGTTAGCAGTCTCTCTGTTAACTTAAATAATTATTTATTGTAATTGAGCATTTCCTTATTTGATGCATCATTTTCTGTCATTGTTACTAGCTCACGTTAATGTTACTACTTCAGTCATCAACATATAGTACAACTTTACATACTCTTTTGAGTCAAATTTTTTTACCCATACCCTAAAAACTTCAACACAATCTTTAGTTGTTATATTTCCAAAGAATAAAGAAGACAATTTCAACAGAAATTTTTAAGTCAGATGTTGGGAAAATTACTGATGTGGTATAATTATATCAACAAGCAACAAGTACAGGTGCATCAGACTTATCATTGTTTTACCTGTGTTCGAAAATAGCTTCCTAACTGAAATATTTTTCTTATTTCTCAGTCAACCGACGCGGTTTATTTCTAACAGATGCTACAGTCCTAGGATTTCGTGTAGGAAAACAGCATCTCTCAATGTGCAACCCCATGACATTGCTCAAAAGGCAGAGGGTCAGAGCTCAAACAGCTGCACAGGAGAGAGTTCGCCCATGTGGGGGTTGAGTGCAGCTTTCTTGAATAAGCAGGAACAAGTGAGAGGGGAAAAAAAAAAAAAAGAAAAAGTGATGAGTAGCATTGTAAATATTGCTGCACAAACAAAGCGAACTGATGAAGTTGCAGTTTTGCCTCATGCCTTGACACCAATAAAGCACACACAGTGCACCAAAGAATTGAAGTCACATCAGTGCTTTGATAAAGTCCTTGGGATGTCTCATGTCTCTAAGTGGTATCCAGTTAGCTGCTGATGGCTCGTACGGTTGACAGTGCAGAGGTAAAGGGAACCAAAACCAAAATCTGTAAGTGACACTGAGAACTGAACTGTTGCTTGATTAAACTGAATTTCACTAATATTATAGCAGGTTACATGGGTACATTCAACAAATACCCAAAAGAGAAGTGGTTACCATAAAAATGTAAATAAATAGCCTTGACAACAACAACACAATTGAAATACCGCATTTCTTCACCTATTTTTCATGCAATATTGAGCTTCTAAGCTTCCTTATCAGGTTTAGTTCCTGATTTTTGGCCATAAGCACTTTAAGAACATATTGAATATTAAAAAGGACGTGGCAGATATGTGGTATTTAGGTTTTATTACATTCTAATTAAATAATGAGGAAAATTGAATTTATCCTTTATATACTGACCAATGAAGAGTGCTGTGCTGATTGATGATGATTACTTTATGAAGGCGGAAAATAATTTTAACATAATTCAGAAACTGAAAGAATTGTAAGCCTGGAATTAATCACAAAACTCATCACGTCAATTCTCCTGACCAAAGGACAGATAAAAATTTACCTCCACAAGACCATATTTTGTGTCACAGCTTATTTGGGATCCAGTATGATCTACCTGTTACCTTAACTATCAGTTTTTTAGCAAGTGTTTCATTCATCTGATTATTCACACTTGAGCATGTATACATCTTTGAAAAGTACAAGTTTTCCTAAAGTTCAATAAGAACAAGGGCAAAGATGGCTCTCCAAATTTCAATTCTGTTGCCCTGAACTTTGTGACTCAATATCATGCATTGATGCAACAATTAATCCCTCTTTCTATCCTATGCTTCTCTGTAATAAAAATGTGGAGCAGCAACAAAAGCAGAATTCCCTGGAACATTGTTTGCCTTTGAAAGTGAATCTCTGATAATTTTCAAGCGTAGCTATTATAAAAGTTATTCATATCTCTCATTTACTACACTTAAAACATGCCATCCTACCTCAATTTTGAAAATGTCATGTGAAATAGTGTCAGAAGTCATCCAAAAGTCAGGATGACTCCTGACAATTGATGTTTTTCTCCCAGTAAGCTTTGTTGTCTTGTCAAAAAAAATAATGAAATTGTTATGATATGATTCGTTCTGAACAGCCGTGCTGGCTGGTATTTATCTCTTTGTTATCATCTAGATGCTTAATGCTTTTTGATTATTTCTTCCAAGTTTTCAGTTTATATTGTCTTTTTCAGAAATTCAAGTCTCCTCTTTTAAAAAATGGTACCATATTTTCACAATCTTTCACAAATCCTTACAGAAAAACTCAGAAATTATTTCACTTGGCTCTGTACCTAAGATGAATTTCATAGAGCTCAGCTACTTTGGAATCATTTAAATATAGATTTATCTCTGTTCTCTCCAGGCTAATCCACCTTCTTAAGCTGTTATTACTAATGCTAATGGTGTTAATACAACTCAGCATTCTAGTCAACATGAAGCCAAAGATGGCATTAAGCAATTTGGGTTTCTGATTCTTCAGAACACTTCACTGATAACTTTCCCTCTGGACTGAGGAGAAAACTATTTCTTTGGTCATCACAGAGCCAACACACTTCTGGAAACTTTTGTTAATCAATATTCAGATTTTTTTCTATCTAAACTTGTGTAGATTTTATAGAAAAGAAGTATTTCCTCACTTATACACGCTTCCTTCTGGATTAGGTTCACATGAACCTTGAGTTCTCTGAATGTGGTTTTCTCAACACGTTAATCTATACCATAGAGAACAAGATATGACAGGGAGACACACTCACACCACCACATTTGCAGCCAGCTTGCTTAGCTTTGTATTACAGTCCACAGCACCCCCTACTACAATTCAACATGAAGACATCAGACTCAAGGATATTTTTACTGGCTTCTTTCTATAGGATACTTTAATCTCTGTCTTCTTTAGTTCACTGATCCCCACTACTATATTCTGAAGGTCAATATTTGAGTTCTCTACAGTGACAGATGTACACTAAGGAAAATATATAAATATTTCTCTTTGAATTTAATTTTTCCCTTTCATAATATACTATAGCTACCATTTTGAACTGGCTGTGGAAGATAAATCAGCAATTATAATATTAATATTAACAAAGTTAATGGAGCACTTCTTTTTGCTTCCAGTGTTTTCTCAGTCTCTTAAGACCTTTGTCTTTGAAATAATTAATTATGTTAGTGGTATTCCTGTTGTAATTAAAGGTCACTCTACAAAACCAAAGACTGAAGGAAATTATTAGAGTTTAAGTCCCTTTGTAAATATTTGCGTCTTAAAAGTGATTGCTCTGCCTACAAATATATGCACACTATGGGAAATTATTTATTTCAATGAGCTAGTGTTGTGGTAATAGGGATGGTTAAGTATTATCTGAGATGATTTCTGCAAACACTGAGGAAAAATACATTGTAACACATACTTAAATACAATACTTAGAGTGGATATGATGACTCTGAAAAAAAGATACTTTTTTTTTCTAAAAATCTTTAAAGAAACCTTAAGAGGTAAATAACAAAACATGAATATTATAGACTATGAATTTGGCATCAAGTAGTTGATGCATAACTAATAAGCATAGAATCCAATTTTGCAGCTTCTTCATTTTCAATGAAGCATTGAAGGAAAACAAACAAAAAAGTATAGTCATTAAATTCACTGAGACAAATTAATTTTTGTAGGCTGTAAACTACAAAGGATATACATTATAGGTGAACTTGATTTGCCCCTTTTCCTTAAAAAAAAAAAAAAAGAGAGAGAAGAAAAGAAAATGCACTTGAAATTGTAATAAAAAGCTTCAAAAGAAAGGTTGAGAGTTTATTGCACTGATTTGGAATATGTGAATGTGTTTGCAATTAGTAGCATAACCTGAGATTGACCAGACAGGAACATACGTGCACATGTGTCTATGCACCGTGTATCGGAGGATCTCAGGTTCATCAGGTCTGCTGCTCCTCAGGTGATCCACACGCGCACCTCAGGGCTGATATATCTCAGTTATACCTGAAATAATTTGTCTCTGCAGATCATAAATGATCTTACCTATCCAGAGAGTCTAGCAGGGCCAGGTCTGAATGCATCTGAAACTCATCAAATACACGGGGGATCTGAAGATTTTTGGTGTACTAGTGCCCCAAAGATGTCATATTCCAAATGGGTTGTGAGATGTCTATAAATGCAGTGCAGAAATCCAGAAAACTTCTTATTGATAGATTCCCAGATGGAAAAAAAAGGTCTGTCTGGAAAAACCCAGGAACACAATGGCCATATCAACTGTGATTTTGTTTTGTACCACTCAAAAGCATGGACCTACAGTAGCTTTCCTGTATTGCAGAGGGGACAGAAAACTGTACTTTGTCTCAATTCAGTATTACACTATAATTTGATTTCTAATTATTTCCTTTGAATTCCGCTTAGCTATTTAATGAGGTATGATCTTTGAAAATGTATGATCAAACTTATCTCTATTTTCTGATAATACTATGGATTCAACTTCACTTGTTTTTATTTCTGTATTTTCTGAACTAGATGTTCAATTGTGAATGTAATCCAATATTCTGCTAGATTTAATAGGTTAACTTCATGAAGAGATTGTATCTCTCCTAATAATTTACAAATATGCATTAACAGTATCAAAGACAACCAGGAAATTTAGTCAACCAACTGCCATTATTTCCTAGTTAGTCTTGGAAATTTAGAAACCGAGTGCTTTGCATTTTAATAATAAAGGATATTATATTGAGAAAATGGTTTTCTAGAAAAATCTTTAACTAACACAGTTGAAGATTGCAGCATTTTCAAGATATGTGATATACATGTATATCAACAAATGTATAACTCTTACTAAAAACAGACACATATTTTTCAAAGAAAATATCAAAAAGCATTTTAATTTGCAACATATTCCATATTAAAAGGCAGTAAAGGAATGATGTCTTAAAAAAGCAGTATGGGTGTTTATAAGTGGGACAGCTAACCAAATTCTGGAGTGGGAAGAATATGTTTATAATGCACATTTCCACAAAAAGGCAGAGAAATTAGTTTGTCTTTATTAAATGCATTCAGATTATAAAGATTATATAATGTATTGATTTAATCAGCTTTCAGTTTGGTAATTGGTCTAGAATTAAATGGTCCTTGTAAACTGTCTTCTGATTCATTCCTATTTAGTAATGTAATTTAAGGTACAAATTATGAAGAGAAACAGAAATAAGACCAGAAGACCTACTATCAAATGATCAGGAGGCTGCATTTATCACATCAATGCTGTGCAAACAGCATATCATTGACACAAAACCGATAGGAAGTAGGAAAGTCCATAGCATCATCTACTCCAGTTAGCTCCAGTAAACTACAACTTATGTGCCGCCTTATAAATGAAAACTTGTAGATATCAAACAGAAAAAAAAAAAAAACAAGGAAGAAAAAGAAGATTTAGTAAGACCAGGATCATAAGAGCTTTATAATTTTAAGCATTTCTGTACCACCATTTGAATAAAAATAACATGATTAACATTTATAATGCTACACTCATCAGGCATCTGCTTTCCCAGGCTGTCAACGACCAGTAGCTCCCTGCTTGGTATGAACACCAATGGCTCAGATGAGTATTTCCAGTCTACAAACCACGCAGAGCAAACTTTCCGCAAAATGGAAAATTATCTGCAGCAGAAACAGCTGTGTGATGTTCTCCTTATAGTTGGAGACCAGAAGATTCCAGCTCACAGGTACATTTCCCAGTATTGTTTGCATGGCTTCAAAGCACAAAATGTTGAAATTCTAGGTCAATTTATGCCTGTAGTGTTTAGTTATGAATGAAAAGTTACTCTAATTACAACATCAACTAACAATAGCACAAATTTATGCGATCAATGATTCATATTCATTATTTCAAATGGAATGAAATTCACATAGGAACCATTGATATTGTCCATCTTCTCTACTTGCTGCTGTCAAACCAGAGTGAAATCAGTGAACAAGATCTGCCCATACAAGCACTATGGGAGAAAATTAGATTACTAATTACCCCTTTGACTTTATTGCTCACTGCTATAAGATCTGAATCCTATGCTAAAGATAATACTTCTATTGTGCACACAATTTATTACTTAATAATACTGAATTCCATGCTTGCTATTGAGATTATCAAGTAATTTGCAGTCCTCACAAAATGCTTTTATTTCAAGGCTGGTTCTCAGTGCAGTGTCTGATTATTTTGCTGCGATGTTTACTAACGATGTGCGTGAAGCCAAACAAGAGGAGATCAAGATGGAGGGAGTAGACCCCGATGCGCTAAAAGCTTTGGTGCGCTATGCCTACACAGGTAATGCTTCCTCTGTTACTCATATCATGGCCACATAAAAATGGCCCAATCATTGTACTCAAAATCCACCAAATCCTTTAAGTTTATTAAAACATCTGTTTAAAGAACTCTTCAGCAAGAAAAGGAAATTAATTTGTGAAACACAGGACAGTTCTTTACAAAATTTTTCAGAGGAGGAGAAAAATTTGGGTGTGGGAAGCTTTTATGTAATAAAAAGACCAAGAAAATGACTGAAAACTATTTCCTCCTCCCCCATCTGCAAACTGCACAGGTATTCTGGAGTTAAAGGAAGACACTATAGAAAGCTTGCTAGCCGCAGCTTGTCTTCTCCAGCTCTCCCAGGTTATCGAGGTATGCTGCAACTTCCTCATGAAGCAGCTCCATCCTTCCAACTGCCTGGGGATTCGCTCTTTTGGAGATGCCCAGGGCTGCACGGAGCTCCTGAAGGTGGCACACACGTACACTATGGTAAGATAAACCATCTACTGATTCGAATTATAATGTTAACAGCAAGTGTGAGTAATCTCCTGGAGGACATAGGGGCTTTGGAGAAGCAGAGCCAGCTGAGCAAGGCTCAGGGCTACTGCTCTCTCCAAGACTGATGCAGCAGCTCTGCTTGTCCTATGCTGGCAGGGGCACATCTATACAGTCCCTGATGCAGGGACATCTCTGCCCAGCTCAGTCTCCAAAGGGAGATTTAAGAGCTGTGACTGTTACAGAAGCATTGGAAGGAGAGAAAAGCATGCTTAAAAAAATCCCAAGATACTCAGTTCCGTTGTTCCACGTTTCATAGTTTTGCCTTGTAGAGTGACACACTTACTGAACTTAAATTTACAGTAGGATCTGTATGGATTTTTTTCCAAAAAATGTAATAGAGTTTTAACACGGCTAATGTCAAGAAGCAAATTGCAATAGCCCATTCTTATGCTTTTGATTCAACACAAAGAAAATTCTAAAGCTGATTTTAAGGTGAGACGCACATAAAAAGAGCCAAGATAAGGAATGTATGGGGAAGATTTAGAATACTAAAAAGCAGCACATTCTCGATTGGAACATAATCCTCCTCTGGTTCAAAGCAAGAAATGAATATTCAGAGAGTGGGAAAGAGAGAAGCAAGATAACTTGCTGTGAAACCAAATCAATAGACAAATATTCAGGGCAACAAGATGTGCAGTAGCAACTTTAAACAAAAAAAAGAATAGCAACTGCTGCAGCACTGTAGATATAAAAAGAACTACTTGTTAGGAGACACATGGCAGCTTTATGCCTGAAATACTGGTGTAGCATGTCAAAACCAGTTTAGAGGCTTCATAATGCTGAGAGCGTTCCAGCAAGAGATTGTACATTTCCACATGCTGCAATAACTGAGAGTGGCATGTGCAGATTGAGGGCACTGGTTGTGCTCCTTCCTGTCATACTAATGAATGGTTTGTTTAGCAGCCATCTAGATTCCTTTCATATTTTAAATGCCTTTTTTCAAACTTTAAGATAGAGGTTTGCTGAGCCTCTGTATAATAGTGTTGCCCTTGCTGCTCCAGACCATTTTCTGCTCACCCAAAATCAGGAACTTCTCCCCTTCTCTGTTGCCTGTTTCCCTGCCCCTCCCCCAGCCCTAGCACACGGGCATCAACTTCAAGCATTTAAAATTCATGGTCCAGATTTCTGCAAAACTGAAACAAAATCATATGGTTGGACATATGATTTTATGATGTCAGATAAGAGTCTTTGGTTAGATTTTTCTTAACCATTTGAATCCTGCATTCTTCCGCAAGAGTTAAGCTTTTACTATTTTTCAAACTGGCTGTCACAGAAATGACAGCTGGGTCTTTAAGAACCCTCTTTAATGTCAAGGATCATGACAAATTTTAGAGATTCAGTAGTACTGTGCACGTAGGCTTTACACTATATCTTCTTGAGAACCAGAAGCATTTCCACCTCTAGAACCACCTCCTCTACCTCGTGTGCAACACAGACGGAGAACGCAGCTGTGAAAGAGGACCTTGCATGCCATAATATCACCCACCAAGCCTGCAGCTACTGGCAATTTAGAGACAGGAGAGGAAAAATGCACCTCTTTGAAATAACCTTGAAGAAAATCTTCTTTTAAACACTTGACATGATGTTAAAAAAAGCTTTGCTGAACAATAGATCATAACAATGCATAGACACACGAGTGTTGAAGACGACAATAAACAAAACAGTCTGTTTTGTTTCATGGCAGCTTTAGCCACTTGAAAATGTGTACCTTAGGGGAAACACTATAAAGCTGTATTGTAAATATAGAGCCCGTTCAAGTGAACTGGAAGTATTTAAACATTTTCAGAAGATAATCAGCTATAAACACCACATCCATTCAATAAAAACGACATAATGGAGACCTTCCCCTTCAATCACTTTAGCCATTGATGCCAAGTATTAACAGTTTCCTGTCGGGTATCTTTTCGTGCAAGCAGAGTTAGTTCTGAAAAACAACTTGTGCTATATTTATAACTAAATGTGGACTGGCCTTCCTGTTCCTATTGCCCAAATGTTACAAACTATTAAAGCAGGATATGCATAACAGAGTAAACAGTCTCCTTTAATCACTGATACTTCTATAATTATATAGAAATAAATATAACTCCTGAAAAGAGTTAGAGAAGCTAAGAAACTATTGAAAACAAATAATTCAAGTATCAGTTACTAAAATTTCTTCATCTGCACTATTTCAGTCTGGTTCCCAAATAAGATACATTACTTCCAGGTAGATAAATGGAAATTAATCTTTCAAATGGAGAATTCCTACATGCATTTCTTTGCTAGTTATATAAAACTCACATGTCTCTCAACAAAATTTCTTTTTACTTTTGGAATTAGCACAAGCAAGTACACTTCATATTATTTTAGTATCAATTCTAATATTGTTGTAACTGGACTATATATTATTTATATGAAAAACAGTTCTTGGAAAGAGTCTAGGAATTTAATACGTGTGGCCCTTTCTGGAGATGGTGAGTTTTATCATAGCTTAAAGACTGAGAGCCCTTAGTTGGAACATGTCCAATTTTCCATTGCTCAAGAAGTACTATTAGAAAAGTGAGTTTAATTTCCCTTGCCATCCTTTCTGCTACTAAGAGCAGATACATACTGTCAACACTTGGCACAGCTCATTGCCAAAGGATTGGAAGGTTTCAATGTAATTTGCTCGAAACTTTTGAATCTGGTTGTAATAGAAGTTACACAGTTGATTTGAATGCCTATCTGGCATTCTTAAGATACACATTGGGTCTTCAGGTTGTGTTCTTGTTAAGCTGCAGTATCAAGATCACATTGATGGACAAATCTGTCAGCAGCAAATCCCTAAGGCAGGACACGCTGACAAACACATCTATAAGAGCATAGTAGAGTGAAGATGAGCATTGTTCCTCAGTCCTGCAAGAGTAAGGTGGCAAAGAGTACCCAAAATCTAAATGGTAGAAGGAGATCCAGTGATCTTCAGAAAGTATTTTCCTATATCGCAGAATAGAACAGGAATGAAATATATGCAAGGCCTAGCTAAGAAAATGTGATTTCAGTGTGCAGAAATCATCAATGTATTGAAATCTCTCTTTTTAGGAACACTTCACAGAAGTAATAAAAAACCAGGAGTTTCTTTTGCTTCCTGCTAATGAAATTGCAAAGCTCTTGTCTAGCGATGACATCAATGTTCCAGACGAAGAAGCCATATTCCAGGCGTTAATGATGTGGGTGAGGCATGATCTGCAAAATCGGCAACGAGACCTAGGAATGCTTCTTTCTTACATTAGGCTGCCTCTCCTTCCACCCCAGGTACAAATTTGAAGGGCTAACAGAGAACTACCAACTGAAATGCTTGCCTCAAGCATCATTTAGACAGAGAAAAGAATGCTGTAGGAAGGTTTTGGCTGGGTTTTTTGCCTTTTTTTTTTTTACTGTATAGAAGATTATTTTAAACAAAGATGAGGAAAAAAAATCACACAATGTCAGTGTAATTATTAGGCTCAGTATTAATTCTATAAAAATATCACTCTAACGGTATTATAAAAATAGTGTTTCTTTGTTGGGTAGCAACAGTAGTTTTCCTCTATTGGTCTATACAAAGATATTTATTTACATTTACCAAACCACACGACAGCTAAGGCACAATACTTATTTCTTTATTGCCAAAGAAACTCAAAAGGTCTAGATTATGGCTAACTATTCTGAGTATTGACATTACTTGTCCTTCAAGACTGGAAGAGACACTTCATGGAATAAGTTCCAGAGATGAACATACTGTTTTATAGTAAGTTGACATCTGTGTCATAGAAGAATCTCTACATCTCATCAGAGAAGCTTACAGGAATATCAAAGATTGTCAGGACAATACAGCTACTTTATTGATTTCCATGACCGAAATTGCAAATATTTATGTTTAAATTCAAATATATTGAATATATTTAAAATATATTCAATATATTCTAATATTCACAAGGATGTCCAGTACTATATGTTAGATTTTCTTACACTCACATCAAAAGTTTTGCATATAGAGGGTGCGGCACTACACCTGCAAATGTTACCTTTTCTAAGGGTTAGAAGAAAGTTTTTGGAAAAAAATACAGCAAAGACATCATACTTAAAGCCTTTTTTCCTACCTTTATATTGTTTTGTTTGCATTAAAGCAGAGTTCCCAGCAAAGCTCGAGTGAGAAGTAAATTGGAAATGAGTGTTTGCAGCTACAAATACTTTACTTGAAGTACGTAGAATTTTACTGATTTAGATATAAGATCCTCACTTTTCATTTCTCAGTTACTAGCCGATCTAGAAAATAGTCCGATGTTTGCAGACGACCTAGAGTGTCAAAAACTTCTTATGGAGGCAATGAAGTACCATCTTCTACCAGAAAGACGGTCCATGATGCAGAGTCCTCGAACTAAGCCTAGAAAATCTACAGTAGGGGCACTTTATGCTGTAGGAGGTATGGATGCCACGAAAGGTAAGTTCAGAAATTAATTTAATTGTATTCCTTAATTGTGTAGCAGACATTCAGAGAATATATGACAATTATTTAAAGATATCTGTTAGGAAAAGAGCATTTAGGGATGAAAAAGAGGGAAAAAAAACAATCATAGAACACAATCCTATGTGTTAGATGTTCTTCCTCCTGGCAAGGATCATTATGTTTGCAAATGGCATACATACATCTTGAAATGTAGACTAAAGAAGTTTGATTTAGACTGTGAATTTAAAACTTTGTAAGAATTTGTGCATGTGGTTTGACTTTGAAAATCAGAAGAAAAAATGATACGCAAAGTATTTCAAAACTCATTTAACATTGTTTTAGAACCCTGTGCTGCATTTTTTTAACAAAAGTTAGAAGGCTGGAAAGCATTTTAAAGAGGAGGAAAAGAAAACCAAAAAACATTTCTGAATTATAGAGAACTCTTAGCTAAATCTTATCAATTCTTACAAAGTTTCAGAAGGAAAGATTTGTAATTTTTCATGAGTGCAGCAGTATATGCTTTCCTTTCGGGTTGGTAATGATAAGTTAAATGTTAAAAATGTATTCCAGTTTTTATCATTTGATCTCCACAATTGCAATCAGCTTACAGCTTCACACATCTCACTATTCTGTTTAGTAGGCAGGACATTAAATAATTTTCCACAGGAACCTTAACTTCAAACCCACAACTTGAAGCCAGAGAACTACAATTAGTTTAAAGTCTAGTGACTTGTAGAACAGTATTACTTTTAGCTGTTTGTGTTCACTTTTAATAGAATCACAAAGAAGATAATCCATTTAATGGCTTGCAAAAAGTTGCTGATGACTGATTTTTCCTATATGAGAAAACTTGCAGTGCTACCTTACTATATCTCTGCAATCAAATCAAGTGCAAAAAACACATTCATCGCCATCACAACACAAAAACTATTAATTCCTAGGACAATTCGGAAAAATGAAGTTAAATTGTAACAATTAGTGTAGCTTCAGTAGTGATACCAATTATTTACAAATTATATAAAACAAACAAGAATTCAAGGTAATCTTTAAACTAATTTCTAGCAAAATAAGAATGAAATTTCGTAATAGGTTTTTCTCAGTAAAGGTTATGCAAAGAAAAGGCTATTTCAATCAACATCTGCACTTCCTGTTGGTGCCTCTTTTACTTATGACCTTGGAATAGAGCCAATTGTTTGAACTTTTGCCTTTTGATGGTTAAGAAGAACAGCACTTCCTCTCCTCCCTGCTGTCCTCTACAGCTCTGAGTCATACTTTGAGCCTGTGCTGGATCCTAAGATAAAGGAAACAGGACCTAGGAGACTACAATGCACTGGAAGGACAGCTCTGAGAAGGGAGTAACTACCACCTCTGGCAATAAAACACTTTCTGTGATCAAGAAAACTCTCAGGGAGTGCCAAGTTTGGCTTTGTGCTTATCTCAGGTGCTATATGAAGTCAAATCTCAACTTCAAATGATCAAAAGAAGATCAAAGAGCTACTTTTGGGCTGATATTTTGAAAAATGTGAATGTGCTTAAACCAAATTAACTTTCAAAACCTCCCTTCCAGCCTCCGTAAAAATGACAGCCTACAGGGTATGTACGAAAACATCATATACCATAATGTATTTTTCCTGTTTTTTAGTTAGTGTGAGAGAGAATTCTTTTGAAGCTGAGAACTTTGGGGCACTCACGTATTAGCATAGATTAAATGAGAAGGAATCAAAGCAAAGCACAGAAAACAGACTAACAAAATGGAAAGAACAGTCAAGGAAATGCAGTTGCTAAGAATAAAAGAAGATAGAAAAGTAGGAATAGGAGAATTTATTTCTTTTATTGCAGATGGATTTGGTACTTTCTTTCCCACTCTATGCATCTGGAAAAGTTTGTAGAGGAGACAAAAGCTATCATGAGATAAGCTCTTATTTCACCCAATTTATTGAGCTAGCAAATGATCTCCAGAAGATCTCAAACCAAATGCTACCTTCCTTTCCTGCTTTATTGCATGGTTGTTTTGCTGTTGTAAATCTTTCCTTACCTGCTGACTGCCTCTTGTAATTCTCCAAACACCACTTCTCTAGTCTCAAATCCTAGTCAAGGAACAAGCAGAAAATCAGCTTTGTTTTTCTCATCTGGTTGCCTTCAATTGATCTGAAGCTGAGCTCCAGGGTGCACTGTATGTGCCACTGGCAATTGCCTCTTCTACCTTGGTTGATACTCAGTCATCTCCCCACTGTGCAGAATCAGCTCTCAAAGGACAAATTGTGGCTGCCAAGTGACTGACAGGAGCCAATGCAGGGAAAAGTGTCAGTTCTAACTGGCAGAGAGCTGGGGCCTTAAGACTAGTTGCAGTAAAAACATTACCAGAAGTTCAGTGATCTGAAAAAGATTGAAGATACAGCTTATATATTACAGCAGACAAGCAGTTATTGCAAGGCTGCTGCAAAGGTGAACCTCAGGGAAGCTACCTGTGGGAACCAGGTGTGTACTCACACACAACTCAGTCTTTCTCTTTAGGAGGTATCCATCCTAAAGAGAAAAATAATCCAACTGTTCATGAAGACTCATGGCTAAGTTCTAAGATAGACAGGCACATGGATATATTTTCTGGTTCGATATCACTAATGGCTTAAGCAGAAACATGGTTAATGAGTATATAGTTGTGAGGTACCATATTCATAAGGAATATAAACAAAAAAACTAAACAAACCCACAGAACCCCTACACTGATCCTATTTAAATGAACAACAAATTAAACTTATCTCCACAAATTTTAACTTTAAAACATTTGCAGGCTTTTAATTCTGCATCTTCTTGCCCCTAGTTTGTTCTCATAGATTTGACAATCATATGTACGTATAATTAAAGCACCTTTCTCGCTAGGTTTCCATTTCATAACTGAAGTTCACAGGGAGCCACAGTAAAAGTTCACAAACGGAATTTCAATGTTTTACAATTTAATAATGTTTTAGGCTACACCAATCACTGACTGCTGGATCCTGATCAATTCATGGCTGTCTCATAATCCTTATGTTTTTAACAGGTACCACTACGATTGAAAAATATGACCTTAGGACTAACAGCTGGGTACAAATTGGTACTATGAATGGTAGACGATTACAGTTTGGAGTTGCAGTTATTGACAACAAGCTCTATATTGTGGGAGGAAGAGATGGTCTGAAAACTTCAAACATTGTTGAATGTTTCAACCCTATCACCAAAGCTTGGACTATAATGCCTCCAATGTCCACACACAGACATGGCCTAGGTAAGAGGTCCTCTTTCTTTGTAAATATCTTGCATCACATACAAATGATTTTTCATTGACACAAACACCATTAACATAACTTTGTAAAGCATTTAATAAGATGTGGCAATATTTGTTGAAAAATATCTTGTAAGACAGAGCTGCCTGTTGTCATAATTTTATGGCATTCATAGAGAATGAATAATATGAACAAGAAACCTAGAATTTATTTCTGGAACTATAAAGAAATAAGGACAAGTTTACAGCTGAGGAGACTGCAAGAGAAAGAATATGATGATTTCTGAACGATTTATATATCACAGTTCTTAAGGAAAAGCTGAATTTTCTGAAGTTTACAGAAACATGTATTGCTTGAAATCACTGGTAAATACAAATGACATAGAATAGGGTTTTTTTTTTGTAATCAATAACAGAAAAAGATTGGTGTTGAATTATTTAGTAAGTCTTTGTGGCCTATATCACCTTCTCCACTGGTTGGTGGAGAAAGTAAAGGGTTCTTACCAGCTAGTCTGTAAAATTTATAAAAACAAATACTAGTAAAGAAAGAAGACAAAACAGACCAAATAATTCTCATTAAAGTCTTTATAATTACCAGCTGCAGGGGTATAATTCTACCCAACAAGTAGGTCACAGTGGTAAATTCAAGTGCCCACAGTTAGCCTTCTGTCTGTGCGCCAGGCTGGTTTGCAAAGCTGCCTTACACTTACAACTCCTATTAACTTCAGCATGATTTTGTGGAGAGTTAGCACTTTTGGAAAAATCAGGCCATGTATATTTAGGTCTGAAAAGACAGATTTAGAAAACTTCTAAGCAGCCACATTCAAACATTTTGCCTTACCCAACAAAGGAAGCAAATAGCACCAGCTGCAGCTACCCAAAGAGGAGGCACCAAAGCCCTTCTCTTGGGAGAACAATGACACAGGATACCTCCACAGAAAGCTTTGCAGCTATTGTCAAGTTCACCTTCCTGTGCCTCCAGGACAACAGATACACGGCAGCTCTTGTCCAAAAGTGTGTTCCCCATATACGCATTAAAATGTCATGGTACTTTAGCTGGCAAGGACATCCAGCTACCCACCCACTCAGGCTTTGTGCTGGCAGGACTACAGAGCTTCAGCTGGCTCAGAGTAAGGGGAGGTAGTTGGTATGAGCACATTTTTCATTGCCTGGCTCAATCTTTGTCTTTCTTTAGAAGAATAGAATTGCTTCTTATTTAGGGGTTCAAATTTGTTGAAGAACAAGATCAAGAGAAGCAGAAGAGATAAAAGCCAAAGAAAAGAACATAAGAACTAAAGCAGCTTTCCTCTAACCTCTTGTCAAGAGACAGTGTTTATTCTGAAAGAAAAAAAAAAAGGCGGCTATACATGAATTATTATGTTTATCTTTGTTTATTCTGCCAAATGACAAAGGCAGCTTTTAGATAGTTTAATATCAGGTGAAACTGCTTATCTGTATAAAGGGAATGAAAATAGGAAGTTAATACACTATTGTTTACTGAATTTATTAGATACTGTAATTTGTCCCTCATTCTAACTTTTAAGGAGTAGCAATGCTTGAAGGACCAATGTATGCAGTTGGTGGCCATGATGGATGGAGTTACCTAAACACTGTAGAAAGATGGGACCCACAAGCGCGGCAATGGAATTACGTGGCTAGTATGTCAACCCCTAGGAGCACTGTAGGGGTTGCAGCATTAAATAGCAAGTATGTCAACAGGAAAAACTCTCTTTGGTTTTTCATTTGCTTCCTTCCTTGGAAATACAGTTTCTTAATTTTTCTTTTCAACCTTATAGTAATTAACCACCTCAAGAAAACAGAGAAATACGATGCTTAAAAATAAGGAAGGAAATCTTTTCCTCTGTTGTGCAGTGAATTGTTTTCAAACTTGCAGTCATGTTTTAAACGTATTTCAGTCTTTTTAATTTATAGTAATTTGAAAATGATGTGTCTACCAATTTTACCTAGAATATAACTTAGAGAGATAAGATCAGATGCTTAAAATGTGAAGATATATTTTGAGTTTTTTTAACGATTACTGTGTCTAAGGAAACATCATTCGCAAGACTGTGTACAGAAACAAAGTTCGTTTTACACCTCCTGCATGTGTCTACAACTTTAACATAAAAGTTCACAGTCAAGAAAAATTTTTAAAAGGTTAAAGGTATATGGTACTTTCAATGAAAGGTAGAGAAGTGTAATAACCAGATATGAAATTGAGAAACTTCTTTAAATCTTACCCTACCCAGATTTATTCTAGCCTTCATCTATTGCTTAAATACACTGAGATCATGTGTTCACTGTACATTGGTCTTCCCAACAAGAGTCCCAAAACCTATTTAAACATCCTCCTAAGACACTAAAGCCACACAAGTGCTTTTTCATGGGAACAGGTATGTGCCAATCTGCTGTGTAACCTGTAGTGAACAGCGTGTTACACCTTGTTGTACATTCCTATTTGAAAATAGTTGTATTTCCAATTCATAAATTAATGTCTAGAAGAATTCTCTTTTCCTTCTTCAGCAACATAGTCTGGTGCTGGAAATATGAAAGTCTTTAAAAGGCTCCTGGTTAAGCTGGAAAGCATGGCTTGAACCAACCTTCCATCTTACTGAAATCTTTTGAAAGCTTTTAGGAATGACAGTTTGTAGGGACTGGAACTATTACAGTTTCAGGCAGACAACTGTGTTTATACTGAAACTTTATCACTGGCTTCCCTGTACACTTAAATTCCAGGGAAATAGAAAGATAAAGAGCAGAAACAAAGATGTCAGCAAACAGATATTTGCAAATGCAAAGCTTCACAATACAAGTCAGAGTTTTGCATTCAAAGATGGCATGCTTGTAACCATTAACTCAGAAGTCCAAGAGAGGCAGGTCTGCCTGTTGCATCTCAGAGGAAATGTTCTCAGCATAAACTTCACCAGAAACTCCTCTTGGTACCTTCCACAGCAACATGCAGGAAACTGCTTTGTCAAAGAGGAAATCCAGCCTGATCCTGACTGTTCTCAATCACTCTCAATACAAGCTGTCTCCAGCCTGGCTTAAATCATGTCTGTTAGTCTAGTGATGTAATTTCTGGCATACCAGGGGAAGCTGAGATCAAACGTCCATCATTCAGTGCTACTGCTGCAGCCTAACCAAGCAGAATGCTTCTCCTTTTCCTGTTTCCCTAAGTCACAACGCATTTTTTTTTTAATTGAACCCCACCAGAAAAGACTTTTAAGTCTCTGTGAAGCAACACTTTTTGACCAATAAATAGTCCATTGAAAACATCAGTCAATAATGGTGTGCTTGTTGGATTCTTTTCCTTAGAGAATGAAAAACACAACCGTGTTTCCAGACATACTATGGAAAACAAAAAAAATCCAACCAATGTGTTTGTATATACAACGATTTCCTCTTTCTGTGAAAGCTGCGTAAACAAGTAGTCTGTATCTAATGCCGTGATGTGAAAACTAATCAAGTCCTCAAGTGTTGTATGGGTCAAGCAACAAACTGCACAACCAAATCCAAGTCTGTCTTCCATTCACAAACATTAGGAGAGAGAGCGAGAAATTTTGCATTATTGTGATAGTGGTCAAGGATTCTCTAGTTAAATTATACATCAGAGCAGTCTAAAAATGTTCCCAGTCGCTGGAGAAAAACAGGCACTTCTCAAGCCAAATTCAACTGATCTGTGTAAGGTCACTTTGGACAAGTCCTCATATTCCCTCGGTCTCAAGTTGCACTAAATAAATTCAATCTCATGGCAGTAAGGACACCCAGGATTGGAAAGGAACCTGAACAATTGGCACACTCGACATCTAAACTCACCTGGATCTGTTCCTACATGGACTGCCCTGGGTGATCCTGCTCTGGCAGGGGGATTAGACTTATCTCCAGAGATCCCTTCCAACCCCTACTATTCTACGATTCTATGAAACCTGTCTGCGCATTCACACAGGCATACTGTCCTAGTCCAACAGAATCCAAGTCAGCATGAAATACAAAAGAAATTCAGGCTTTGCAAAATTCATTGACGAAAAGCCACAAACCCCTCAATGCTGCTTGCTGTGGATTTCTACCATTTACTCTTACATGTCTCAACATCAGCTGTTTTAAATCTCCAGTTGGTCGCTAAGTGCCTTCAGGCTGAACAGACAAGACGACATACCTCTGTGGTAACTTCTGTCCAGCACTTTCTTAAATACAAACATTGAGGCAAATATATTTCATGAATTGTTGGCATAGGTTTTTGATATAGAATGATATTGTTGATGTTCTTATACATACTAATGGTATAGGAAAAATACTTAATGTGATACTAAGATGTCAAATGCTCCATAAGCCTGTCATAGGGAATACTACCCATATGCTTCAAACATAAATAGCATCTTTCAATTAAACACTGTATATAGCTCGCATTTAAAGAAGCTGTCATGCATTTTAATTTTCATTTTCATATGTGATTGCTTGAAAATACACTCTGCAAATGAAGACTGTAACTCCTTGTCATATAGTACGCGAAGCCCTAAAAAAAAGTTGCAGAGTGTAGCTGTCAGATGGGCATCATGATTATTTTAAAGTGGTTTGAATGAAATGAAATAAAATTCCTATTAAAATGAGAGGCTAAAAACTGAAATTGTTTGCCTTCTGTGGGTAATTATCCCAGACTCTATGCTGTCGGTGGACGAGATGGGAGCTCCTGCTTAAAATCAATGGAATGTTTTGATCCACACACAAACAAGTGGAGCATATGTGCCTCGATGTCCAAGAGAAGAGGCGGGGTTGGTGTGGCAACATACAACGGCTTTTTATATGCTGTGGGAGGTCACGATGCACCTGCTTCCAACCACTGCTCTCGACTTTCCGACTGTGTAGAAAGGTAAGGAAGTTTCATTTTCTTTTTCTTTTTTTTTTTTTTTATAAAATAATTTCTAGTAGCAACGGAAATCTCTTCACAATTAGAATGTTATGGCTGCAAAATATATTATGCTTTTTAAAATACAATTTTGAGCAGAATAACTGAATGTTCTTGTGATAATAATTAACCATCAGAAGCAAATTCCTCCCACATCCCCCTTCTCTTTGAGCTGCCCAGGAGACAGGTAAAGAAAAGTAAGACAAATTCAACACGTGACCTTTCTATTTCTCAAGTGCCAAAGCCCACGTTTGGGCTACTTGTGTCATATATTGTAGGACATAAATACTTCTCGGCTGTGTTTTCTGCCAATAATTTGGCTGATATTGATGAAAAGGTTAAAAATGTAATAAATATCACATACTCAAACAGGCAGTAGTCACTGCACAGGTATTTCTGATGGAGGACTGATAGAAAGAGGCTAATTTCTGTAAGAAATTGTGTTGCTATAGAAAATCAGGCTAAGACATATGCTGAGGGTCTGATTTAGCAAGCTCCCCTCCAAAAGTAAACATGCACCAAAGCAAACTACTTGAGCTTGAATTCACACTTAAAAACTAATTAGTGCAGTAGCACATTAGCCTAATGATACAACCCTAAGCAGTGATATCCTGGATTTGCATTCATTTCTCAAAGATGAAGATTGTTTATCTGATTCTTAATTAACCCCATTTTCATTGTCCACTGGTGAGGACAGTTCTAAAGAAAATGCAAATTCTGGTCCTTTCTTTTGCAAAAACAGAAGTATTGGGTGTCAAAGGTTGCTTTGCCACTGTGGTGGCATGTGGCACAGTGTAGGAGGACGAGAGAACACTTGAACCCTGAGTGAAAAGGGACCAGATTGAGTAGGGACAACTCCCTTGGCCATTAACAAATGTATAGGTTGACATTGTTGTGTCGCTGGGGGACAAGAAAGGAAAGCTGAGCAAGTATTCAACTCCTTGCTGTGAATGGCAATGGCTTAGTTTTGTTCTCAGGTGGTATAAAGCTAGAATTCACTTGAAGTTATATTGGAAATATTGTATGTACTGAAAATGCAATAATTAGTGATGTAAAGTACTGCTGGGCATTTTGTGTTACAAAACTTTTATCAGCTGTACGAGATATTTAACTTCTTTTACAGTGAAATTTTCTGATAACATTAGTTCTGACAAAAAAGGGAAAAAAGTCTTTACGGAGAAAGAAAAAATATATTTACATTAACTTTTCTGAGTGAACAGATGGCCATGATATCATTTCCTCGGGCCTGATTTATATTTAAAAATGCATTGATTGTTTAATCTGAGAGAGATGGAGAGACTATAATCAAAAAGTGAAAATACTGGTATTTTTCCTGTCCTTGAAGACCCCTCTAGTGGCTAAATTAAGTATTTTCTCATCCTATCCATAATTCTTTCTACTAGTCCATGATGCAAAATGAACTACAATATAAAAGTAAATAAGAAAATATCAGTAACTTAAATTGTACTTCTAGAATGTGTTGTTTTTTTCCCTAAACTTTATCACAAAACATCCTAGGTATGATCCTAAAACAGATGCTTGGACAACAGTGGCCCCCTTGAGCGTACCTCGGGATGCTGTTGGAATTTGTCCTCTGGGGGACAGATTATATGCTGTTGGGGGTTATGATGGCCATACTTATCTGGACACCGTGGAGTCCTATGATGCTCAAAATAACGAGTGGACAGAGGTAACAGGAAGAACTGCTTGATACTTAATAGGATTTCTTCCTGCAGATAGGAAGAATCCTGTCCAAATGAGGGACAAATCAAAAATGATTATGTTGAAAAATTATCACTGGCTTTGTGAAAGATTATATATTAGGATGTAGGTAGGTTTGTATAAACAACTGGTTGCCTTTCTTCTGAAATAACAGTACCAAATTTTTTTAGACTAAATTGTAGAGAGGGCACGGGCAAGTGAACCAAGTCATTTTGTGCTTGAAGCGCTCGTTTGCTGTTAGAGCTGGCATTTGTTTGTCAGCAATGCCCTCTACTGGGGCAGTTCCAAGTTCTTGTGTTTATGACCATCACCATTGAGACTAACAGAAAATGTTGAAAACTGTCAAGGTCCTTTTGTAGCTACACAGCCGTCGTTTTTGGAACATAACATATAACGGTTTTTTTTACAAAAGTTAAGCATAACACCAACCTGCATTCCTGTAACTACTCAGCAGCTGCTAAAGACTTTTCCCTCAAAGCCAAATTCTGGTTTTAGAGTTGTAGTTAAATCTAATGTTTGTGGGATTTTTTTAGCAGTTAATTAGTCTGAATAAACAAATTGCCTTCATTTTAATCTGCAAGTAATTTTTTTCTAGTCCTAGCTATAGAAGTCTACTAAAAATGTTTCCTCCTTTTTCTTTTTTATTTTCTTTTTCCTTCTTTTAGGAAGTTCCTGTCAATATTGGAAGGGCTGGAGCATGTGTTGTTGTTGTCAAGTTGCCCTGAGGACTATAAATATTGTGAATCTAAATTGAGTGGAGTTTCATGAAGACTGAGTCAGGAAGATAAGAAATATTTCCAGAAAACAGTACAGACTATACACATCTTTGCAGTTCTCCAGTATACAGAATACTTATCACTGAGCCATTATGCTATTAGAGCACAAAGGTGTCTTCCCGCACTACAAAAATCAGAGAACTTTGCATAAATGAATTATTTTATTATGCCTAAATACATAAAAATTCAACAATATGTTTAAAAGGTTCCAGTTTGTTACAAAAGTCTCTCTGTTATTTATAAAATGCAGCAGTAAAGTGTTAAAGAGGTGTATAAGATTTCATAGACTTTTTTCTTTTCTATGTTGGCAGTAATGCTGATGTTTACAAAGAGTTTTTATATTTTAAGTAAAACATACAAGAGAAACACCTTCAACAAGAGAACTAACTACACAGAAGGAAATATTTGCCTGCAAATATCGCTGGCACCAGAATGTTCTCTGCGGAATTAACTTCATTTCTATATTCAGAAATTAAATTCCTAAATAAACTTTGAAATCAAGTCAGAGAAGCATGGAGTTTGGTTGCTCTTCAACCTCCAATATTGCTAGTACTGTTACAGAATACCCATTTTTAGCAGTATATTAAATTGAATAGTGCAAGTTAAAAGATAGTGGAGTAAGGTATCTTTGTGTCATGAAGTATGTGCCAACAGCAAGAAATCTCTTTTGTCAAAACACAATGCTAATAGAATTTTCACAGTACGTAGATACGTGATATTTTAATGCTGATCACTGTGTCAGGTTATTCATGGATTTGTCTTTGCCCACTAACCATCTGTCAGTATGTGTTAAACTAATTTGACTATTCGTAGGATAATCACCATGTATTAAATTTTAAAACTATCATATAATTAAATTCCTTGAATATAATCTACAAAATGAAAATTTTATATCATATTGATATGACAACCTTTGACCTCAGCTGAAGATTACCAGCTTTCTTTCTTGTACGGTAGAAATACGGTATGCAAAAACCCACATCCCCTCTATAACGTTATATCCCATTTATATAGGCATGTTTACATTTTATTTGATATTAAGGGAATACTAAGGAACAAGAGCAAACGCAAAAAGAATCACCCGAAAGCAGCACATAATATTCCACGTGCATGATATTTTCTTTTTGTGTGCCAATTTTTAATTAAGGTATTGATTTTTCATATTAATTTCTTTTTTTTAATATAATTTCAAATGCTGAAAGTGTATTTTAGAAAAACAATGTAAGATATTCTATGCTGTAAAGCACAATATATGGACAGTATCTACTTCAGCACCTGTTATGTTGTTGCTTTGTCAGTATCAGAGAAGAAAATTCTCTGAATATGTAGACTCTTTCCTGATAGAATATGGTGTTTTCAGGATTCAGCAATATGCTATTTAAAAAAAATTTGTAGTATTAATCCTATTGAATGCTTCTAATGATGAAATCTAATGAGCATATTTATAAAAAGAAAAACATTTTTAACTTTAAAAAAATAATTATGTTTATATATAGCATGCTACATTCAAATAAAGTTTACTTTCCTGCTAAACAATTTTTGTCTAACAACTTTGTGGGGTTTATATGTTTTCAAGAACTGAAAACACAGAAGTATGAATCTCGTTTTTGTAACTCTAAAAGAAAAGATCCTATCTTAATATTCTTACTGCATCTGATCCACAAAACCTATAATTTACCTTCCTTCTAGCTTTTCTTTTTAGATAAAATTGATCTTTTTTCTTTGAGTTAAAAACACGTGTCACTGTTGTCATGTCAGGATATCCTTTCTGTGAAAGAGGCTCACATCTCCCAGCTTTTGGCAACCCGAGAAAATACACTACTAAGATTCCACTTCTATATCAACACACAAATCTCTTGCTAGCTTGGTGGACCAGGAAACAAACTTTATTTCCTCACTATTTTCATTTTGCACCTATTTTGTGTTGTTTTTTTTCGCTTCTCCAAAAACTCGCCTGGAAATCTAAAATGACATGAAGAGCCAAGCATATGGAGAACAAATCCTAAACCAGCTAGTGGGTCATGAGTTAATGTATTCACATCAGAGGAGGAAAGTATTTTTATTTTCCACCAAATCAATAAACTGGAACAAATACAAACGGGGTAACCACAAGGCTTGACAATGAATTTGCATCATAAGACATTTAGGAATATGAGGTTGTTGTTAATTTTCTCTCTTTGTATTATAAAGAGCCTAACAACCTACCTCAAACGTCTTTCATTTGAGCAAACATTAGATTTTCAACATTAACAAAGAAAATACTAATATTTTTGCCCTATTCATTGCCATCCCTGTTTTGGTGATGTAAGCACCGTGTGCATTTTTTTTATACAAGTAAAAACTTGTGAGAATCAGAGGGAGAGAATCACTATCATTTATTGTTCAGGTTCTAAATCATGCTTTCCCCATGTTCTCCAGTAACCAGTATAACCTCATTTATTCTACCCTTGTTTGGAAAGCCCTGATATTGAATGCCCGTTTTTAAATCTCTAAAATACAGATTTTACAAACATTGGGAAACTAATGTCAAGATATGTACAAGGGGCACATCAGAACTGACATCAATAAACTGCCAATACCAACGGGTGTGTTTTCACATGGCCTTTGCATTGAATTTGAAGTTTGCTTGGGGTAAAAAAAGGTACATAGCCTCAAGTGAGAGAAAGTAGCCATGGGTCCCTAGGCTAGCAGAGTGGTTTATGACATATAAAGTCATATCTAAAAACTGTATCACATCTAGAGTAAGAAAAGAAAAGAAAGACTTGATCATGAAGAGGTCAGGTTGGAAGAAAAGCCAACTGTGGTCAAGTACCTTAATGTAAACACACAGGACAGGCCTTTAAGAGTCACTTGGCTGGCAAATGTCATGACTGCAGAAATGACCATACCCCTGCCTTTGTTCCTTCCTTCAGCTTGCAAATTTTGTTAAATGCTCTATCAGTAAAAAAGGCCTGAGATGCTTAGAAAAAAACAACTAGATATGAACAATCCCCTTAAATATATCTTTCTATGTGTTGTTGTTTCCACAGTTTATTAAAGACTCAAGAAGAGTACTAGAAGAAAATTACACTTTCTGTATTTCTTTACCTTTCTCTAAAGAAATTGTGTCATGAGGTTTGTTTATTAAAAAAAAAAAAAAATCACATTAGAAAGAAAAACATAGCATTCTTTTAGCTTGCAGCATGCAGCTATGCTTATCAAACAAAGTTAGTAGCTCTTCCTACCATAAACCACAATTACTGAGGCAGAGCATGTGAATATTTGCATGTGTGTGTTGAGCTGGTCTACTAATTTCTATTGCAAGGCTATGGTAACTAGCACACTTTTTACTTAAGTTTCAGGGCCTATCTTGTTATAGAAACAACATGAAGATAAATATAAGGGGAAATGGGAAGAGATGGAAGGGTACGAATCAGAGAAAAGGAAGAGAGCAATCTGACTGCAACCTTATAAATTTAAGCCGTTAGCTTGGAGAAGAATGTATTTAAAAACTGCATGTGGAGAACTAATTTTGCAAGTCCTGCTTCTTGAGTGAAAACTGAGACCTCAATCTCTGTCTGAAGAGGTGGTGCAGAGACATCTGCTATTAAGGTGCCATGGAAAGCAGAAGCGATGAAGGATCTGTTTCTTTACATGCTACTTTAATGTGCAATTGTGCAGGTGGGAATCAGGCTGTGAACAGTCTGGCAGCCCTGCTTGGAGCTGTTGATATGAAAGTTCATTTCAACTTGTAGAGAGTAAGAGGAACGTCACACACTTGCATTCTGAATTAATTTGAAAAGAATCTATTTTAGGTGAAATGGTGACAGGAATTATTATGAGATTAAAATCGAAATGCTAGAAAACATCAAAATAAAATTTGAGAAGATACTTGAATTTAAGCAATAAAATGGAACAAATGTATTTTCTAGAAAAAATAGTTCCTCAGTGTTTTTAGTACAAAAGTTCAGTTTATTTTTTTTTTCTTCCATATTATTAGTACAGCAGTGAAAAATCATGTGAAAAGGAACCAGCAATTCACAAAAGGAAACTGGACACCTAACAGGAAGGTAGAAGAAAAGCAAAGTGGAGAGAGTTCAGAGATATTTAGACATTATTAGGTGAGAGGAAATGCTAGAGAGATTCTCTGATGAGGTGTCATCCCTTCACATTTCCTCTTTCCCTCCAAACATGAGTAGGTGCAATAGTTATGGAGCATCTTTGCTTATGAGTTTACCCTGACAGCTGCACGCACAGCTGGCTCGCTTGAAAGTGTGAGGAGGAGCCATCGTCTCTTATCTCTGACCTTGTACTGCTCTGTGCTTTTTATTACGACTCCTGCTGGCAGAATGATTATGATTTGTGTTACTCCTTGTTTGCCCAAATCACTGTGTTTTCTTTCTTTTCAAGCCCTGACCTTTAAATCACCATTTTCCTATTTTGACTGGGTGACAATCTCTACATTAAGTGGACCAGCAAAGATATTTTATATTATGTAACATATGGGAAGCAGGGATACCAATTACCCCATAAAATCAATTCTGGGAAAGACTGAAGGGTCACCTTAACCATGATCGTGTCTCTATCTACCAGTAGGAGATATTTAGGCAAAGAACGTAAGAAGCAACTAACCCAGAAAAACCCCTTCCATTCCTTTAGCAATGTTACTTTCAGAAATGTAAGTGCATTACTGGAGCATTCATCTTCCCACCACACCTACAAGGCAGGAAAGCAGTACTATAGCTATTTACAACTCTCACAGAAAAATATAAATTATTTCCCTGATGCCATAGTAGAAAAAATACATTCAGGGAAGGACTTAGACCCAATTATTTCAACACCCAGATAAGTTAATAGGCTAGTCTGTTTTGGACTATCCCCACTAAGCCAACAAGGTTCAGAGAAATTTGAAGCTTATTTGAGCTCCCTACTCAGCTACCTCCTGCTGCCGCCTTCTCTTTTATTCTGCCTTCTTTGTTAAGGAACTTAGAAAAACAGCTTCTCTATAGTACATGCTGAATTGGTTGAAACCCCCCATATTTTAACGTGAAAAGAGGCAACTTGTTACGCACGCCTGGAAGGAACGTCCAGGGTAATCTCCTCAAAGGGAATAAATGAAGTGTCCTGTGAAGCTAATTCTAGCTCTCATATTTCTGTACATGGTTATCACAAAATGTAATTTCTTTACTTTCCATGTGAATCTAGACTCATTCAGAGATGGGGTGCATGATGCTAAAAACCTGAGCTTCATTGACTCCTTAAAACCGAAATAAACTCATTTCCTTTGTTCATGGACATCGCAAAAATTGCATGCTGAATAAACGGCAATGAATTTATTTGTACGTTTCAGCAGGGGTTCTTCCCATTAGACAATTTAATTTTATTGATTAGAATTAATTTCTGAAGAAATTGGACTCATCTTATGTAACAGTCACCACTGACATAGTACTTTTAAGAGGTTGTATTCTAAGAGTAGCTGCAGCTGATATTCAAGTCTCATCTCTTATTCCCTATCTCCTTTAACAAAGAAAGGGGGAAATTTTATCAAAACAGAAATCCTTTCACTGCCACGTCCCCTCAGAAACATGAAGATCTGCTTTTTTTTATTCCCCACTATATTCTTTTTGTCTTTACAATCAATACTGACTTCGTCTCTTACTAAAGAAATCTGACAGCAAAATGCTACATTCAACCATTCCTCTTCTTCAATAAAGCCCCGCTGCATCATTCACACAGAGTCATTAGGGGTTACGCAACTTTTTTTTCCTTATGTCCCCATCCCTGAGGACTTTTTTTCCCCCCATGGCAATTCTACATGCACAAAAAAAAATTAAAACCGTTCTCTTGTACAAGAATAATCATGTTGATGGAGGCTATGGAAGAAGATGGTACTAACTTCACGTTATCAAGATTTTCACAAGTCAATTACATATAATTAAGAAAAAAATGTATCTGTCACTTATTGGTTGGATAGCTCCCCTGGGAAACACTGTCCAGGAACGATCTTTAAAATACGATATTTTAAGTATGAATTAATATTTTATACTTACAAATAGAGAAACTATATCTGAAAGTGTATTTGCATATTACTCCAGCAGGAAGTTTAATACAAGACACTTTCAATTCCACTTGTCCTTTTTGGTGAGAATATTAATCTCTTTTAAACAAACTCAATGTCCAAAATAGTCTCCAATTACAGGAATTGTTAAGAAAATACCCTAAGGTTTAGTCCAAATTATTTTTGTATTTTGAAAGTTACAGAAAGTGCGAACTAGGACAATATCTGGGAAGATTGTGTGAGATAGATTGGATACAAACCTAAAATACCGTCTAGGTGACTGCAAGAATATTGGCTTTTTAAGGCAGGATTTCTCTATCTTATATTTACTCTGTTACCCCTTCCTGTGTCTGTAATTTAGGTGGCATTCCCTGATGCACTGGAGAGACAGCCTCTCACATTCTCTTCTTCATTAGATGTAGGTAGAAAAATATATAGAAAAGAGAAACAAGCACATACCTTGGTACACAGACAAAATAATAAATCAGAGTGCTTTGAACTGTCAGATGACAGATCGACACTCTGCTAGCAGATTATTGCTTTATCTTCTTTCCAAAGGTAAACTTGGTAAAATATGACTGTTCCTTTCCCTGAATAAATTTCACAACAGAATTTGAGTAAATTCTAGTAAATCACAACAACTAGTAGAAGTCACAACCATCAACTGAATGTCATCTAACTTAAACTGTAGTTATCTGAAATTGAAATGTCCTCTATTCTGATTCCTCTGAGTGAAGTAGCCTTCAGAAAAATTATATCACTGGTAGAAACATGTATTATCAAAATAACACACCTGTAAGGCTTTTGTCTCTAAGTTTTTTCTTTTCTTCTACAAATATACCTTTCTACTGAACTTTAAAATTTCTTATGTGTATTGTTTTCAGATTTTCTGCGTGTGAGGCTACCTGAAGTAATTTATTTGTATGTTTTGCCTTTGGTTTTTTTTTGTTTTTTTTTCCTTGGTTTTCTATAACCCCTCCAATTTATGTGCACTTATAAAGCCGCTACCCTTTGGCCACATCATTTGCAACCTTTAAAGCATCATAAGCATCTCTCTGTTTTATTACAAAATAGATTATTACAAAAATATTGCAATACTCCCGTAATATATTGCCAGATATATAGCCTAAAAAATATTTTGTAATAGTAAAAGCAATTAAGAAAACATGAAGAAAAACAACATAGGCAAAACCAGAGTGTAACTTCATTTCTTGCACAAAGCAGTTCCACTAAACCACAATCTCAACTGATCAGTGCTAGATCTCTTAAAACTGCAGAAATCAAGGATTGAATAGCCTACATGTAAAGCTTATAGGAATTTTGCCAGCATTTCCTCAATCTGTGCACTAACCAGATCTTTTTTGTCAGCCAGGTCACACACACTTCATTTTCTACATAGGATTTTCTCATTGTGAATTTCCTTAGAGTGACTTGGTACTTGTCAGCGACTATTTCAGTTAGAGAAGACATGAATCTGCTAAATCCAGACCCACTTCTTAATAATCCGAGTCCTCTTACTCAGCAAATGGGATACAAGTTTGGTCATGATCTAGTCCTTGATAAGTCAGGTATTGAACAGTGAAGTGCTCACTGTTTGAGTGAGACCTTTGCAGCTCATGAACTCCGTTTAGGCTTCAGAGTTTGCAGTACAGGGTTTGCTCAGGAGATGGTGCTGTGTGACAATTTTTAGAGAATTCTGGCTCTAGCTATGAGGCTACCTTGGAGAAATATTTATCCATTAAATATAAATAAACTCATTCCTATTTCATAATCTCAAGAACCTACTCCATTTCTTAGCGAAGCTGTCTTCCATTCCTACGCTTCCACTATGTGCACGAAAACACATGCTGCTGACCTCTTAAGAGCAAGTTTGGAATAAAAGTTGGAACAAAGCACCTTCTGTAAATACTTCCAATGCAACAGTTGGTGTCTCTGGCCCTGTACATTTCCTGAGGTTTTGGCACACTGAAAACAGTGTGTGTTTTTTCTTTGCCCGAGTACAAACCATGAAAACGATCTCTTCAGTTGCAAAGGCTCAACATGAAAAGCCAGTGACAAATGGACAGACTGATGAGGAGAAGCCTGTATTTTCCAGTTAGCCCAACAGCCCTTACCAGTTAGCAGTCAGCCCATCTCACTGTTCCCTGACATAACCCACGCATATTGCAGATGCAGTCCCTGAGATGGGGGATAATCTACATATCACTGTCTTTTCTAAAAGGGACATGGTTTCTAAGCAAATCCATAGATATGAAGACCATAAATATAATAGAAAATATTTTTTCTTCTGCTTCCCCATTTTTCATACTAGGAGAGCCATGAACATGGGATAGAAATAAATACAATGTTCTTTGTGTATAAAGACTTCAAACAACCCAAAAGTTTTTTCCTATAGTGTATAAACCAAAGCATTATCCCTCTTTCATAACAGCGAGGAGAGGGACTGCTTTCAGATTGGGGATGTAACTTTTCTGGGATTTTTCAGCAGTCTCGTCTCATCTTACCTCTCTGTAAAGCTTCTGAGCTGCAACTTGCTTTTATATACACAAATTATTCCCCCCATCACCTCGAATTAATACACAATTAATTCAATATTACTTCTGGAATTCATAAAGAGGTTTTGAAGTACAACATTAAAAAAAAACCAACAGAACAAAAGAGTTCAAATTTTAATTTTTTTTCAGAAAATAGAGACTAGTTTAGAATCAGCTTTATACGATTAAGACAGCTCTAAATAATAATAATTTAAAAAAAAATGTTGGGGAAAGGGAAGTAGAACACTTGAAAACAACCTTTCCTCTGCCATACTTTATTCAAAGGGATACCTGTTCATTACTGACTGACTTGTTCTATCAACTCAGGGTAAGTCTGAGCTTAGAGATTCTTGACTAAGCCCTCTTCAGGTAAATTAAAACATCACAAGTGTATTGATAATCTGCTATGAATTGCCTATATTATGTGGCAAAGTTTGCTTTTGTGGTTTTTTAGGATACTCACACACACACACCGCCTCAAAGACATTGCCTTAATAGTTACAACTGAGGGACAAAAGACACCCCGAAAGGTTTTATTTCTGGAGTACAAGTAGTAGAGATAGAAAGAGATGCAAAAATCCAAACGGATTCAATGCCTCAGCTTCCCAAATAGCTCGGTTTCCGATCGGTCTCTTTTAAAATCTGGAGCTAATACTTGGATGCAACAGTCTCAGTGGCTGTCTTGCCCTCCTTCCCTCTCATCACCAAGCAGAAGCTTCCAATTTCCTCCAGAAGTTGGAAGCATCATTCCCCTAGAGAACAGCTGGGCTATTCTACCCATTACCTGCTCTTGTATTCTCACAGGCTCCTTAAAAACAAATACCCTGCTCTCAAATTCCCCAAATCTCTACATGCAACTGCGTGGCTTCCATACCTTTGAGTTTTTCCTTTTAAAGATTTAGCTGAATGGTTACATGATAGTGTTTACATGTAAAAATTACACAATTTAAACTAATGTCAGTTGTCAAGAAAGCCATCCAAGCAGGAACAGTTTTAATTTCAAGCATTGAAATGTAAGTTAATCTTTCTTAAAATAAAGATAAAATCAGCACTTCTAGATGAAAAAAAAGCGCCTATGTGTACAGCTACTGAACAGCAGATGATAATTGAAAAACCACATTCTGCCCAAGACATTTCTGATAAGAATTGATTATCAAAGACCTCATTAGTTTCTTTCACTCTACACTGTTTGTATTGAACAATAGTAAATAAAAAGTCTTGTGATGATTGTGTCTTTACAGCTTTAAGTATTACACTGATACTCAGAAAAACATGTGCTCGTCAGATTCGCGGTTGGGAAAAACGGTTTGTCACATAAAGAAAAATTCATTTTAATCACACTCAGTAATCAGATTCTTTTGTGAAAAAAAAGGGGCCTGCAGCTGCTAGATGGAATCAAACACACTTTAAAAATAAAGAAAAATCACTGTGGCATGTTTTTCCCAAGCGATGTTGTACACACCTCATTAACAGTATTCTATAGAAATGGGAAAGATTGGAGAGAATAGGTCAGGAGCCAAAACAGACACTGAAGTGTAGGAAAAAAAACACCACCAAAAAAACCCCACAACAAAACCCCAAAAACTAGAGGGAACAGATTAGAAGAACTGAGGAACCTCTCAAACTCTATTGAGGCTTTTAAATACAATAAAATACAACACAAAAATCTCATCTGATAATTTACTATGCTGAAGTAAAAGGACCATGAAGCAAGGCAGAAGCAATGAAGCTACAAGAGTATTCAAGACTCTTTGTTACAGACCTTTCCCCCCTCTTTTCTGTCTGCCAACTAAATATTTGTTGGATCAGAAAGCAGTGTGGTGTTTGGAATCTGTTTCGCTCTGTACTTAGCATCTTAGAGCTGAAAATTGTATATATATTTGTATTTCAATTATTTGGCTCGGAGACAGTAAAAGAGTTAAAATTCATAGTGATTCAATGCCGAGAGGTTTTCATTTCATTTAGCAATAGAGGATTTAAGGGCCTTAACTGATTCTTGGTTAAAAACAATAAAATCCAAAATGTGGTGTTTTCTTGAAATTTAAACATCAGCCTCAGCTTTTGTGAATTCCACTTTACATAGACTTTATTTGTCTGTTATCTCCTTGCATTTGCTCTCTTTTGTTCACAGTCAAGCTTTTTTTTTTTTTTTTTTTTCTTCACTAGGTTGTCATCATAAAGCCCTTATAATTCTCTCAGGACTGTCAAGTTTTTTTCAGCCCTCAAGAGACAGATATAAGGCAAGTTCCACTACATATGTTGGCATCTTGTCATAAGTGTACTGTAGGTAGAGATGAAAGTAAACTTTTGCTACAGTTATTTCAGGAATATTGTTTGGAAACCGGTTCAATAATTGTCACTCTCTTGAAAGGTTTATAGTCCAATAATTTATTTATATAACTTTTTTTTCTACGATTATTATTCTTTAAAACAAAGTCTTCCTAGGAAAACAACCTTGAAATGTCTTTATGTAGTCTGATCATTTATTTTCCCCTCACACTCACTACGGAGGCAACCCACTTTTTTTTCCACATAGTACATGTTCCTATTATCTCCAAACGATTGAAAAAAAGGCATTAAAGTAAATAAACGTACAAGAGAAGCATTTGTTATCAGCCCCACAGTATCTTACAGCCAGTCTTGACCAATAGAGCACATTTTAAAGAAAGATAAAAAGTTAACTAGGAATCCATCCATTGCCTATTTGTTTCTAAATGTACTGAAGAGCTAGAGAGTTTATTCTCAAATTTGCATTCATGAACAGACACTTGTCAGAGGATTAAATGCAGGATTTTGTGCAATTGGGCTCGGATAGTGATTGATAGTTACAAGTAACAAGCTGTTGATTTGAGTGTGCAACTAACTTCTTGTTTTTCAGATACCAGAGTTACAGGCTTCCAGAGGAAACTGTAGAGTGCATCAGAATAATAATAATAAAAAAAAAAAAATCAAACAAAAAAACCCGCATCTCCCCCAACTAGTCTGTAATAAAACACTACATTCAAAACCTTTCCCTATTATTTCCCAGGTGCACATTTTGGACATGCAACATCAAATACTGCACTTGAGCACAATGAATGAGCAACAGAGCACTATGATAACTGTAATGCCTCCAAAGGGAAATAGAAAGCAGCTTCTTAAAAGCAACAGTTAAAAGCATTTTTTTTTATACTTTACGTATTGCTAGAATCAGGATTTAAAGGGGCAACACAAGGATCTAAAAGTGATTTGCAAATTAAAACATACCTTCTGTGTGATATATTAAAAGTTTCTCTTTTCCACTGTTAAAAGTTCATTTGCTCTTCTATTAGAAACTGCTGCTAAGTGAAATAAATGCAGCCTCCATGGTTCATGAAGAAATAAATATTATACAGACACTATGCCTTATTCTTTTGGTAAACATTTCATTTTCTGTTTCATCACCTATAAAAAGTACAGATGCACTTCATAAAACAGTAACTTAATTTTAAAATAAGTTACCTGGCAGGTATGTGTTCTGAGACGGTGACTTTTTTGTTTTTCCTTCTACTGCCAGCCCCATCTCTAGACATTGCGGTAGTTAAATAAAGAATTTGCTTATTTAATAAGTTTATTTCTCAGTTTTTCAAAACCTAAATCACTAAGAAGGTAAATATGTTATTCCTATGACTGGAATTCATTACAGATGAAAACTCTGTCCCTTATCTAAGCAGATGTGTGTCTTGTTTCCAGGTTTGAGATAGGTGTGAATTGTAGCTGTTAATTATAACCAATACTAAAATGTGTCATCTTTATTTCTGTAAAAAAGTTATCTCCCTATTTCTGTATAGATGAGCTGATAGGAATAGGAGAGGGTTGTCTGTTTTCTGTGGTTGCAAACCTCAGTCATTACAGCTGGGGTCTTGTGTTGTCCTTGCGTGGGGTGCAGGCTAATTCTTTAGTCAAAGAGCTGTATTTTTTGTTATTACACAAGGAAAATACGCAAATTTAGTGTCTTTCTGAAATTACAGGTCAACTTAGGAAAACTTGACATACTTACTAGTTTCATATTGGTGCTTTTGACTATAAACTGAAACAAGTAGAGCTCAACGAACATGGAAGTTTCTGACTGAACCGAAACCAACTCTTAAACAAAAGCACTTTTCTTTAAAATGGTCATGTGTAAAGTACATACCCAAAATGTATGTATTTGGTGGCATTTCCAGCATTTACCTCATGAAAATTGAGCATATGTTAAGACAATGAGCTTTTCTGCCCCTAACCATGAGAAATTAAGTCAACACAATCACTATTCCAGCAGCAGTGTTAAGAGACCTGCTGTTTTTACGAGACACCACACCACTAAAACTATTGTTAAAAATAATGATGTGTATGAGAGATGAGACAGAATGAAGGAAAAAGGGAGGAATCAATAAAACAAAATTAATGAACTGAAAGAAATGCACTCCAGATGACAAATTACCTGTATAATGTATATATACATATCCATACGTGTTATAGTATAGGGAAGTGACTACATGGCACATTTTACACTCTACCATGAATGTTTGTTCTTTATTCTATTTACTACTCCAATATTTTATAATCTCAGCATTTCTCTGCCATAATTTCCTCCTCTTGTAGTGAATTTTGAACACTCTTCTGAGCTAAACATATAGTGTCATAGTTTCTATATGGAAAAAAAACGATAAATATAGTCTCAAATCCTGTAAAAGTGATAATTAGATGCTATAGTTCAGTCTTCTGATTTTCAAGGTAGCTTCTTTATATTCTAAGGTATTTTCTTTCATTTCAAAAATTTCTCCCCTTCCACATTTTTCATAGGAAGCAAGCAGACATTACTACATATCAAAAGAAGTATATTACTTGATGTCAAAAAAAGTATATTACTTCTTACTATTAGTCATCAGCTTATCATCACATTAAGAAACAAAAAACAGTAGCGAGAATAAAACCTGTTTTTTTAAAAAAACCTAAATTTATAAACAAATAAAGGCAACCAGTGTCATGAATCTCCAAAACTAAATTTAGGTGTTAACTGCTACTTCACAGTCCTCTGAAATTGTGACTGCTAAAGGAACAGTAAAGTGAAACTCAGTCTCCCACTCTGCAGAACTAACAAGGATCAAACAAGAATAAACAAGCAAATAAATTATTTGAGAAGGATCAGCAAATGCAAAAATATGATGTGCCTTAACTTCTACACTTTCATTAACCAGAAGTAGAATGATCAATCATCCAAGCTGACATAATGAACTCTGACTGAAACCATTCAATAAAAGCAAGAAAACACTCAATATATGCTGTAACCCTTCTGAGTGAATGACCTTGGGATTTATTTGCGCTTGAGTGTTAGGAAAAGTTTGCATTGCATTAAATGTGTTTTTAAAACTCCATGCAACCTGAAGCTCCTGTTATTTCATCCCTGTCTAGTGAAATGCATGATAGTCTTATAATTCAGTACAAATTTTATTTTTAGTCTCCTGCAGGTGATATCTCAGAAAGTCACACAGTCTAGCCAGTGTATCTGTAATGGCACTCCAAGCTATTTTTACAAAGCAAATCAATTTTTAAATACGGCATTGAATTACAATATCAGTAATTCCATTTCAACTTGAAAAAAATACCACAAACAGGAGACTGTTTGGCTGAAAGCAAAGAGGTAGAGAGGAACAAACTGCATTTGAACACAAGAGAAACTGAGGTTTAGATTATATAGAAAATTTGAAATAGGTCTGAAGTAGTATTTTAAATGAAAGAAACAATGATACACCATATCCCTGACTGCTTATCCATTACTTTTATGTTTTTTGGAAGTTTAAAAGCTTGTCCTGTGTCTTAATAGTAACAGATTTAACAGCAGGAAATGATATCACTGGAAAAAAATAGATGTATACAGCTCTTACAAAAGAGGACTATCTGTGGATAGGAACTTTGCAGCGGACTTCTACATTTGTGATAGAGGGAAAGGGTGACAATTTACTCAAAATGCTAGCAAAGAAAGGGTTTTGTTTGGGAAAGTAAATCATTAAAAGTTGATATGCTAATTAGGATACTGAAATGCATAACAGTTTAAAAAAATAAAGCGTTTCTTTCTACTGCATATTTATTTCTTTACATTCACTTCCAGTAACTGGATAATGATGATATAGCTGACTAAATTCAGATTGTCATGAAATCTTTACCATGCTTACTAATTGAAATTACATTTTAGTTATGTGTTAATCTAGAGAATTATTACTATGAGATGAGGCTATGATTTTAAACATGCAATTTATTTACTTATTTATTTTTGTATCTTTTAAGAGCTGGAATGGTCACTGGACTTCAGTAGCCTTTTGTTTTGAAAAGAGAAAAGAATACAGATTAGTCCCACAAGACAAAAGGAACTTGAGAACCTCAAAAATCTCAAATTCTTTTAGGGAAATCTTTAGCTGTCTTCATACCACCATACTCTTAAATGGTACAGCACAAGCATAAATTATTTATGGTCTTAAACAGAAGGAAGAGACAAAAGGAGTGGTTTCCATGACTTCTAAGTAAGGAGAGGAAAAAACCAATACTATGAATCAAATGGGAAATGAGCCATGGTGGTGTTCTGCACTATTTACCAACAATTGAGGTGAGGGTTCTGCACTATTCATCTTCAACACTCAGAGCGCATCATAAGATAGATAGCTACCAAGAAAAAATTGAAACCTCTATTATAAGATGGCTACCTGCTTTAAACTGTTAAATATATATGCAACTTTTAAAGCTCAAAACAATAAATCGTTTCTAGCACTACCCTGTGTTTTAGACAGCCTTAAAAAAAGAAAAAAAATCCTCCATCAGATCACTTTATAAATCAACATACCAGTCATCTGGGAAAAGCAAATAAATCAATGGTGTCAATCTAAGCTGTTTCTGCAAGGTAAAAATTTGAAGAGGTCAGAAACTGCTAAAGATGATCTTCACAATCACAATTAAGGAGTTTCTCAACTCTGTTGGTTATCCAAGTTGTAGAGTGGAGCTCTACCAGTTCACAATAGCTGAAGATGTGGTGCAATGAGCCTCCTTGCCAAACAAAGACTACATACCACGCATGAGAGCCCCAAACCACCACTCGGAAAGAGTAACAAGTGCTTTGATATATAGACTTAAGCAGTACTTAAAACCTCCATGTCTTTTTAAATTCTGTGAATAGTCTGGGGGAGTCTACAATCCACAGCCTTAATTACAGAAAGCGCAGATCAGGATGGAGAGCTGGATGTGGATGATCAGCTCTTAGAGGCTCTCGGGAGAAATTAAGAAAGTTCAAGAAAGGCCACGTCGCTCTTTACATTTGTTTTACTATGCCTACAGTGCCAACGGGCCCATAACAAAGGTGCCTGGGGGCTACATTTAGGTCTGCTGCAATCTAATGACATCAGGGGGAATGCAGGAGAAAAGGAGCCAAACCTCTGCTCTCTGTGAAAGACACAAACACATGTCAAAGCTGGCCCAAGGTACACCAAAACCTCAACTTCTTAGCTGGCAACAATCAGTGGCAGGTACGTGTTTGTATAATAAATGAAATTAACATTAAAAAAGGGGATATTTCTGTCTTACAACATCAGAATCGCTGAGGTTGAAAGAGACCTTTGGGGTTTGTTGCTCTGCTTAAAGCAGGGTCAACTAGAGCAGGATGCTGTGCTAGTAGGGTTTGGAATATCTGCAAATACAGAGTTGACACAGCCACTCTGGGCAACCTGCTTGACCATTCCCTCTGAAATATATATGAAAGAACCTCTGTGTTGTATGGTCATGTCCCTGAGCACCTCTATCTAATTTCAAACTTTTAGGGTTTTTAATCTATGTTTGTCAATTTGTCATTTTGGGGTTTTTTTCCGATACAAAATTTGTTGCCTCTGTGTATATTTGGCAAGAATAGAAGAAGTCTGGACTTTAAAGACCGATGTACTTACCTGCAAATCTCACAGGGCTGGCAAGGAGCCTTAGCTCCCGGCTCAAACGTAAAAACAAAGTGTTCTAATCTTACCCTTTCTGAATGTTTACTTTAGAAAAGCAACTGAGGATCTAAATCTGTGATGGAATTATATCAAGGCATTAAAAAAAATAATTAAAAAAAAATAAATCTTATTTTAAAGAATTTTCACATTCCCGTAAATGTTTCTTTGGTCTTGGTGAGCATTAAATATGTTACAGTCTGCAAGGAAAGGAACTCTTACAGTTCGGTGATGCCATATGATGACATCATACTGTGATGCTACAGATTGTAATACAAGCAAGCAGAAAGTACCAATAAACTGTATAATTAGTTATAGCAAAACCATTAGGATCTGAACTCTGATGTACTAACCTTAGCTGGCCATATTTAACTGGACAGAGAGATGAGACAAGTTCAACAGTTAACTATTAATTATTCTTCTATGTCAGGATTGCTCCTTTTGTACACAACAACAACAATCACAACGGCTTTTAAATAAACCTGTGGCTTAGTCTCCGGTACATGAAATTATGTTAGGTTTTCAAGTTCATCTTCAGAAACAAGAGTAAACACTTTTCTGAAATCCCATGGAACAGAAAAGGTATTTGCCCACATAGCCTTAAAGGGAGGTTACTGAAGCTTTAAGTAGGTTATTCGTATATTTGTATCGGTTCCTTCTCTTATTCTATGCCTACTACACAAAAATATAATTGCAGCTTAATGGACTTTTTATGAATAGCATGAATTTATATAATGTATAATTTTTAATGTAGACTGAGGTTACTTTTGGAAAAAGAAGGTAAATTAAACATTTTAAAGAGTAAAGATTGTAAGCAAATGGAAACATAATTCAAAGCTGCAGAGGAGTTATGCTACTCATTGGAAACTGAAAAGTAGTAATTTGCATTTCTGTAATCATTAATAGGGGTTATGAGGTGTCAATTATGTTCCATGTGTGACCTTTATAGTTTCTAGGTAATGTACCTCAATTAATTGTCTGTGGCATCATAAAGCACCTTTCTCACTGCACCATGACTATGAAAAGCAATAAAATTCTTCCTCTGCAGCTGAAGTATGAAATGCACAACTGACCTTAGCACTTCGCAGTAGCTCACGGATGCTAATGCAGACCTTCTATTGGCATAAATTACAATGCAGTCACAATCTGAGTGCTTGGCTAATGCTTTCCTAACTCATGGTAGATTTTTGTATAGTTACAGAGATGTCCATGCTTTAAAATTTCTGTTTCAGTCCCTGTCGAACTGCAAATTGAGAATTCTGCTTTAATGAAACTGCAAAACGGCTTGAAATAGTGAAATACACTGAAATAATGTAGGAATTGCTATGAAAGGCAAAACTATGATTCAATTACAAGCGTTCCTTTCATAAAAATATAAATCCATCAAAAATCTTGATACTGACAGACATTTTGAACACAGATTGGTGAACAAAACCAGATGGGTATAGAAGTGAAAAAATGTATTTAGCTGCTTTGTAAAATGCTGTCTTTGAGTCCTTACCCTACCATTAAGCCTAGAAAAACAGAATATACTCATCCTATGTGCAATGTTATGGCTCTAAAAAAATACAGACATATGAAAAATCAGACTTCCCTCCCACATAATAATATTCAATCAGCTACACTATAAACAGGGAATTGTATTTAAGAATATCCCTAAGGCTCTCTCAGAACTAGTAGGTGACTACCATACCTGTAGCTGTAATAGCGAATAAGAGTGTCTTAAGTATTGTTTCAATAGGCAAAATCTTAACAGCCACACAAAAATGTACTTTATGTGCTCAAAAACTATCTGTCAGGCATTTCAGTAGAGCAGACTTACTTTGCCTTGCTGGTTCACTGTTACAGCACAATGTAAGCTATGTTGGGCATAAGCTCTCTCTTACTGGTAAATCTTTTTCTAGGTAACAAAATTAAGCCTATTTACTGAGTTGCTTCATGAAACAGAATTTTCCAATATGTGTTCTGTAATGAGTGGTATGGCTGAAACTAAATTGTGTCAATTCTCATTTTTAAAAGTATGTAACTCTCTTGAAGAAGACAGCCAACTGATTTAGTGGGCCTGGTATTGACCAAGGTGATCACTTTGAAAAGCTCCAACAACTTACAGAGTAACTTTTCCTCCAAAACACTGCAAGTGACATTGGAAGAAAGTCTATTTTTCAAAGAAAATCAGTACAGGTACAGTAAATGATGTGTAAAATTAAGTAGAGAGATCTTCACTTTTTCTCCGTATTTATCATTGCCAACTGTTCTCAGAATGGCAAGGGATTGACAGAGCATTCAGCAGAAGTTTTCATCCATCTGTAGCTTGTTTTCATTAAATGGTATAATTTTATGTCAAAGGAATTTATGTTCTGTTCTGACATGCACTATATTACAAGCTGGAGATACAATAAAAAGGCTTCTGATCACCAAAGTTTGAGAGATTCATTCATTCCACTTACCTTATTTAGAATGTGCCCTTTGTTTCCTTCATAGTAATTTCTGAAGCTTTTCTTTTAGGGAGCGGTGATTCTGTAGGTAGGATAGCAATTAATCTTGAACTCCTGGTGATTAAATGGAAATGTTTATATTAATATTGAAAATTAAACAGTTGATCACTTCTAATTACAACAGTCCTGAAGGCTTTAATAGGTTATAATATCTCAAATAAAAATACATAAAAATAAACCATGGGCTTTCTGCATTGTCACTTCATAGACACATGTAAAGACAATATAAATGTCTTTACATTTATACTATGTTTAAAAGATAGTAAAAATAATACTGTGCAACACAATTTGCCTTTAATTTTTCAATAGTTAGTCTAAACGTGTAAAAACTTCTAATTTCTAATAAAAGTTAAGTGAAAAATCAGGATTTTTTTTTTTAATGTATTATTTTGATTGGACAAAATGTGTCTGTCGCAGAGAAAAAACATCTAGTATGGATGAAACCAACAACTGATCTCAGAGACCAAGGTGAGCTGATAGGCATTGGCTATAATAGATGAGGATACTGATTCACAGGAAATTGTAAAAGGTAGGTCATGGCTATAGAGTAATGAGTTGCTCTGAAGGGACATTTCAGAAAAATGTTTATATAAATCTGGTGAAACAGTGATTTTTGGACTGGACAGTACATTTTAAACCGTGCCACAATACTGCCTGTGCCAAATAAGAAATTAAGAAAAATATTATAACCTACAGAGGTGACCTAATTACTTCATTCATCTAACACAGGTTACCTGGGCTCATTATTAACATGTTTTCACAAGTTACTAGCACTGAAATCAATCTTCCTAGGAAAAACTTCTCCCAGAATTATATTATTAAGGATTTTCCCCTAATGTCTGAATGCTTAGTGTTAAAATTCAAGGTAAAATTCAGCTTATCTGGGCACAATAAACAGATCATCACCTCGTTTTCACACTATTATTATTTAGGTGTGTGAAATACCTTGTGTCTGCCTTTCAGGCTTCACCATTTTAATTGCCAAATAACTTCAGTTTTATACTACATTTAATGACTCCTATACTTCTCTGGATTCTCTCCAGATGTAAGACACCTTTCTTGAAAATGAAAGATAGGCAGCAAGACCTTACAATCTGGTTCAGAAATGCTAAATCTTACGGTTCTCTTACAATCTGGTTCAGAAATGCTAAATCTTACGGTTCTCTTACAACTCCAGTTATAAAATACAACTTTCCCCAGTACAGAGAAGTTACAGACTTGCGGTCAGTTTGTGAAACAAAATAACCTCTAGATGATTTTCGGAAAGAGAAAAAAAAAGACAAAACAACCAAACACACACACAAAAAAACCAAACAAAAAACAACCAACCAAAAACCCAACCGAAAAAACCCCAACATGTGGCCAATTGTTCCCTAACTGTCTGTCTTTTGCTGAAGTGTGTTGTAGTACACAACATATTTAACACATAAGTACAGCTGAACTGAGTTGTCGTGGTTTAACCTCCCCTGGCAGATAAACACCGCACAGCTGCTTGCCCACCGCTTTCCTCCCACACACTGCTGCTGTGGGGTGGGAAGGAGAATTGGGAGGAAAAATATGGTGAGATCCAGGGGTTGAGATAAGGCCAGTTGAATAAAACAACACAAGGAGAGAAGAAAACAACAGTAATAACAATAGTACTAATGCAATAATAGACACAGCAAGTGAAGGAAGCTGTGAGGCTCTACCTGTGCTCGAGACACCACCTTTCCCGCTCTGGCCACAAGCTCAAGCACATGGTGGAACAAGTTGAAAACAGGTGCCCCCACCCCAGGCCAGCCCTCTCCTTATATAGGGACATGACTCATTATGCTATTGAATATCCCATTGGCTGGTTCAGTTGTTTATCCTGGCTGTAGCCCCTCCCAGCCCCAGTCCCTCTCAACAGCTTGGGCCTGCAGCCCCTGGAGGTAATTAATCCAAACAAAACCCAGGACATGGGTCCAACCTAAAGTTCACGTCAACGTATCTAAGCTGGTGCACCCTCTTCAATGTTGGCAAAACCGGGGAAAACAACAAATGTATGAGATACTACATTTCATGTTGTTTTATTCTACTGTGCACATCGCTAATGAGAAACAGTGAACAAAAGTGGGCACGAGCCAGATGCTAGCATTGTATCTCCTTCTGTTTTGACAGCCAACAACAGACTAGGTAATAACGTCAACCAGTTTTGCATCTGCTCTGTGTTATCTTCTGCTAGACCATAATTATTGTATAAAGCTTTATTTAACAATCTATTCACTGATGGAATTTATATGGCAATTCAAGTATTAAACACATTCAAGGCCATGCTACTACTAGAATGATGCAAATTTAAATGTGTTGACTATCAAAATATTTTTTTCATGCAAATCTAAAAAAAAAAAATTAAAAGGAATGGAGCTATCTCATTTTATAAACCACTTCAAAAGCTGGGGCAGGAGGTGGCTGACTTGTTCTTTGGACATCAAAGTGTATGCTGTTAAGATGACATAGGACTTCTTTCAGGTATATTTTGCCCTAAGTACAAGTTCTTCCGGAAATTAATAGATGATTACACTAGCACATTACCTACGTATAAGAATTTGAACTCTTTTGTGTTCTTTCCAAGGCAGTTAGGTGGATAACGTGTACTCAGTACTTGTGATTCATTTACATGTGCTTAATACTCCCTGTACTCTCAGACATGCTGAATAAAATCAAGGTTTCATAATGTAAAATGCATACATATGCTGGGTAATTTGTTTTGGTTTTCCTTTAAAGTCATAGATGTCTTATTGTAGGACTTATTATTAAAAGTTAATTTCAAGTCTTTAAGCTAGGTTGGTAGAAAAGGACATTCTTTGCATTTAGTTTTCCATTTCTCTTTCATAAAAATGTTTAATTCTTCACTAAGCAAATAGAAAAAATCCCCAACCACTTATGATTTCACTTCTCTTTTCCAAAAATACAATATGAGATAATTAGCCAGCTACTCTTAACATATCTTAATAGAAAACAAGTTTTTTAGCCAAATCAAAAGGTTTCTTTTTCTTGTGACCATTTCCACAACACCACACACATTTGCACTTCCAGATTTAAGACAGTCTCCCTAGGATGGTATGTAAGGGACATTGGAAGTATCCAATATATTTAAAAGGATGTAGAGCAGAGAAAGGATCTCTCTCAAAATAATGATAAAACTTCAACATCTTTAATCTTTGTATGACACCGAAAGGAATTCAGTATGATGGTGTTACTATAAAGTTCTATCAATGTATTTCTGAAAACTTGTAAGAGAGAAGGAAAAATTCCCCAAAACACCTTCCTAGACCCTGCATGTGTTAAGAAAACCATGTACTGGCTATGGTAAACAAAGACCTACTAGGAGATACAGGAAGGACATGTCCCCTTCCTGAGACAGGGCTCTGGAGGGAAGAGGGAGGAAGTTTTTGTAAAGCTGGTGCATTCCAGGTCAGGGCAGCTTAAAAGCAAGGTCATTACTTGTGCTCCATACACCTCTCTGCTTTTTTGTTGAAGCAGGAAGTGACAGCTACTTTGAACACTAGAAACCTGAGAGGAGATTTAAGTTTAATCTGCAGTAAGGTGACTCCAAATACACTGAAGTGCGAAACCATCCACAGAGAATCTTTAAGTCTAGATTAATGCATTTTATCTTCTCTAATGTTGTTTCATTATTGTCAAGCCCTATTTTAAATAAATCCACACCGTCAATCTTAAAAATTCTCAGGGGACAGAGATGAGCATGAATTATTCTGGCATGCAACAAGGCACTCAATTCTTAGAGGGGAGCATCCTTAAAACCTAGTTGTAGGACTGTCCAATGGATTTCTAGGCTTACATTTTTAACACCTGCATACTGGATAAAATAAGACATGCTTCCACAAGATTTTCAAAGGCCATTTGGGCAACACGTATCAAAGAGCTCCACAGAGGAATCAGCATCTTCAGCAAACACTCTGTCACCTTTTGGCATGTTGCACTGGAGCTGGGGAACAGGTCTCAACTCTGCAGCTCCCAACAGAGGGATCACACATGACAAGGACTGAATAAATACTGATTCTGCTCCCCTCAGCAATCTATTTCTACAAGCTGTGAGCCTCTCGGAGGATTCTGAGGATTTTGTGCTTTTCTTCTGTCTAGAGTTTTCCCAGGAGCGAAAATGCAGTATAAGAGACAAAACAAAATCTTTGTGGAATGTGTATTTGTATTTAAAGCGTGGTTTTGATCACATTTTTGATGTATTTAGAAATCCATTAGCAGCATTTCAAGGTTGTTTGCCTAACTTGCTTGGTAAATCACTTCATGTCAGTAACAGCCAACGAAAGAAAACAAAATTTAAAAGCCAGCTGTGGATGCCAAAAAAGTAGTATTTGCTACTTTTATCTTCAAGAACGAATCCAACTTGTAATCACTCTCAGTGCAAGATATCGGCCCACCTGTAAGTTCATCTTTCTGACCTGTAATATTTTTAATTCACAGCCTACGCTGTGATCTGAGAAGGGAAAAGGAAATGGAAAAGGACAGGAATTTTTTTTGCAAGCAGTTAAACTTGCTGCCTCTGTATGCCCAGCCCTGCAAGAAGTGGCAGGCCAATGAATTTCTGTGTCACTGACTTGCCTGTGAGTAAGCAGGATCAGATGTTGCTTCTGCAGAGGGTGTAAATAATGGCTTCTTTTAGGTTCATACCATCTGACTGCAGGATGCCCTGACTGTCCTCCCTAAGGGCTGAAGATCAATTACTGAAGTTTTAGGAGAGCCATATATATTTAGCCAAGATCTCATTGGGATTAAGGCCGAGATGACAGCAAACAAAGGTATTATGTAAACAAAGCCAGTCTAACTGTTCACTGGGCAGTCCTGTAGGCAAGGGCAGTGTTCGAAGAGTATCTGTCAGCTTTTAAACCTCTCATACTTTTCATTGCTCATAATGGCAAATTTCAGCCAACTGTGCCACTGTTGCAAATGATCCAACTAATCATTGGATGAAAGACTTCATTATTCTGTTTGAAAGGATCAGATCTGAAGGGCTTCACATACTGATCCTCCTTAATCAACAGCATACTGAAAAATCTAATTGTCTGAATACTACTAATTTAATTCCAAAATTACTACTGAACAATTATCTTATTATTGTTACTTACATGCAAATCACCCACACATCCTGATCAACTTTACAGTGTAGTTTCCTGTTAAGGGTCTTTAATGCTATTTCCATGTATTCTGTGATATCTCTATTATTATTGTAGCCATAATGAACGCTTAAATCCATAGTAATAAAGGAACATTTATTTTCAGAAAAATAACTTTGAACTTAACCTAGTGCTTAAAAAACCTCACAACATTCCATATTCTATATTTTATTTTCTTAGAAAGAAAGTTAAAAAAGAAAAGCAAAAAAGACACTTTCAAGTATGGAATCAGCGTACAGTCCTTTTTCGTTATACAAAAACCGTCGTACGTGGGACCGGCAGCTTTGTGTCTGCAAAAAGGCCGTATCATAATCCACACCAGTAGATCAATGAACTGTTGGACAGAATCGCTCAAAACCGCCTCCCTTCCCATTATCATGCTTTCTGGTCTTCCAAGCACAAATTACCCATCAACCTCCTTGACCTAGTTCCAGAAACACTGCCGTAAAGAGCACCTGTCAGAGTGATACATGTACAAGCTGGGTGCAATGACAAATAGGAAGCAATCGCAGTTATCACAAGGAATAACAATTTAGCTACAAATCTGGCTCAGCATCAGCCCGATTTGATTTCCCACTGCAAAAATCTCAAAATTGCTCCTCGATAAGGCATTATCATGCCAAAACTTCATGATTCACCATAGGACAAACCACTAGCGAGGTGTGTGACTGCAGGAATATTCTCCAGTCCTTTAAAGACCTGACATCAGATTACTTTGTCTCTCAAGGAAAGCCAACAAAAAATACCACAGAGGAAATGTTCCCTCCTCTTTTATCAGATCGACTTCTAGAGTCGAAATCACAGCCTGACATCCTAAGGGTACTCATCACTGCAGTCCTTAGTATTTTCTGGCTGTTAAAAAAAAAATAGAGCTTAATTAAACGCATATATGCTTCCAAATTGTAATTAGTCATATGTGAAATCTCCAGAGATGTAATGTTTGGCATAGATTTTACGCTCATCTACTGTTCCGAGGCTAGAGGGACAAACCAGAAGATTTTCCTACTTGACATTTAGTTTTGGCATTAGTGAAGATATGCAAGGAGAAAGGATAGACAGGAAATTAATTGGCTGTGTCCATTACCATGGAGCCCTGAAGTTATCACTATAGAAACTATTATGGGGAGTCTGCCACAGTGATAACAGGCTTGTGTGCTGTCGTCACTTTAGAAATTGCCAGGGCACAGGCCACGGGATGGAGCAGAGAGAGGCGAACGAGCTACTCGTGCCTGGTAGCGAATGGACTCTCACATACTCATTTGCAGTTTTAGCAACATAGAAATTAAAGCCTGTAATAAAGGCTTCCATTTCCTTTAATGAATTGCTGACTTAAGTTCAAGGTAGTCTCCTGCAGTCAGAGTGGTTCTGTTGATGGTGACAATTTAACCCACTCTTGAACTCAAATGAGTGCTGTAAAGTGCTTTGCATCCTTCCACGCAAAAGGAAGGACTTGTTTCAAACTCCAGCCTAGTGCTTAAACACTGAGCCTTCTGGACAAACGTCTCAGGCTGTGCACAGAGAGAAATAGTAGCCAGGAGTGGTGCCTGGGGAAAGAACATCCTCTGATCACGCCAAATCCACAAGAAGGTAGGGCAGGAGAGTAACTTTTACAGAGGAATTCCTGTCATGATTCCTACCTTATTCTGGCTAACGTTTTAAAGTGACAAACTGCTTTGCGGTAAGAGATTTTCCAGAAGGCTGGTTATTTGTTTCATTCTGCTTCTCCTTCTGGAAAGGAATGTCTGGAAGGGGGAGGAACAGGAAAGGCAGTGACAGCCAGAGCTGGGGAAGTCTCTCTTGGTTACCAGTCAAAAGGACAGAGTGACTTCACATCACAGGCACCTGGATTTGCTTTGTAGGGAGCAGTGTGTGTGCGTATGTAAGATTCAGAGCTCACAAGAAATACACCCATACATCAGCAGAATTACCTAATTCCCTCCCCAGTCATGCAGAACTCAGTACTGTATCATCCAATTTCTCACAGGCAGTGAGCAAAAACGCTTGCCAAAGCCACAAATTCAGAGTAACTGATTGTAAATTCTGCAGAAATTTGTCTGAAGGCTTGGCATTTTAAGTCATATATTTTGGCACTTCTCTATTTCAATTTATTGGAAAAAAACAGAAGGTAAGGGTAAAATAGACTATGAACACTAGAAGACTCTTTAGATGTGGCACATGCAGTGTGGGAATTCACGGCAGGGAATAATAATTCTACGAATTACCAAATAAGCAAGTGCCACAGGAAACCTGCAATATACATTCAAGGCATTAATTTAATGTTTTAACGTTTCCATCAAAGTTTCTAGCAACAGGTGATGACTGTCAGCTTCCAAAGAGCATAAGGAAATATTAGTGGGTGAAGATTTTAAAAGCATCTCTCTAATCAAAGAACAATTTTTACAATAATACTCTATTTTCACTTTTGTGCCAATGCAAAACGACATTTTAAAAATCTCTTCCTAAATCACAAGTCAAGAGCAGACACCTATGTGAGTCCTTATGGACGTTACAGCATTTCCTAAAAGATTTTTAACTTTTAGCAGTGAATCTGCAGGCCTGAGCTGAACACTTCCACTCGCCGTCCAGCAGATGGTGGCATAAGCTAAAATACGGCAATATTTGGTAAAAAGATGGCAACAGTGATAAAATGACAGCTTTTGTTTATAAGACTTCAGGTTTTTTGTCTGGTACGGGGATTCTTTCTACTTTGTTCTTATTTTAATTGTTGTCTTTGTTCAATTTTTTTTTTTTTTTTCAGACATGAGAGAAAGTTGTGTTTCATTGTCTTCATTCAAAACTTAATTTTCATATTATTTGATATCCTATTTTACGTTGCAATTCTATTGAATCAAAAGGCTTTCACTTTTACCAATTCCTGATCATTCTGTTTGTTTTTTATTTAAAATATTTAATGCAGAAATAATAATAAAAAGAGAGTAATACCACTGTTAGCTTGATTCACTCAGAGTTAGCTATTCATTAGCAGGACGGGGCCTGACAGACCCTCAGACTACAGCAGCTTTGCCTTAACACAGGCCAAAGAAACAATAATAAAAGGACTTTTCTGCAGGTATTTGCTCTGTAGTGATACACACTGCAGTTCATAAATCATTCGTGTTCCAATACCAAGAAATGGTGAGAGAAACAAAAGCAATTTACTGTTCTTTGTTGCAGACTATTAGCAATTAGGAAGCAACTGATAGATCTGGAGAGACTGAAGCAACACCGATGCTCCGTCAACACTCAGCCCAGCACCTCTCTATTAGGTAAAGACTGTGTATAATCCTTGAAGCTTTTCCCAACATTAAGCCAAAATTGGCTCTTGCATTAAATAGCTGCTGCCTAGGCGGATCAAGGCGAGACAAAAGTAGAGATAAAATGAGTTTGCAGAACTTACCACCATTACTCAGAGTATCTATCAGAAAGCAACAGAATGATCTAATAACTGGAGGGCACCTTTGTGCTCTCTCCTATTACTTGGTGACCAAATCGGAACAGTAACAAAACCCATCCATTTTCTCTCTCACTGGGAGTGAAGATTGTACTAAAGCTTAACTATATAAAGCAAAAAGGTAATATGAACAAGCACTAAAAAAATGGCCCTTTCAGCAAGGAAAGGCACTGTGCAGCTACACAAGTGCTTACTCTAACAGTATTTAGTTCAAAATTTCTTAATACTCAATATCTCCAAAGTTTTCAGCAGCTCCATGTTCTTTTTTCCACAAAATGACCTACAGAATTTAGTCACAACCATGAAAGAAAGAAGATCCAGAGTCAGACTTACAGGACAGAATTCACTTCCAGGAGAAAGGTGATGACTGCACAATTACTTAAATTCTGATTCAAAAGTCTTTATTCAATTATGTTTATAAATATAAATCAATATATACGTTTGTGAGTGTGTGTGACATAAATAAGCATCCCTAAAGACAAGTCTGCTTTATAGTTCCACAAAACACCACACAGGAATATTCATAATGATTTTGAGGATATGAAATCTGAATACGAACCATTATTGGGATTGTTCTCAGATGGCTCACGCTATAAAGTTGATGCACACACTCATGTTTCATTTGTCCTTGTGAGGCTGTCCTGTTTTCATTGCCTCTAAACAGATATTTGCACAACGAGAGAGCTCAACACCACACTGCAGCTTGGTCGCTGTTACTCCTCCCAGTAGAATGGGGAGGAGAATTGGGGAAAAAAAATAACTTACAGGTAGAGATAAGAACAATTTAATAACTAAAATAAAATATTATAATAGTAATGAAAAGGAATATAAGTAAAAGAGGGAGAAATAAAACCCAAGAAAGGCAATGGAATTGCTCACCCCTTGCTAACTGAGGAGTCGTCTGTTCTTTATGGCCAACTGTCTCCAGTTATATACTGGCACGGCATCGTATGGTACGGAACATCCCTTTGGCTAGTTTGGGTCAACTGTCCTGACCATGCTCCCTCTCAGCTTCTTGTGCAGCTGCTCGCTGGCAGAGCTCAGGAAACCGAGAAATCCTTAAGTTAGGGTAAGTGCTACTTAGCAACAACTAAACCATCCATGTGTTATCAGCATGATTCTATCACTAAATCCAGAACACAGCACTGTACTAGCTGCTGGAATGAAAATTAACTGTCCCTGCTGAAAGTAAAACAGGAAAGTACGATCTCATGTGGGTAACAATTCACATCAACAAACACATTTAAACAGCAGCTGTTCTTCTCTAAGGAACAGAGCAGGTAAAAAAGGTATAGGGAAATTCTCAAGAAATGAGCTAGGTGAAGAATCAAAATCCACTAAATGAAATCAGATTGATCTCAACGGTACTATGCAGAACACCACTCCCACCAATACCCAATCAAGTAATCACTGAGGTAATCTAACACACAATTGACAACTTAGTAGAAGTATTACTATTAATTTTTATTTGGAAAACTAAGTATGGAAATATTGCCTCTATTTTCAGGTCTGAGCTCTTAAGAATTGTTACACTTCATACTTGAGAGCTGACAGGAAACTAGGCAAGGTTATTATGAGTGATCATCTTTTTCTATCCCCCAAGTTTGATTACATACTTTTTAGATTCTAATAATAATCACAGACATTCGCTTTGTATAATTTTAGGGAATGAGATTTCCTTTAAGGAAGTTACTGAATAATGGCACAACTAAATGATCTAATCTCTGTTTATTTTTAAATGATTTTAAAAAGAGAGATGGAATGGGTTGTTAGTTTAGGCCATTCTTACAAGAGTTCAACACCGCAAGTTTTGCTCCTTTAATAAATTTGCAAAGAAATATTTACCTTCAACTTCCTTCTTCAACTCTTATTTGGATATTTAGACTGTTAATGCACTTCAGCACTTACCTTTCTTCTCTACAGTTTCAACAGCAGCAACATTTTCTTGCTTAATACAAAGAAACACTGCAGCTGCCATAGGACAGAAGCTGTCTTGCTAAGACCGAAAAATCAACCCACCTTGATCTGTGCCACACTGGCTTCATGCATCTTCCATGTTAGATGTGAAAAGGTACCACGCCCCAGCATCACCAGTTGCCTCCCATTCATGAGGGCAGGGCAGCAGGAGAAGAGGTGGGGAGGGAACAGGGTGCCAAGAAGACCGTCTGACACTCAGCACATCACGCTGTGGGAACTACAGTTCACGTTGGGGGGTGGTGATGGACACATTGAAGCCCAAAAACACGGAGCAGGACCTTGTGGGTTAGCCAGGAGAAGCCCAAATCTGTGTTTTTTTCCTCTGATAAAGCTCTGCTAGAGGAGTTAATTTCAAACCAGCACATTACTACTAACCATATGCAATTTTTCAGAGTACAAGTGCCTGTAACAAACAGAGCAATGGAATAATTTCTCCAGTAGCAACATCTGTGGCATAATAGAAATTGTAAAAAAATTATTTTGAATTGTGATGCGTGCGGCTGTGTGTTAAGGCATGTGCACACACACAAATGAATGCCTAGAGTTTATTTTGCTACTTTGTCACTGGAAAAAATAACGTTTTTTCCCCTTCTCTTTTGTTCCTTATCTGAGATAGTTCTACATCACAGAAACTTGTCTCCAAAAATGAAACTCTGTGAATATTTGTTAGCTACAAGACCTTCCTAGGTAAGTCCCAAACCACTGAAGTTATCAAAAAGATTTCAAAAATGAAATGTTATTTGTCAGGCTCTTCTTCAGTTTTAAAGTTCTGCAGTACCAAGATTTATTTCTCCTTGTCCTGAAATCAGAAGCTTTTGCCTGGTTATATTTTGAGGGAGAAAGCCTTGCTATTTTACTCTTAACAAAACTAGATTCCTATCTTCAGTAAATGACCAATCTCATACCTCTACTTTGACATCTAATATTTCTCCAGGTCGGAAAAAAAAAATCCTCTATGTCTTTTCTGATGCAGCAGCTGTTAAACCCTGACATTCCTGTTTAATTTTGCAGGGGATGCTCTTTTCCCAGGTCAATCTACATGCTCTGCAACATCTTTATGAGTGCCAACAGAGGTGCATAATCTGTCAATTTTACCTAAATGTTGATAATTTATTATCCCTTATTGTTTTGACACAAGGACTACAGTAAAGTAAAAGGTGGCTACGCCTCCCTGTGTGTTCCAACGATCCTCCCCTCCTGAGTAACTGCGGCAATTTTCTTTCTTTTTTTTTCTTTTGTTAGTCTTGGGATAATCATAGCAACCACTTTTTAACATTAATTGAAGTGGTATGACAGTTTCTGGACAGAGAAAGCACAATTCATTTTAAATAGCAATATTTCCATTTGACTACTTCAGAGTGAAAAACCCCCACATTTCTAATCTTTTGAAGCTACCTACTGGAAAGGATTACAGAAATTGCTAATGTAGAGGAATAGAGAAACAAGAGGTGATAGCTACTGGAAATGAGTTAACATGAAGCTAGTGCCTCTCAGTTATCCAGTGAACTCTTTTTATTAGCCAACTGATTTTTGTATTATCTATAAAATATATAAACTATATCATGAATATATAGAGTGCTGTGTTAAAAGCAACATGTAAATTTGAAACCATTAAAGCAGGAAAAAAGAACTTCAAATGAGAGAAAAGACAACTAGAAGAACTTGGTATTGGAAATGGAATAGATAGTCCATCCTCCCTTTTCTTCATCAGAATAAGATTGATTATTAACATGCTTTTCGAATTTTTACTTGAGTGTCCATTTCAATCTTGAATATGCTTATTATGATTAAATGATTATTTAGGGTATAACTATGCATTTTACTGAATCCTCAACATTAAAGCCTGAAAAAATAGTAAAAACTCTCTTCAGTTAAGAACCAGAAGGTAATTGGTGCGTGCTACCAGAAAGGAGGAGGAGCTGGCAGCATAAACTTTTGTGGATTTTTGGCTCATCAGAACAGATCAGAAGCTACAGAGGTGAGTAATCCTTGGGACCAGGCAGATAATTCTTGGGACAGAAACAAGATCATTACCATCTGGGAATGAAACCACTGCATTTGAGATAAAATAATTCACTGTACAATCTGGTTAGGCTAAATGTCTCCACGATACAAGTCAGAGATGGCCTTTGACTACATCTGCAGCCTGGATCATCACCAAAACTCCAGCTGTTTCTACTTGTATAACAATAGTGTTGATCAAGATGAAAATGCAGTTCAGGATGGTATAAAAGCTACAAAATAATTACAACCTCCTTAGTGAATAGTTTTTGTTTGTTTGTTTTAAATAAGATACTTCTCTTCTGAGGTCCATTTTATCCCATAGTAGAATGTTTTTAACAAGCTTAAACATAATCAGCATGAATTTAGGTGGTGGCCTTCAACTTAGGAGCCATTGTCCAGAGTACTCAGAGCCATCCCCTACTTGTGCACCTGTAGGGTGCTCATCAGGACTAGTAATGACAATAAAAATGCAGGTCCAGTCACTGCCATGATGCATACGGTCACGTGGGACTCGTGATAAAATGTGAGTAGTATACTCCCTTCTGATCTGGTTTCCCTTTTCTTGAGCAGCAGGGAGCCAGGGCAAGCGGGCAGCGAGTCATCCTGATATCGTACAACTTTGCTCCACTGACCCTTGACTTTAGTGTGTCACCAAGGAAGTACCAGCAGCTGCAGGATGGAAACAAGCATCTGCGTGTAATGATGTCAAATTTTACACCCACCAGCCAGCCTCCTACTGGGAGGAATCTTGCTGGCAGTAAATTTCACAAAATCATTATGATATGTTACAGAACTATCAAAATTAATGCAGATATTGGCTGGGTATGCATTGTTTTTTAATAAATATCTAACTTGAAATCCTATCTAGCTTCTGTATAGCAGACATGCTATCGATAGAGGAAAGGAACGGAGCAAGCCAGCAGCCACCAGACCTGAGCCCAGTAAAAGACTGCAAGGGGCCAGAGGACAGAGTTGATTAGATTTTCAGCATTGTCACATATTCATAATTGAAGTCTATTATTCTAAATCCAGCCTTCTTGTTACATTAGTTTCTCTCACGTGACTCAGTTACTGTACAAAGACAGAATCAATTTGAATGATGACGTATATTGATCTACCCCTAAGTTTGAACAGGAAGGAAGTTGAAATCTCAACGAAATGAAAATACTTTATTTCATAGTAACACATTTTACTGATAAGTTCTTGTGTCTGGGAAATACAGGATGCATCATGGGGGTGTACGTGAGCTGGTCACAAAGCTGCAGTTTTCAGAGAGAGTATCGATGATTTTCTAGACAATGCAAGAAAAGCTCCAGAATGAATAGTCTGAAGTTTTATATATTCACATAGAGTAAATCACATTAAAAATGGAAACCTCCACAATCTAATCAAGAAAATCCACAAAGAGAGGTGCTTAATGCTTATAAATAAAGAAAACAAACTTCAGAGAAACTAATCACTGTTTCTGATTTGCATTATAATTTCCTTCTGTTATTTAAACCTCCTACAGTTAAGCAGTCATAAGTATTTCTTGTATTTAGTCATTTTTTCATTAGCATACTTTAGGAGTTGAGATTTTTTTTTTTTTTAATTTGAACATTAACACATTTTAACTGTTACACCTTTAAATACTTCACATGGTCCCAAAGTAGAGAAATTTGAGACAGAAGCTCTTTTAGCTGCTGTCAGTCACTGGCATCAGTCAATTTGTTTTTATAGTACCTTTCTCATTAGAAACTTCTTCCAGCTCCCATTCAAGTCACAGAATCTGGCTAATAGTGCTCATCAAAAGGTATTACACTCTACTTTGTCTTATAGGTATTTTTTAAAATAACTCTAATCATATGCAAATCTAAGTTCTAGTTGCTTATAAGTCCTTCACAAAGATAAACTACTGCAAACCGATCTCCTGCAAGCAAAAATGACTGTAAAGCAAATTTAATTCATCCTACATATTCCACCAGTAACTCTTACAGTCTAGAAGAAAATAACTTGTTCTTTTCCATTAAAATATAATTGAAAACATATAGCACTCTTTCCCAGTTAATTTACGTAGAGCAACTAATGAAAGTACTGCAGTGAGACTGGGCTTCGTTTGGAAGTAATATCAGAAAAGTAATGTCATCGCAGCATGGGTCTAATTACTCAATTTTTAAACTAATTCTGAGGGCTTTTTAGTAAATGCCCAGCTTAATAGTTTTAACATGCTTTGGTTAATATACAACTCAGATGAAAAAAGAGGAATTGTTTTTAAACATTACAACAAAGACTCCCTCCAGAAATGTATCCACCCAATCATTTTGAGACTCTTTTCAGATCCAGCTCTCTAGTTTCTAAAGGATCTCCTTACAGGGCAGCTGCAGCATAATCTGCAAGAAGCTTTGAGAAGAGGCTGGGCAAATATTGAGATCTACAGGACACTAAGAATTTAGACATAAATGATTCCTGAAATTTCTTTCAGTGCTATGTCTGTATGGTTATCCCACCTGTTTTGAGAACAGGGCATAAAGTGGATTTTATACAGGTCTGCAATAGTGAGATAATAAATAAGGTTACTTCTTAATTATGCTGAAAGTGTGACTTGTTAGGAGATGACTGTGTTAAAATACATTAAAAAAAGAATTACATAATGAAATGACATTTCACTTTATGATTTTATTTTTATTTTTTTTTTCAATAGAAGTGAGACTGCTATAAAGTAATGGATGTTGCAGCTCTTTGGAAGAGCTCTTATGGGGATTATTGCTTTTCCTTTCTCCGTGAAGAACTTTAATGGGCTTTAGCTTATGCAGTAACTTTGTGCCTTTACCTGAAATCCCCTGGCTATACTATAACTCACCCTCACTGGGAGATAACCACTGTATTTAAAAGAGGACACTTTTTCTTTCCTGGGCAGTACATATCTTGCTCCCATGTGCAGACTTACATGTGGTTTCAAGTGACAATTAAACACTTGACTCAAGCTTTATTTCAGTCTAGCAAGTTCTCTGATGTACATATTTTTCATGTATACAAACTCTTCATTTCATCTTTTTCTGATAGGAAACTTCTAAATTTTCTGAAATTCTAGCAATAGAAATAACTAGAAAAATGAAATATTTAAAATAGGCTCTGAATGTATCATTTCTTACGTCTCCTGCAACAGATTTAATCGATGTCTGATGCCCATTTAGATCTGTCCTTGAGACAGTGTTCTCTAATTATTCAGATGCCTATTTTATTATCAAGTAATAAACAGAGAATGGCTTATTCTAGACAATTTCTGCTAGAATGCTGTGTGGCAACAATTCTAGCTACCTTTAATAGCAGGAAATTGATATTATAAGTTTCAATAATCTTGAATAGTCACAGTCTCAAATGCCTACCCACATTCTTGTTTCATTCCTCGTGCCTTTGCACCTAAGCAGTTGCTTCCTCTGAATACTGTAAATTAGTGTTTCCCTGGTTCCCTTTATCATATCTAATTACCTTGCAATAATGCATAGAGGACAGGATTTTCCTGTTTTCTCTTTTACCATTCTGAGGCAAAAGCTCAGACAAAAAAAATCTTTTAAATAACTTAAGACTCATTTTGCTCAATTGTGCAACTATTGCCATAGGATCAGTGCTGTTGGCACCATGACAAGCAGTAGAAGCTCTTTGAGATCTACCTGTAAGGCCACTGAACTAGAATCACAGTTCAATGAATTGAGATGATCACGTACTTAGTGAGTAGATAACCTGGTCACATTCACATGTACTTCTAATGAATTCAGGTCAGCTCCACGGTTATCATAAATTCCTGGAGCTGCACTGAACAATAGATTGAATCTTAAACTTCATATGCAGAACTTGCATAAGAGAGGCAGTTGGCACATGAGCATCTTTCAGGGAGTCAGCTTTTCTCTCACCCTGAATGTGTCAGAGTTTGAAGTTAATTTCAGTCAAATTTAATAAATAACTAATTTAACCAAACAGGCAGTCAGTTAATAAGAGCTGTAATCATGGATGATTAGAGTGACAAGAAATGCTTAAGATCAGCCCATTCCACATTCAGTAAGCGAGCCAGAAGATAATTTCTAATTTGCTTAAGGCTGAAACTAGTTATCATTAGGAATTTCTATGAAGAAATCATTGATACTGCTTCTGAGCTGTTATGGTTCCTCTTGGAACAAACAGTGATTCTCTGTAAAGATAGTGAAAACCATAGACCATTTCAAATTGTTGAATTTTTAAAATGCCTCTGGCAACTGCATAACAACTACAAAATGAAAAAGAATTCACAAATTTAAATCAAAAGGTAGAAAATAATCCCTGGGAATTCTGGACGTCATTCTTCGGTTCTAGCACTACCTTTTCTTCCCACTCTTCATTGGGAACCAGTGATAAATCCTTGAAGGACAGCAGAGGGACTATGCATCATAATCCTTTTAATAACCCTTTTTGGGAAATTTAGCAAAGAGAGACAGTTGCAGATTGTTACACTGGGGTTGGAGGAAACAAGCAAACAAACAAATCAGTCTCGACTCTAAGTTTCAACTGAGTCCAAGATTGTGAAAGCCCTAAAAAGGAAGGGAATGAGGAAAACCAGGAATCTCAGCAAAGCGCTGGATCATAGGTTATTCTCAGATTGTGTTCTCGGTGTTGTCTGTGTGACCACACAGAAGCAATGCCTTGCAGAAACCATAAGCTCAGGGGAAAAAAAAAGAGAAGATAGTCTTTCCTAAAATAGACATAAAAGCTCATTCTGAACCACAGTTTTACTAGAGGTAGTAACAGCCATTTCTACTGGATATGGAAGTTTCTTGTACCTCTAGTTATCTTTTAGATGATGCCTTTGGAAAATGACTCTAAATAGGACACATTTTTTTTTCTTTTTTTTTTTTTCTCCCCCCAGGATGTATTTTACCTCATGTTTAGTCAAGGAATCTTCCAATTACCAAGCAATTTACTTCCTAAAACACGCTTTTCCTACATATTTTGTAACATTTGCATTTATGTGCACAGGGCTTATATGGTTCTACTCTGCCTATGAGTAGAATCCACATTAAAGGTTCTTCTGAGCTTTTAAAATTTTTATAGCGATATTGGCTTATGCTTCTTTCTCTTCACATCCTGTAATACATTACTGATTCCTAATACCTTTGGCTGTCAATCATATAATGGAATCAGAAAAACAAAAATCTAGTTGTGCAGTGAACGTTAATGCTGTTCTAGCACTCCACAAATAATCACAGCTACTTGGACTCTCTTCAGGCAACAGAGCACATAATGCTGTACCCTGTGTGCTACAAAGCTTGCTGATTATTGTAGAATAGACATGAGCCTGTCCCACACTCCACAGTCTCCAGTTAACTTTGGAGTTTTATATCCCCATCAAGTAGAACATGAGTACATCACACGAGTTGTTTTTACACACAAGCAACAGCAGTTGTGACAAATGTGTATCTCTCAGCATAGGAAAACGTTGTCTACCAAGACATGTGCTCTGAAGAAAGGCTTTTGTAATCAAGTCCATTTCCTCCTCCTTCCTCAACTGTCTTAATTATTGCAGAATCTGAAATTAATTGCAGGAAATACACTTCCATACTATCTATTTCACCAAAGAGTTTTACTATCCAAAATAGCAAGCAAAGGCTGAACTCGAGTAGAACAAAATGAAAATACGGGCAAATCAGAGGATTTTTTTAAAATTACTTTTTACAAATTTGGATTTCTATGAACTGGAGATTTAAAAGTTAAAATAAATAGCTAATATCCTGAAGTAAATAATAAAGTTCTGTATGAATCACATCATGAACTCTTCAACACAGTGTTTTGAATGCATTGTGCTTAAAGAAAGGCCTTGTTCCATGGCTGTGATAAAGAATCATAATAACTGTCAGGGAGCAAAATCTCTTAAAATACTTCAAGAAATGAGATATTAAAAACTCTAATATATATCGCATCTATATATTCTATGCTTTTCCCCAAATGGAGAGAAATTGTATGTCCTTGTGTGTACCAGTTTACAAACCAAATCATGGCAAAGAGCACCAGCTCATGGGTGACAGGGCAGATCTAACGATATGACTGTATCGGTGGTAACACAAACTGAAGTGTCAGCTCAAATAAAAATACGATTTATTTTTTTTTCCCATTTAGTAAACAAAGAACACTTATAAAGGGCAGCATTAACACAGAGGTAGAAGAATGTCTTCTCTTAATGGTGCTGTCAGAAAAAGTGAGAAGAGACTGATTAAAATCTACACGCCAGGAAGCCAGACATTCCCAGGACATGCAACAATTTGTAACAACTAGAAGAAAAGAATATTGAAGGAGAAAATACGTCAGACCTGTCAGATAAATTCAGAGAGTTCATGATTCAGCAATGGTTCATTGTTAGCCCAAAGGTCAAATATGCAAGAAACGATATTGGAACACTTTATGTACCCAGCAAAATGCTAAATACACGTTTACAAAACCATTGAACTTCAAAGCTGTAAATTAAAACAAGATATTGCAGCCTCCTTAACATTTTGTTGCCTGACTGCATTGTAACAAAAAGCAGCAGGCTTTTGCCATTTTTTATTTTTATTTTTTTCTTTTTTTCAGACAAATTGAATATGTCTCACAGTCTGTAGCTCTCAGAGGTATCTAGTATCCAAATAACAATTCTCACCACATCTTTACTTTTGTATGAAACGATTGTCAATTGAAGATTCTTCCTGATCCCCATCACCAAGAATATAAAATTACTTGATCATTTTCTCTCAGGATTTTGAAATTATTCCTGAATTATGAAAGGTTAAGGGTTTTATTCTCAGACTGCAATTTGCAGAGGCAATCACCTTGATAAGAATCTAATAATCAGTACCAGTATATACTGAAGTTCTCATAATCCTACCATTAAAAAAATAGATAGGCAAGATCCTGGCATTTGACTTGGCGAATTTATTGGAATACTGTATTTTGTCATTCTGATGTAAAACAAATTTCCCTGTAAGTGAGTGGAAGGGTGAAACAATTTCCAGCTAATGGTTGAGGGCCTTCTGACTACTACAAGCAGAAGGGAGCACTCGGCCCTGCGTCAAATATGTATGTATCTTACCTTATGGATATTGCAAAGTTTACTAATGAACTGAGGCACACAACAAACTGCAGCAGTATCTGGCAGCTTTTGACACAGGAGATTCTAAAAGTCATTGGCCAAGCATCTACCCATTTAAATATAACAATCATTAATATCTAGAAAAGGATAAATTAACTCAATGTAACTACGCAAAGCAGTTTTTCTTTTGTATTCTTCCATAGATGTACATTTCACGCAGTTGAATAATGTGAAGTTATATTTATATATATTTATAGGTATATATTTTTTTGTGATTGGATTAAAAAATAGAAAAATAAAAGAAATCATATGACAACCTGATAAGGCTTGCTTCTCAATGTTTATGAAGAAAAATAAATCATGATGTAGTTCAGCTCTTGGCTACTGAGTAGTCCAGACACTAGTGATGAATTATCAATAAAAATATATTAGTATATTCAAACTATTTACTAAAAAAAAGTAAATTAATAACCATAAGAAAACGTAATCTGTGCATGATAAACCAGACAGGAAAAATTACAGGTATAGCAGCAATCAGGAAATGGCTGCAGCAGGTTTGTTTTTTGTTTTGTTGGCTTTTTGTTTGTTTGTTTGTTCTGTTTTAAACTAAACCTCCAATATTTTAAACTAAACCAAACCAGTGGTGCACTATTCTCACTCAAATCATGAGTAATTAAAAGTGAGTTTCAGAATTGCCTTTTGAAATCATCAAGTTGCTACAGGCTAATAGTACAGATCAATGTAAAAGTCAAAGTAACTGTATTTCAGTTTCATTTGTTGACAGTACATCTTTTTAGGGATCCTGTTAAGGTTGTAACAGATGCTGGAGTCAAACTAAATTTTTTTTGACCTGGATTCCTATGGAATCTTTTTTATTTTATTGTATTTTTATTTTACACTAGACCAATCACATTTCTAAGGCAACAGTGTCTCAGCCATTCAAAAAAATCTAGAGGTCTAAAAGAGCTTTCAAACAGCTCCGGAAGTAATTTAGGTGATTAGTGATATTTACTGGCTGAGCAGTGGGAGACAACAGTTAAAAATAACTTTGCAATTAAGTAAATCACATTTTTGCTGGACATTAGCACCTGTCCACCAAATTAATGGCAATTCTTTTGGTATTATTTACTTGCAATGGGAGAAAACTTTAGGTCGTAGAGCTCCTGTACTCACTTAAAGCAGATACAACATCAGTTATATCCAAAGTTAGATCACGTTTTTCAGGGTCATGTCCCATTGAGCTTTGAGTATCTTGAAGGATGAAGACTCTAACCATACCTTCAATGATGGTTCTTTTTGTTATTGCTTCAGATACTGCATTTTACAGAATCACAAAATTGTCACGGTTGGAAAAGACCTCCAAGATCACTGCATCCAATTGTCAACCTCCGGAAAAAGACCCAACCCCAAAACAACAAAAAACCCCCAAATACCAGAAAACACAAACCCCACCTCCCCATCCCACTAGACCATGTCCTGAAGTGCCTCATCTACAAGTTTTAAAACCTCCAGGGATGGGGACTCCACCACCTCCCTGGGCAGCCCATTCCAGCACCTGATGACTCTCAGTAAAGAAATTCCTCCTAATACTCAATCTGAACCTTCCCTGGTGCAATGTCAGGCCATCTCTTCTAGTCCTGTAATTTTACTTTATATATCACACAGTACTAACACACAATTCATATAGTGAGAGTATTTTATCTGGTGCCAAACAACTGATATTTGTAAACTTCAAGCACTATTACTTGACAGCTAGATGAAGAGCGTGGCTACGGGAAGTCCCACTGGTTATTTGTGAACCCACACAAGGATCAAACTACCATATTTACAAAGTCTTCACCAAACTACATAAAAAACTTTTAATCTTCTGCTGTGATCACTGCTAATAAGATCATTCATTTTGGCTTCATAATATAATCAGGTGACATTTAGATGAGGCATGATCAAAAGCAAAGTAACATTAGTTTAATTGGGAGGCAGACTCACTCGAGCAGCCTCGGAACAGTAAAAATAATGTATTTAAAAAGACTTGACTAATATTTGGTTGCAGAATTTAGCTGTAGGCTGTGGTCTCAGAGATAATTACTTATAATGGAATCCTAATAAAAATCGTGTGTTGTTCTGTTCTCTTTGTGCATTTTAAAATCTAAAATGAATTAACACAAAATGGCAAAAATGACACATTTTTTTTCCCCCAGTTTCAGAATTATGAATAAGAACAATGCTTCTATCATCTGTTCTAATAGAAGCTTAACCAAAACCTCAGTTATTTCTATGATTTTCAACACATCTCCTGTTAAAATGAATTGAAGATGTGAATTCAGTTCTTATTTGCTGAAAACTATGACAGGGTAGCTTCAAAGATAAATTTGCTTATTGAAAAATAGAAGATGCTGAAATCCCCAGTTTTGTAAAGTAGATAATGAAATCCCTATTTTGTACATCTTTATTTAGTATCTAATATAGAATAGTTCTATTCCTAGCTTTCTCATTAGAAACAATCAACCCTTTCCTTGACCACAGCTCAGCTCACACTGGTTTGTAGTGAGGTACACACAAGCTGAAATTGACCTGAATTGCATTTATTTGCCACTGGTTTAATCAAAATGTGTTTAAACCAATTTTACTCTAAAATGAGAAGTGCTGTCTTTATATTGGACATTAACAGAGGTTTTACTAGAATGAACTATACTAAAAGTGTGCAAGGATCACCTACCACTTTCTTTCAGTTTAATGGTAGAGCACAACTAAATTAGACTCCTGTAAAGATATGAGACCTAAAATAGTCTAGAGAAGAAGCAGATCCATTCAGGGCTGAAACATAAAAGTTATGGCTTGTTTTTTTTTGTCTTTTGTAGATAAAACTGTTGGACTGTATTTTTTCCGGGGTCAGGTAAACAGACTGTATCTTCTGAATTTCACAAAAGAAAAGGAGTGGTTGTCATCTTGTGGCTGTCACAGGGAGGGCACCAAGATGATACTTTTGCTTAGTTGTGGCCAAAGATCATTCCATTATTCGGCATTTAAAATAGCTCCTGCAATGGTGTGACACATTTTTAACTATATCGTCATGTATAGCGACACTGTAATTACATATAAGAATTCACTGAAGTAAACATCTAATTTCTGAAGTGTCAGACAACAGGCAGCACCATGCAGACTACAGATCCGCATTTTAGTAGTAATCAATTCAACTAACAATAGTGCTGATTGACAGGAAGCTCTCTGCTATTAAAAGCCAAACACAAAAAACCCAGATTTTGTCTAAGTGATGAAAAATGTATGGCCCAGCTACACTCTCCTCTCATGTTGTCTTCCTGCAGGAAAAAATAGTAACACAGCTGAAAGCTGAAGTGGGCTTATTGTACCATCTTTAATTAACCTCCAAGTCTGAACTGTTGCACAAAGAGAGTAACCATCGGCCAGTTTTATACTACACTTTTTGTGAGCTAATATTCCTGGGTCCAGGACAAACTGCAAAGCAATCTCCATACATAGAGCCTCTTATTTGGTTAATAGTGGCTAATAATTGCTATTAATTTTACTTCTAGAGTTAAGAAACTAACTGTAATCATCACCTAAGATGTGCAACTGTGAGCACAGTAGCAGAAAGAGGCACTAATTGTTACTACCACCACCATGAACGCTGTTCCTTAAAAAACACACCTGTGGTTTGTTGCGACTGGTACACAAAGGCTAGAAAACAGCAAAAAGACAAACTGCTAAGGCAACACAGTTAAATTAAATCACGACCTCCTTTTCAAGTGAAGCTCTAAGGTGTGTTTGTCTTGATTCACTATGTATTTGCACACTGAGAAGGAAACCAAACAGTATCTACTACGGCAGCGTGAGGATCAGCTATAGAAAAACAATTGTAATAACCTGTAACTACTGTCTTCTCCTCTTGACCTTAAAGGTTCACTGCCATTTTTCCATGCAGCAAGAATAACCTGAGACATTCCATCTTTCTATGACATGATGAATGAGCTTCGATTAAAAGTAGCTAAAAGAAGAAAAGCTACTAATGTGTTTTATACAGTCACTGATCAGTTCCTGACATGTAATATTTCATTTGCTTTAGGACATTAAGAAATGTTGTGTACCTAAAAACAACAGCTTGTATGATAGTGCATCTATCATTACATGCATCATAAAAACAAGAAGGACATAAATTTGTTTCTGCCTGTTAAAGTCTAATTACCTGTAAAATCATTACTTGGCACTTTAACAAATTGACACGATCAACTTAATGATCCTTAACGTATTAAAATTTGCAATGTGTTTCTGCTTGCTGCCTGTCCAAACCACACTAAATGTTTGCTGGTTCAGATGACATCATAGCAAGGGTCAGATCTTAAATTTTTCTGCTAAGTACAAGTAATTGCAATACTGTCACTCGCTGCAGCACCTGTATTATCTCACTAGTCCTATAGCTGGGGATGATGCTCCAGAGAGAACTCGGTACACTGTCTCTTTACAGTTAGACTAAATACCACTGTCCTATGTAGTGTTCTTCCTTAATAGTTTGAGTGACATGTAACAATCATGTTCAGAATACAGCCTTCAGGTAATTCTATATGTGGCGGTATCATTCATAATAATTTACTATTCTTTATTTTTTTTTAATCTCTAAATATATTCATGCTATAAAACTCATGTAATGAACAACAATACTATTTCTTCTGACTATCCACCTTTAGCTCTGTACACAGATTTATTTTCTTCATATCATCTTCTAGCAGTCCAAGAAACACTAGATACAAAGCTTGGTTTTTTCAACTGGAAAAAAAAGTTTTCTTCTCTGTGAAAATTACTACGGCCAGATGCATAGAAGAAATACGTGCTAAGAACAACTACTCAATGTTTGTATTAATTACTGGTAGGCTACAGTATACCCTTGTCTGCCTGTCTTTGGCATTCTTATGTTACAGTTGACCACAGATGGTCACATTCTTCCACAAATACGTTTACAGGGTATTATAGTACATAATGTGTAAAATCATAGAGGGAAAATATTAATAAAAGATCAGGAAAAATCAGAATCTATTTTACTTCGCTTATAACACGACAGATGTTTACTTTGTAGACAGAATGAATGTTAAGAGGAGATTATGTGTAAATTGGCACATACTAAGTAGTCATTCTCTCTTATTTTTCTGTTAACTCCAAATAGGAAGAATCATCCTGTAACATGAAAAATGAACTAGGAAATGAAGGTTCATCACACACGTGTGCTCTCATCCAACAATTTCACTAACTGAACAGACTGCAGTCGTGTTAACGTTACTATAAAAAATATGACATGATACCGTGTGTGAAAAGGAATGTGAAAATATAACCCGAAAGCATATATTAATATAAACAATGTCAAAACTATAGTCAAAAAGTGTTAGTAAACTAGCTTTTCTTGATAATTCGTACACTTCCTTTTGTCAGGTCTTAGATAAGCAGATACTGGATGAATCTTTCTTGTTCCTGTTCAGGATGGAAAATTTACATTTATAGTTCTGTAGATTACATCTTTCCAATCCATGCTTTCTGTCAGAAGAATTTAACTCTGATTTAACCTGTGCCCAGACTCTCAAGAAAAAAAAAAAAAAAAAGAAAAAAGAAAAAAATGGATTTGTTGCACACTCCTCTTCTTTCCAGAAACAATATGCCTCGTGAGAGGTCACAATTGCTTTACTAGGTAGGTGACAATTACACAGAGTGAACAATAGATTTCCAATGAAATAAATTAGCTCCCACCAACTTCGAATTATGTGTTCAACTGCTTCCCAGGGATGAGACAACTGCTGGAAGGCGTACCTTCACTCTGCTGAACTGTTTAATAGGCATTAGCAATATCTATTCCAGGATAAAGTTGAAAATACCTTCAGGAAAACTAATTCCAGGCTGGTACCCTCCTTCAATCTGACCAACCACACAAAAATAGTCAGCATTTCTTATGCCAGTATGAATTTCCAATTAATCTGAAAAGACACACCTGTGGTTTTACAGCTTGGAATTACATCAGTCTTTCACATGTCACATTCCAAAAGCACAACATGAAACCCACATGCAAAGCACAGTCCTTAGTGTCAGTCTTTGTCTCTGTAACCAAGAGCTCTCTCAAAGAGAAAGGGGTAAAAGAAAGAAAATTGAGGAAAATCTACTAAAATATCCAGGTACTAAGTGTTCTAAGACACCAATCCTCCTCTTGGGTGCTACTACAGTTTGAAAGAGGATGAGAAGTATGCTACGACCATGAGTGCAGGCACTTGGGTGTACAATTTTCTGGCAAGCAAAAAAGCTTCGTGGAAATTACAGACAAGTACCAGAAATATAGTAGGGAGCAGGGAGACTCTGAAATTCTATTTATTGAGTTATCACACTCTTTTCCAAGTGACAGTGATTGCAGCTTTGAAAACAAGATTTGGAGCCCCACAGCAAAGCCCTTGATTCTGCTCCCAACTCTATCTTAAATGAGTTACTGCACTGAGTCACATTTTTGGAGAAGGAAGCTGCTTTCTGAATTAGGATAGTGTAATTACTGCCGATAAACAAACATGTCTTTAGAAAAAAAAAAAATCTTTGAACATATTAGAAGATACACACAGAGAACCAGTATTTCACTCCAGGGAGATTCCCTGAGATAGTAAGTGATTACCAGCTATCTTTATTTAGGCCCCCTTTCAGGAGTTTTAAAGCTACCTTCCCACTATTTTTATTCACTCACATGCAGTTTAAAAAACCTGATTTTTAGGTTATTTTAATGGTTCTTTCCCTTGTATTTAGAAAGTACAATAAACCCCCAAATTTTTCATTATCTTTTGCTTGTCTCTTTATAGTACTTCCTTGATTTCTCCCCAAAGAAGAATTTTCTTTCCATTTTCACGACCATTTTTTGAATCTTATGTAGTTCTAATATATATTTAAATCAAAAGATATAATTAAAACCAAAATCAGTGGAAGGCACTGAAGATCAAATAGCTGCTTAATAAAGGCACCACAGAAACCCCTTAACATTTCTAAAAAATAAAAGCTGACAGCATGGCATATAACCTTCTAAGGTTCCTGTGATCTTTATTTAGTCATGTACAACTGAAAAGGGGAGAAAAATTATACTGTATTAGCTTGAAGAACTCCATTTTTTCCAAGATATTTTGAAGCTATCATACTAAAATAGTAATCTTCAAATCAGAAAAACACAAGTGAAATATTGCGAAAGACCAAGTTTAAGACAGTAATTCTGGTATTTAATCAATCCTTTCACTGACATATTACCAACTTATCTCCTAATTAAAACAAGACAGTATCTTGATCAACAATTAATCATAGGCAGAAACATCAATATAAGAGGGTCATTATGTGATTGGATTTGTTAACCTTCATAATTTTTCATTTCTTCTGTATTGTCTCTACAATAAAAGCCATCCAATAGACTGTGCACTTGGACTAAAGTATTAAAATATTTTTACCCTTCCCATGTTAACTATGTTCTACCTACATCTGTAATAATGGAAATGTCTCTACAAAATTCTACAAGAAAGAAAATTACCTTTGTACCAAGTTCATCCTTGAAAAACCATCCCAGGACAAATGACTGGCTGTATTTCCATGTTTTCCATGCTGTAGACTGCTCTCAAAGGAGACTAAACTGGAAAATGCATTTCTGGTGCTAACTACAGAATTCAGGCTGGACTAGAGACAGACGAAAGTTAAGTCCCCTGAAACATGTATAAGGAGATTACACCACCTGTCTTTCTCTATAGATCTGCTCCTGACATAAAAATTAAATCTCCTGATACCTCAGCTGAAGATGCTGGAGAATCTCTTTCATAAAGTTCAACTATAACTTAAGGCAGTGGTTTTTTTCCCAACTCTATTTCTACTAAAAGATGATGCTGTCATTCAACCAAACTACATTTGTTAATGGCCAGCATTTACACTTCATAAATCGCTCTTCTCCATTTCTACTTGTTTTCTTCATTGAAATCCAATAGATATTAGGAGGGAATTGTTTTTTGTCAGAAGAGCTTTTTCACAGTTTATTTTTTTGTTCCATGTGTCTAGCAACTTACATTGTGTTTTAGGAACCACGGTTTTCACCAAATGCACGTCTAGACATGGTAGAGGTCTTGTTCCTACGGCTGTACACATTCATCTTGGAATTAGGACAAAATAATTTAAATTCAGTGGAGAGGGTGACATTTTTCTTGGAGCATTCTGCTTTAATCCTATTTGCACTTTCATAAGAAGCCAGTTCCTGCTGAACAAGGAGATGAGAACAGTACAGGGCCTCCTAAGGGGCTCTTTCTGTATCCACTCACAGAAAAACTCACTCAGAGGAAAGGCAAAATATTATAATGGATTTAAAACACTCAAAAGAGGAAAGCAACAAACGTGCACAAAATGCTTAATGAAATAGTGTACTTTATGAAAATTTCAGAAAGGGAAGTAATTTGTCCTTGCTCCCACCTGAACTGTAAAAAAACTGTATTGGAGGTGACTCCCAGGAGCAGTGCAAATTCTAACAGTATTTCTTAATGTGTTGGGGAAAGGGAAGAAGAAACCTGGAGTCTGGAAGACTCAAACGTGACAGCAAGGAAGAGATTTTTCTGACTGTGAATTCTCTTGCCATTGAGAGAAGTTCTGTCATCTTTTATGCATAAACACATCTTAGCACAAGTACCCAAAAAACACCCTCAGTAAATTTAAATTAATTATTTGTTTATTCATAAGAATTTAGTCATTTACTGATTAATTTAGAAACTGCTAGATAGTTTGCAAGAATCAAAATGTCCTCACTTATTTTTAGGAAGAAGTGCTATTTGGTATCTTAAAGGAAGGATCATGAAATTACTTAGAGACCCGTTCACAGAACCACAAGACTCATAGGGGTTGGAAAGGGCCTCTGGAGATCATCTCATCCACCCTCCCTGCTCCAGCAGTGTCACCCAGAGCAGAGTGCCCAGCAAAGTCTGGAATCTCTCCAGAGGAGACACCACAACCTCTCTGGGCAACCTGGACCAGGACTCTGAAATCCTCACAGGAAAGAAATTTTTCCTTATGTTTAACTGTTGTCTTCTGTGCTCCAGTTTGGTACCAGCAGCAAACTTGCTGAGGGTCTGCTCTGTCCCTTCGTCCACGTCATTGATGCATATGTTGAACAAGGCTGGACCCAGTACTGACTCCTGAGGAACACCACTATCTACAGGTCTCCAACCAGACTCTCATCTTGGTGAATCCATGCTGACTACTCCTGCTAACCTTCTTTTCCACACATGCTTACAGATGACCTCCAGAACGAACTGTTCTGTCACCTTTCCAGGGATGGAAGTGAGGTTGACTGGTCTGTAATTTCTTAGGTCCTCCTTCTTGCTTTCTTTGAAGACTGGGGTGACACTGGCTTTCCTCCAGTCCTCTTTGCCGTTCTCCATGACCTTTCAAAAATGGTAGAGAGTGGCATAGCAACATCAGCCAGCTCCCCCAGCACTCGTGGGTGGATCTCATCGGGGCCCATGGATTTGTGGGTGTCCAGCTTGCCTAAATGATCTCTAACCCAATGTGATAGATTAATGATTGGGTATTTTTCTTTCATTTCATTTAGTTCCCTTACTGCCCGTTGTGTTTGATCTCTCCTTCCCTTGTCATTCACTGCCTTTTGTTTTTTCTTCTCCTGTGTTTGGAATTCTGCTCTACAGAGCATTTCACTAGATATTAATCCAGTCATTGCTTCTCAAACACATATCCACAATCTTAAAAAGAGAAGAGCACACATACCACACTGGAAATGTTGATCAGAGGTACCTGCATTAATTCAGACAGGTAATACTTTCTCAGCAACTGTGCATTGCAACTTCCTTTCAGCTACCTAGAGTTTGAGACTAGAGATTCAAGAGAACCTTGTATGTTTGGCTTCTGATTATACCATGGAGATTACACCAGACTTCAGGAATTTGATTAGGTGAAGAGATACGATAATTAGTGCTTGTTATCACTCTAGTCTATTTTTATTAATAACCTTCCCAACACAAGCAGTAAGCCAGAAATCTGAACTTAAATTCAGATATTTTTTAATCTAATGAAAATAATGTTTTATAAAGCCTCACAATTCAACATCACAATTCTTCTATTTCTTTAGTTTAGACCGAATTCTTTACTCCTCAGAGAGCAAATTCTTGTGACAATGCTTTATTCTGCAAAGTACTCCAGATGATTATCATCATCTGTACAAGATTTATTGCTTTCCAACATATAAAACCAACGGACTGGATTTTGGAACCCAGATGTTTAGTGTTGCTCGTAAACCACAAAGGCCACAATATAGTTAAATTCCAGTCAATCCAGTTCAGCGTAGTCATTTTGTTGCCTATTAAATAACAACCAACCATGATTTGCTTTAGGCCAATTTCTGCTTTGTACACTAATAATAATGAATAAAATAATAAAAACTCCAGCTCATTCAGTTGTTAAAATGAACCAGATTTGCAACACCGGAATTTGCAGAAAAATCTGCCTTTTCTACAAATACAGAATTGAAATCCATTTTAAAAAGAAAAATCATACCTATTAAATGATAACGAATTACCTAGTTAATGTAAGTTTAATTAAGCATACAGTCCTGACACAATATTTTAATGTTCTACATTGTGTATTCCAGTGTAAAGAGATTTTGTTTTAATAAATTGACAGCGATTTCTCTTGTCATGAGTTCTGCTAGTCCTTAATTGGAAATCATTTATTATACTTACCAGAAGTTGCAGTTATAGAGGAGAGAACCAAGTAGCTCGCTCAACATAATAATTATGTAAACAGTGGAGCACAGAGGTTTAGGGGTGTGGGAGGGTGTTTAAAGTGCCAATTTCAGATGAATTTCTTTCTTCAGGATTAAAGCTTCTGGAATTGGTTTAAAATAAGCAAGGATAAAATAAAATATTGAGACAGAGATTCTACTGCTTTACTCTTTTGAGTATATGTCTCCACAGTTGATTGTACAAAGAGAAACTGTTTTACAAGAGAACCCAAACACCAGATGAATTTCAGATTTGTACTTATCTAAATAGATCATTCAGACAATATTCCAGACCTCTGAATATACCTGTTGTCCTACTCTGCCAGCATTTTCTTCCAGTTCTGCCACTTTGAGACTAGAACTTTGTGTATTCTGAAGGATATCAGCAAACCAGAACTCGGAAATCAGAAATCAAACCACATTTCTAACCCAAAGTGCACATAAAGGGACTATAAATCTGTTAGCAAGTCTTGTGGAACAGTAAATGTGACTGTACACAAGGAAACAGAGAAAAGGACCTGTGGGTTTTACTTGGTGGATTTTATTTACTAGGCTCTAATCTACCAGATCCTTGGACATTTTTTTCCAGTCTTGTTTCAGGCAGGAGGAATTTAGTTTATCTCTTTGTTGTTTTTTTTTCCTGAGACTACTCCATAATGGGTGTCAAAGCATGTTATGTGGGAACACTCTGAAAGATTGCTTCACAAGGCAATCCTATTCTGAACTAAAGTAGTTGGTACACGTGGCCTCCCACCATCTGCACTCCCACCTGGCAGCAGGAATCAAACTGCGGTTTCGGTTTATCAAAATTTTATAGATCTGCATAAAAAAAGAGAGCTGTAATAATTATGACAACTTTTGTTAGGGTCTTAATGATAAAACCCCATGAATTTTATAAAATACTAAACCTTCTTTAGGTAATATCTTCCTCAACCCCTTAAAAAGGTTTGATTTAAGGATATCTTTCTGGTATTGGAGGTATATACGGAAAAAATTTGTTGTATTTCATGTCACTTTAAAACTTCAGTTCTCCTCATGGTTTTTTGGGGATTTTTTTTTTTTTTTTTTTTTTTTTTTTTATTGTGGTTTTTGTTGTTGCTGTTGTTCCCCCCGCCCCGAAATAAAAGACTGCAATCACGCAATTTTTTTCAGTGATACATTAAAAAAAATAAACTCAGAAGCTCCTTTTGTTCATCTTAAAGTGAAAGCAACACAGATCACATACACTCGCACTAATAACGTACCTATAGTCCAGTATTTCTGCTCCAGTCTATTTCGCTGGTCATTAGGACTTCAATTTATTTGCTATCCCAACACAAAACTGGTTTTGTTTCACATGGAAAATTCTACTGAGGAAAAGCAATGACACCAGTTGCAGTATTTGGGTAGTCAGTGCTATTTTTCTCTTTAAATCAACAGTTTTGTGTAAATAAAACACTTTTTTTCTGCCACAAGGAAAAAAAAAAAAAAAAAAAAG